>WAAF01014313.1:3591-110840 GCA_013400475.1 Tricholaema leucomelas | reverse complement strand
TGCAATAAACGGATTGGAATTGCTTGCATCAGGCATTGTCCTGTCTCTTCTGCAGCCTATGGCATTCAGCCCATGGCACCCAGGCTAGACTCAGCCGGCTCTGGAAATTGAATGAAGCTTATGGTTTACAGCTTAGCAGAATATACAAGCTGCTAAAATTTCTCAAGTTGATGCAAACTCTGCTCTTGACCTTGATTGGAAGCACCGAGGTGAACTGTTCCTAGCTCGGTGGGCCCATGATTCGTCTGGACATCAAGGCAGAGATGCAACATACCGATGGGCACGCGATAGGTCAGTTGACTTATCCATGGACGCTATCACCCAGGTCATCCATGACTGTAGCATTTGTGCTGCTATGCTGCCTGTGGCAGATCATCTTGGGAAGGATATCTCATAGCCACAGCCAACAGGAGGTGTGTCCACAAACTAACCTTACCAAGAGGACTTGCTAGGTATTTGTCCGCTCCACTCTCTTTGGTGAGTGGACCTAGCTGCTTGGCAGCTGCACCAATAGAATGGCATCTCACCAGCCAGCTTAGGATTGGCTCTCCTGATTCCCTTAAGTGTTCCTTTCTAACTTCCCTGACCTCTCTGAGGGGATCATTGGAATCCTGGATGTCATCCTTCTCCTCTTCCTCTTGTTGTTCTGGTTGTCCCTGGCCTAGAAACAGAACTTTCCTAAGAGCACTCTTAAACTCATTGAAACCATCCTCTTTCTTGGCAGCCAACCTCACAGCCCTCCCAGAAACCTGAGTCCCCAGGAGGGGCTCACAACCACCTCTTCACCTTCCCCCTACCCCTCTCAACCTTACCCCAGTCCCAAGGAAGAATGGAGGTTCGGCCAGGGGGTTAGGAAGCAAAGTGGATTAGAAAAAGAAATGGAGGGTGAGGTTAGAGAGTAGGATGCGGCTCAGAGCTTGCCAGCAGCAGAAGTGCTTAGCTATGTTTTTGTTTCTTGTTCTCATACATCTCAGCAAGCCTATGAGGGAAGTAGGCATCACCGCTGTTTCCCTTTCACAGCCTGTAATCTACTCCTTCTCACCAAAACATTCCAGCTAGGCTCAGACTAGCACAGTTCTGAAGAGGGGTTTAGGTACGGCGCATGGAAGCGCTATAAAGATTAAACCAACTTTGCTGTTGTTTGCCTTGCTGTCTGAGCTCCAGCCTCGCAACCTGTCCTAACCACCCAGAAGAATTCAGCAGGGCAAAAGCAAGGAGTGGCCATTCCCATTGAAAATCTCCTCTTCAAAGATAGAAAACCCCATTCTGTGCTGATAAAATGATTCATGTTTTAAAAAAATAAAGAAAGGATCCCAGATACAAACTAAAGGAAGGCAGAGATAAAATCTCCTGGGAAGACTGAGCAACAGATGGCCAGTAGGACCAGGGAAGTCCTTCTCTCCCTGTACTCAGTGCTGGTTAGGCCACACCCTCAGCTCCAGGATCATCCAGCTCCAGTCCCCTGCCATAGGCAGGGACACCTCCCACTAGAGCAGGTTGCTCAAGGCCTCAGCCAGCCCTCGACAGAGAACTTCTGAGTGAGAAGCCAAAACTGTCCTACAGTAACAAAAACCTGACTGACTCCATGGATCAGTCTGCATTTGGTGGATTTTCTGTTACTAATTTGAACAGATCTTGGACAAATAGTTCCTGAACAGAGTCAGATTTTGCAGCAGGGTTAAATCCCTCAATTCAGGAGAGATGATGAGGTGCTGGAAGGTGTCCAGAGAAGGGCAACGAAGCAGGTGAGGGGCCTGGAACACAAACCCTATGAGGAGAGGCTGAGGGAGCTGGGGGTGTGCAGCCTGCAGAAGAGGAGGCTCAGGGCAGACCTCACTGCTGTCTACAGCTACCTGAAGGGAGGCTGTAGCCAGGCACCCAGGGACAGAACAAGAGGACATAGTCTCAAGTTGTGCCAGGACAGATTCAGGCTGGATATTAGGAAGTTGTTGGCAGAGAGAGTGACTGGCATTGGAATGGGCTGCCCAGGGAGGTGGTGAAGTCACCATCCCTGGAGATGATTAAGAGGAGACTGGATGGGGCACTTAGTGGCATGAGTTAGTTGATTAGAAGGTGTTAGGTGATAGACTGAACTTGATGATCTCAGAGGTCTTCTGCAAGCTGGTTAATTCTGTGACTCTGTGTGTTGCAGATGTGCTATCTGTATATATATATATATATTTCTTTTTATTCTGTTTTTTATCTAGAAGGAGAGCTTTTCACAGTCTTTGTTTACAGTTGGTGTGGTCTCATCTGGAAGCCATTCCTTCAGGCATGCATCCTACACAATAGATCACTATTTTGCTGCTCGATATTAGTGCAGTTCCCCTGAGCATAGACTGTATCCAGGCTCTGGATGTGTTTCTTCTCATCTATATTGCTTCATTAATACTGCACAAACTGACCCCACAGCTGTGCAGCCACTTTTGTGTGGTTGGTGTCGTCTCTTGCAGCCAAACAAGAAAGTGGGTGCCAAGGGGCTGAGGTCACAAATCTCAGCATGCAACATGCTTCTGTGGGACCATTAGCACCATTGGCTAATTAAAGTTGGACTCCCATTTGCTAACTGTGCTGGTTTGAGGCTATTTGGAATATATTAATGAGAGACTCATAGAGTCAACCAGGTTAGAAGAGACCTCCAAGATCATCCAGTCCAACCTAGCACCCAGCCCTATCCAGTCATCTAGATCATGGCACTAAGTGCCTCAGCCAGGCTTTTCTTGAACACCTCCAGGCATGGCAACTCCACCACCTCCCTGGGCAGCCCATTCCAATGCCAATCACTCTCTCTGCCAACAACTTCCTCCTAACATCCAGCCTAGACCTCCCCTGCCACAACTTGAGACTCTGTCCCTTTGTTTTATTGCTGCTTGCCTGGCAGCAGAGCCCAACCCCACCTGGCTACAACCTCCTTTCAGGTATTTGTAGACAGCAATGAGCTCTGCCCTGAGCCTCCTCTTCTGCAGGCTGCACACCCCCAGCTCCCTCAGCCTCTCCTCATAGGGTTTGTGTTTCAAGCCCTTATTATAACTAGATCATATTATTATTAGATCATATTATTTGATGTGAAATTAATAGTCTATATAACTCATTAAGTGTCTATATAACTCATTTGTTCTGCTGAGAGATACAAAGCCAAGAAACATAAACAAAAGTCAGTCAGTCTCAGTCTGGCTGCTGCTTGCTTCACTCATTCCTCTGCCTGGACCTGTATAACTCAAACTAATCAATCTTCTTCTTACTCCTGATCTGGCTTCTTGCATCTCAGCCCTTGCACATAAGAAATTGTGAGATAAGGGAGGAGGGGTGGAAAGGATCATCCAGCTCCAGTCCCCTGCCACAGGCAGGGACACCTCCCACTAGAGCAGGTTGCTCAAGGCCTCAGCCAGCCCTTGACAGAGAACTTCTGAGGTAGAAGCCAAAACTGTCCTACAGTAACAAAAAACGGACTGACTCCATGGATCAGTCTGCATTAGGTGGATTTTCCTTTATAACCCCGAATTTGAACAGATCTTGGACAAATAGTTCCTGAGCAGAGTCAGATTTTGCATCAGGGTTAAATCCCTCAATTCAAGAGAGATGTTGAGGTGCTGGAAGGTGTCCAGAGAAGGGCAACGAAGCAGGTGAGGGGCCTGGAACGCAAACCCTATGAGGAGAGGCTGAGGGAGCTGGGGGTGTGCAGCCTGCAGAAGAGGAGGCTCAGGGCAGACCTCATTGCTGTCTACAACTACCTGAAGGGAGGCTGTAGCCAGGTGGGGTTGGTCTCTTCTGCCAGGCAACCAGCAACAGGACAAGGGGACAGAGTCTCAAGCTGTGGCAGGGGAGGTCTAGGCTGGATGTTAGGAGGAAGTTGTTGGCAGAGAGAGTGATTGGCATTGGAATGGGCTGCCCAGGGAGGTGGTGGAGTCACTGTGCCTGGGGGTGTTCAAGAAAAGCCTGGCTGAGGCACTTAGTGCCATGGTCTGGTTGATTGGCTAGGGCTGGGTGCTAGGTTGGACTGGATGATCTTGGAGGTCTCTTCCAACCTGGTTGATTCTATAATTCTGTGATCTCCTAGACCTGAACCTCTCAAGTGTTAAGAGTTGTTGGGTTCCAGTGATGTTGTCAGTACTTTGGAACAACACACAGCAGTGTGATCAGTGTTGTCCAGCTGCAGTGTCCTATTGTGCATGGTTGGGTTTTAAGGTATGTGAATCATGTGCTTTATTTTCTCTGTTTGGGAAAATGTATGTTCTGTTTGGTACTTGAATGTAGCTGTGTGTTATATATAGGTATGTGCTGCATATTTTGCTTGAGCAAAGACATTGGGGAACAGATGATGTCTTTTTAAAGTCTTTCAGCCCTTGGTGCTTTTATTTGTCTTCAGTTAAAAGAAAGTTTAATGTCTTTGTAAAATAATGAGTCCAGAGCAGGGCCACAAAGATGCTCAGAGGGCTGCAGCAGCTCTGCTATGAGGACAGGCTGAGAGAGTTGGGGCTCTTCAGCCTGGAGAAGAGAAGGCTTCGAGGAGACCTTAGAGTGGCTTTGCAGTATCTGAAGGGAGCCTACAGGAAGGCTGAGGAGGGACTATTGACAAGGTCTGGGAATGTCAGGACGAGGGGGAATGGGTTTAAACTGGCAGAGGGGAGATTTAGACTGGATGAAGCTGGCAGAGTGGAGATTCAAACTAGATGCTAGGAAAGGGTTCTTTGTAGTGAGGGTGGTGAGACACTGGCACAGGTTGCCCAGGGAGGTTGTGGAGCACAGAAGCACCCAGTGTGATCTCTGATCACATTCTGTGCTTCTGTGCTCCACAACCTCCCTGGCGGTGTTCAAGGCCAGGTTGGATAAGGCCTTGAGCGACCCATTCTAGTGGGAGGTGTCCCTGCCAATGTCATGGGGTTGGAACTAAATGATCTTTGAGGTCCCTTCAAACCTAAACCGTTCTATGATTATGTTACTTGACTCTTTTCAAGGAAAGAGGGCAGTAAAATAGTAACTCTCTCACTAAATTGGAGATACTGGAAGGCCACTCCAGGGTCTCCTCGAAGCCTTCTCTTCTCCAAGCTGAAGTGCCCCAACTCTCATAGTCTGTCCTCATAGCAGAGCTGCTGCAGCCCTCTGAGCATCTGCTCTGGACTCGCTGCACTGTAGTTGTGACGTTGACTGCTCAGAGTATCCAGGGATACAAAAAAAGATGAAGCATTCTTCTAATGAGATTTTCACTTGCTGAAACCCCCTCTCTAGGACACTTTGGGGTTGGGTACATGTAATTTGGTTTATTCTTAGGGTGGAAGTTGTATTAATATCTAAATTGCCCAGATTATTATGGTTAATCTTTTTATGGAGGAGGAAAAAAAAACAACAAGGTGTTGAGTTTCTGTCTGGAGCCAATAAAGGAAAATCCACTTGAGGTATGCTGAAAAGCTCTTCCAGCCTTGGTTTTAAGAAGCACCAGTCAAAAGAGATTCTGCTGTGCCATTAGTTTGCAAAGCAGCATCACACTGATGGTGGATGGAGTCTGTCCGTACTTGCTTAGCACTGAAGTGTGGCCGTGAGCTCCCAGCGGAGGTGTATGCCTGCCTCCGCGCCTTGCAGCTGCCACGGTGCTGCTGGTCACACCTGACAGCACTTCAGGATGATTTCACCTCCATTTCTAACACCTCCAAAGCAAACTGTCTGCCAGCTTCAACCTCGCATCTCCCCAAGGTGTTAGCAGGGATGACATCTGCTCACATGTCGGCTATACCTGCCTGGTGGATGTGGGGCAGGCTGTAGATGTAGTCTCTCTGGACTTCAGCAAGGCCTTTGACACTCTGCCATTGCAAACTCCTGGCCAAGCTGGCAGCCTGTGGCTTGGGTTAAGAACTGGCTGGAAGGCCAGGCCTCCCTTCAGGTAGTTGTAGCCAGCAATGAGCTCTGCCCTGAGCCTCCTCTTCTGCAGGCTGCACACCCCCAGCTCCCTCAGCCTCTCCTCACAGGGCTGTGCTCCAGGCCCCTTCCCAGCTTTGTCTCCCTTCTCTGGGCATGCTCCAGCACTTCAACATCTCTCTTGAATTGAGGAGCTCAGAACTGGATACAGTACTCAAGGTGTGGCCTGAGCAGTGCTGAATACAGCATGTGGTATCCTCCAATAAAACACAACAACGAATGGTTCAGGGAATGTTACAAGTATTTTAATGATGTTTCCCAGGTGCATTTGTCCATGTCCTGCTTTTAGTTACGCATAATGGACCTGTAAAAGCAAAGACACTCAACGAAACCGTACATGAGCAGCTCGGGGCTTTCTAACAGCGAAGGACAGAGCTGCTCTGAGGTTTCCCAAAACAAAACTGCTAAGCCAATTCACGAGTCTTTGGTTTCAGTTAAAATGTTGCGTCTCAGCCAGCTGAGCACTGCTGCCCTGGGGAGAAAACGTAGCCCTGGTTTGGGGTGTGATGAACAAGGTCTTGATTTATCCCCTGGGGAGTGTTTATTCAACAAGCGTCCCACATGGGAGCACCAGTAGGAGCAGGGCAGCTGAGCTGTAGTGGCCATCTGCATCCTTGTCACATATTGGTGGTGTACTGAAAACTTCCTCTCCTCTCCTCTCCTCTCCCTCTCCTCTCCCTCTCCTCTCCCTCTCCTCTCCCTCTCCTCTCCCCTCCCCTCCCCTCCTCTTTTTTTTCTTTTATATTCTCTTGTCTTACTTCTCCTTTATCTCTTCTCTTTTATCTTCTTTTTTCTTTTATCTTTTAGTTTCTTTTATCTTCTTTTCTTTCTCTTTTCTTTTTCTTTTCTTTTCTTTTCTTTTCTTTTCTTTTCTTTTCTTTTCTCTTTTCTGCTATTCTTCAGCCCCACTTAATTTAATAAGACTGTTTCCACTTGATCATTTCCCAGAAGAGAGTTGTTAAAGCAAAACCTCCCCTTGTTTCTGCAGCACTGTGTGATCACTCTATCTGCTAGGTCCTCTCTCATCAGCTGAGGTGCTGGATCAACACTCTGGACCGCAGCATCTGTACCATGTAGCGCTTTTTTTGTAAAGGGGATATTATGACTCTCATTTTCAGGTCAAGAGATACCTTATTTAATTCAGTGTTTAGTTTTCAGTGATCCAGAGAGCTCACAAAGTTTTGGAAGGCTCAGGCCTCCTGTCAGCTGTCGTTCTCTTTTGGCATCCAGATGTTAATTGCAGATTAGCCAAGCAGAGATGCTGATCAGCCTGTTCCCACCCATAAATGCTTGTGAAGAATGAATAAGTGACTTGGCTGGAGCCTTCAGTTTATGTGAACCCATATACCTCTGCAACTGACGTGCAAATCCACATACCACCATGATACATTTGCAATGTATTTAACATATGTGCTGCAGGAGCTGGAAATAAGGGAATCAAAAGTGTGATTCAGAGCACAGACGTTGTGAGTCCAGCTTCATTTATCATCCTCATCTGTATCGTTTGTGGTTTTGGCTGTTGGGCAGGAACAGTGTGGCCAGTAGGAGCAGGGAGGTTATTCTTCCCCTGTGCTCAACACTGGTCAGGCCACACCTTGAGTACTGTGTCCAGTTCTGGGCTCCTCAATTCAAGAGAGATGTTGAGATGCTGGAACATGTCCAGAGAAGGGCAATGAAGCTGGTGAGAGGCCTGGAACACAAACCCTATGAGGAGAGGCTGAAGGAGCTGGGGGTGTTTAGCCTGGAGAAGAGGAGGCTCAGGGCAGACCTCATTGCTGTCTACAGCTACTTGAAGGGAGGCTGTAGCCAGGTAGGGTTGGGCTCTGCTGCCAGGCACCCAGCAACAGAACAAGGGGACACAGCCTCAAGTTGTGCCGGGGGAAGTATAGGCTGGATGTTAGGGGGAAGTTGTTGGCAGAGAGAGTGATTGGCATTGGAATGGGCTGCCCAGGGAGGTGGTGGAGTCGCTGCCCCTGGAGGTGTTCAAGAAAAGCCTGGCTGGGGCACTTAGTGCCATGGTCTAGATGACTGGCTAGGGCTGGGTGCTAGGTTGGACTGGATGATCTTGGAGGTCTCTTCCAACCTGGTTGATTCTATTCTATTCTAAAGATGATGGTTGGTTTGTGGATGGTGCTGTTTGGGCATTTGGTTGCAGTGCAGCTGTCTGGGGCAATGATAGGAACTTTACAGCTCTTTCCTTCACAATGTTGTTATTGTGCTGTTCATGTTTCTGGCACGTTGGAAGTGGAATGCTCTTTTGCACATGATATTTTACATTGCAGAAAATTGTGGTCCAAGAGTATCTGGTCTTACCGAGATGTTTCTTAATGGGAAACATCTCTGTTAGAATAGATACACTCCAATTTCCATCATTGCATGCTCAGTAACTACCAAGTGCATGCTCATTTCAGCAGATGGATCTCCACCATTTCCACCCATTTGCTTCGGCTCGTGTTTCATAGGATCACTCATTTGGTCACAAGGCTTGGGAGGATTTCAGTCAGCCAAATTTGCAAGTAGAAATAAGGGAATAATACATTTTGCAGAAGTTTGTGTGCTGTGTTTAAGGTACAGGAATCACTAACTGTTTTTTCAGACATCAGCACAACCCAGGCTGTTATATCTCAGTGCATGACAGTGTGATGCCGCAGCTGATTTCTTCCACTGCCTCTTGCTGCGTGCATGACCATAGCCAAAGTCCAAGATGTGCACAATTATTCACACAGCCAATGCAGCCAACCTTTGGGGCATGAAGCTGGGCTAGGGGACCTTGCATGAACCTTTCTTTTTTGTGCTTGGTCCATTGAAATAGTGACTTTATATCTTGTGTGCATGTAGTTTAGTAATGGGCTACCAGTTTTATGCCATTCCCTGCTCTTGCAAAGACATTTGCAAGGTGTTAACCATTCAGCAGAGACTTACTATTGAATTCTGTGGTTGTTCAAAGTTCCCAGCTGCTATTGGCTTTGAATCTTCCTGATACATATTGCAAAAATCATTCTCCTCTACAGTAATCATTGTAGCAGAGAATATCTTGGCTGTGACTGCTTTCTGACACCATCCATTACTCCTTGGGTTTGTGCATTGCTGCACAAACGTTTTGGCTGTCTGCTGGTATCTCAAGTGCTGCTTTGCACACAGGTGAGCAGAGTCATTTATCATAGAATCATAGAATGGTTTAGGTTGGAAGGGACCTCAAGGATCATCCAGCTCCAACCCCCTGCCATAGGCAGGGACACCTCCCACTAGAGCAGCTTGCTCAAGGCCTCATCCAGCCTGGCCTTAAACACCTCCAGGGAGGAAGCATCCACAACCTCCCTGGGCAACCTGTTCCAGTGTCTTACCACCCTCACTGTAAAGAACTTCCTCCTAACATCCAGTCTAAATTTCCCCTCTGCCAGTTCAAACCCATTCCCCCCGTCCTGACATTACCAGACCTTGTCAATAGTCCCTCCCCAGCCTTCCTGTAGGCTCCCTTCAGATACTGCAAAGCCACTCTAAGGTCTCCTCAAAGCCTTCTCTTCTCCAGGCTGCAGAGCCCCAGCTCTCTCAGCCTGTCCTCATGAATTCATCATAAAGCATGGAAATTGAGTCTTTTGCTATACTGTCCTTATACATCATAGCCTTCTGTTGTGTTTTTAAAAGGCAAGTGTGGAATTCACAGTCAGGCTGTCGATAAAGATGCCAGCAGTATCCTGCGGTGGCTGCAGCGATTCGTTTTGAGTCTCTCTGGATTTCACATGGTTTGATAAACATGCTCAGTCTATCATCCCTCCCTCTCTGTTTCCTGCAGTGATAATGGATTGTAGAAACCTTAATAAGCAAATTCAGGCCGATCCATCAAATAACCAAGTTGAAAGACATCATGTCTTGCTCTCACTCAGCAAACAGATGCAAGATATTAGGGCTGCGAGTCGCAGACCTGCACGGATTTAATAGGGAGTTTCGCATCGTTCCCAGGGCCTTTGCCTGGAGTTGTAAAATAAATTATCTTGAGCACTTTTAATATTTCATGAAACCTTGCAAAGCAATGGCATTCTGGGCAGATGAATACAAAAGCTATAAAATTCACATGTGCCATATGTTGTGTGAGCACCAAATGGGACGCCTGGGATCCTTAACATCAATATCATTTTCCTGTTGGCTTCAGCAGTGATTCATGACATGTACATCCCTGATGAGAACCTCGATAGTGCAAGTGACATTCCTTTGGTGTGTGCTTGCTCTGTGCAACTGGTTATTTGGCTGGATTCATGACAGAATGCCAAAAGTGGTGCTTCCTGGATCTTTCAGGCAGTGTAAGCTCTGCATGGTGTCAGGGTACCGCTCTGGGTTGCAGATGTGGCCAAAGCCACCATCTCCTTCCTGCGGTATCTGCAGAACAGGATCTGCAGCAGGCTGTTGCCTAACTGCTGTGCCAAAAAGTTTCCTTCACTTTGGGTTATACATCCAGGCTCAGTTACACCTGGGTGGTGCTTTGGTGCAGACCTGAGCTCTTTGACAATGCTTTTTCCAAGCTAATGCCTTGGGTTTCTGTATTAGCCCACCTGGACTGTTTTCTCCTCCTGCTTTCAGTCTCCCCAGGCTCTTCTCATCTAAGTGACCGTGATTAAAAACGGCAGTACAGATGCAGGTGTAATAATCTTGTCTTGGTCTTCCTGATTCTAGAGGTTATTTGGAAAGTGTTGTACCCTGTCAGCACTATCAGGTGCCACATGTAAACTGACAGTATTAAACATAGCAATACTTCTGATACTCCTCTGCAATCGCAGAATCATAGAATCAGCCAGGTTGGAAGAGACCTCCAAGCTCAGCCAGGCCAACCTAGCACCCAGCCCTAGACAATCAACCAGACCATGGCACTAAGTGCCCCAGCCAGGCTTGGCTTCAACACCTCCAGGGACGGCGACTCCACCACCTCCCTGGGCAGCCCATTCCAATGCCAATCACTCTCTCTGCCAACAACTTCCTCCTAACATCCAGCCTAGACCTCCCCTGGCACAACTTGAGACTGTGTCCCCTTGTTCTGTTGCTGCTTGCCTGGCAGAAGAGACCAACCCCACTTGGCTACAGCCTCCCTTCAGGTAGTTGTAGACAGCAATGAGGTCTGCCCTGAGCCTCCTCTTCTGCAGGCTGCACACCCCCAGCTCCCTCAGCTTCTCCTCACAGGGCTGTGCTCCAGGCCCCTCCTCAGCTTTGTCTCCCTTCTCTGGACACCTTCCAGCACCTCAACATTTCTCTTGAATTGAGGAGCCCAGAGGTGGACACAGCACTCAAGGTGTGGCCTGAGCAGTGCTGAGTACAGGGGAAGAATAACCTCGCTTGTCCTGCTGGTCACATTGTTCCTGATCCAGGCCAGGATGCCATTGGCTCTCTTGCCCACCTGGGCACACTGCTGGCTCATGTTCAGCTACTCTCTACCAGTACCACCAGGTCCCTCTCTGCCTGGCTGCTCTCCAGCCACTCTATCCCCAGCCTGCAGTGCTGCTTGGGGTTGTTGTGGCCAAAGTGCAGAACCCTGCACTGTGCAAAACTCTTTAGGAAGGGCTCTGCCAGCTGAGGTCAGGTTTGATTTGACAGTGGTTGTTGCTGGGTTTTGGGGTGAGTTGATTGTTGTTTTACTATTGGTTTTAATTTTATTAATTTCTGTTCCTTGAAAACCTGCCAGTATCAGCCCCACACTGTGCCATCGTTATGGGCATTGCTTGCTACCTGGCTCTGTATTTTCATAGCATCATGGAATGTTTTGAGTTGGAAGGGACCTTTAAATGTCATCTAGTCTAGCCTCCCAGTTTGCCCTGCCTCTGCTCAGATTGTGCAGCTGTTGGTTTACCTCAGACCCATCCATCACTTGTTAAGTCTCAGCCTGTGTCAGTAAGGGTAGTTTTTGGAAGGGTGATGCTTTCAGGAGCTACCCAGGCATTTCAGTGTGCTGGGCTCCCCTGCAGCACCTTTGTCCTGCATCCTGCAGCAGTAAGTCCTATATCCTGGGTGTGATGATTTGGGTGTTCCCTGCCCCCCCACACTGTGGAAATCACGCAGACTAGACTCAGCCAGCTCTGGAAATTGAATGAAGCTTATATTTGCAGCTTAGCACAAGATACAAGCAGATATTTACAGTATATACAGTTATAGACAGAAATAGACAGGGGAAAAGGTAATACAGACACACAACAACCCTCCCAGAAACCTGAGTCCCCAGGAGGGGATTCCAGCCGCCCCTTCACCTTCCCCCTACCCCTCTCAACCTTACCCCAGTCCCCAGGAAGAATGGAGGCTTGGCCAGGGGGTTAGGAAGCAAAGTGGATTGATCAGAGGGACGGCAGAGAGGCTAGAGAGAGAAATGCAGCTCGGAGCTCCCCAGCAGAAGCAGTGCCTTACCTATGTTTGGATTCTTGTTCTTGTATCTCTCAGCAAGCCTATGAGTGAAGTAGACATCATCCTGTTTGTTTTCCTTTCACAGCCTGTAATCTAATCCTTCTCACCAAAACATTCTAGCTAGCTTCAAACTAGCACACTGGGATAACCTGTTGCTGCAGCTGGCAGGAAAATGATGGCACGGCTTGGGCTAGGCTGCTCACTGGAGAG
Source organism: Tricholaema leucomelas (assembly GCA_013400475.1). Taxonomy (NCBI): domain Eukaryota; kingdom Metazoa; phylum Chordata; class Aves; order Piciformes; family Lybiidae; genus Tricholaema lacrymosa; species Tricholaema leucomelas. Next base: position 98,342 of record WAAF01014313.1, on the reverse strand, counting down.
CCAAACTCACCCCAAAGAGGGATTTGGGAAAGCAGACAACTTTTGCACTGGCACAGCTTCAAGAGTTCATTCACAAGGCACTGTCAGGTCACAGGGGTGTTTTAGAGGCACAGAATGTTTTGGGTTGGAAAGGACTTTTAAAGGTCACCTAGGCCAATCACCCCTGCACTGCTTATAATTATCTTAATGCACTTTTAACCTGGAGGTTATTCTGCTGCTCACAGGATGGTTTTAAAAATCCTGTCCCATGGGCTTTGCTGTGTGCTGGGTTTTAGTACCCTTAACAGCAAGCACAGCACTGTGTGCAGTTTTCTTTCCTGCTATTTAACCAAACAGTCTCATGTTCTTCCTGAGGAACAAATACTGATTTGTTAAATATTCAGCTTTCAGCTTTTCAGGCAGCTGCTTGTTCTCTAAAAATGCAGTCTTGTGCTGCACAAAAAAACCAAAACCAAAACAAAAAAGAAGCTAATCTAGTTATTATTAGGAAGGAGATGATTACTGGGCAACTCATGGTTTTGTAGGAAGAATACAGACACAGGACACGAATCTAGAGGCCAGAAGTACAGCTGTATTGGACAGCATTTTATACCCTTTGCACTCTGACTTCACAGTGCTGTAGATAGCCCAGGGAAGGTCCAAGCAAAGCCCAAGCCCTGGCTGGTGTGTGTAGTTGAGAAGAAATAAAGCCCAGCAAACTGGATTGGCATTGTTAGCTTACAGCCTGCTTCTTGGATGCCTCTTGAGAGAAGTCAAAAGTCTCTGAAAGCCAACTAATCAAGGCAATCCAAGAGCAATTAAAAGTGTGCAGGTGTCCATGCTGCAGAGTGGGTTGCAGGCATTAATGAGTAAAGCATTAAGAAGCAAAGAGAAGAAAATCACTGAGACTGTGGATCAAGCAGAAATCAGCCTAAGTGTGTGGATAAGAGCATCACCTCCCGCTGCCTAACATGCCATTGGAGTGGGCTGCCCAGGGAGGTGCTGGAGTCACCATCCCTGGAGGTGTTCAGGAAAAGCCTGGATGAGGCACTTAGTGCCATGGTCTGGTTGACTGGATAGGGCTGGGTGCTAGGTTGGACTGGATGATCTTGGAGGTCTCTTCCAGCCTGCAGCTCAGTGCCTCTTGATTGAGGGGAGAGAGGTGTGAGGCCAGTGCTAGGGACGGTGTGAGCACTCCACAGGGCTCCTTGGCCCTCGATGGGGTCAAGACTTATCTGGGGTTTTACTCATCTGTGATGGTTTGGGAGTTATGCACCTCCCCACCTCCCTCCCCACCCCACACTCTTATGAAATCAGCCAGACTAGGCTCAGCTGGCTGGCAGTTAAGGAGTGAAGCTTTGTATGCACAGCTTAGCACAAGATACAAGCAGAGAGTTACAGTATTTACAGCTAGAGACAGAAATAGACAAGGTAAAAGTGATACAGAAACACAACAGCCCTCCTAGAGATCAGCGTCCCCAGGAGGGGCTCCCAACCACCCTTCCACCTCCTTTGCACCCCTCTACCTTATCCCAGAGTTTGTCTTATGTGCAAGGTGAGTTTGGAGGATCAGCCAGGGGGCTTAGAAACAGGAGGATTAGTTACAGAGAAGCAGCCCAGGGAGAAAGTACAGGCTCCAGCAGAGACACACACACACACACACTGTCTTATCTATGTGTATGTTCCTGTTTTTATACATCTCAGCAAGCCCCTGAGTGCAGCAGACATCAGCATTGTTTCTTTTCACAGCCTGTAATCTAATTTCTCTCATTAAAATATTCCAATTTGCCTCAAACTGGCACATCGTCCTCTGGCTACCCTTGTCCCCTGGGCATCCTTTCTTTGCAGAGGCTGCCTTGGCAGTGGGACCCTCCTCTTCAGGTCTTCTTGGTCTCCTCAGTCCAACAGGGGAAGATAGAAGGCAAAGACAGACAGGTCAAAGGCAGGGTTAGGCTTTGTGATGGTGCTGCCATGTGTCCGATGCATCGTTGCCAGCCCTGTGCTGGAGTGAATAGAGTGCTCAGGAGGGCTGAGGCATGCTCACGTTCTGGCTCTGCTAGTGATAGTGGCTATTGCTTTAAATAGGTTTTCTTGATGCAATTTCCACTCTTGCCTGTCCCTTGGGGAATTCGGCATGTCTGAGGCAGACAAGCAGGTTTCCTAGGAGAGAGACAGTGCAGCGCTCCCGCTCGCCCATCCCGGTCCCTGGTGGCATGTCAGCAGCTATCTCAGCTCCTCACGCAGCACCGTGACATCCAGCCCTGGTGTTATCTCCCTGCAGAGCTGGGAACCTCAGGAGCTTTAAAGAGTGTGTGTGGGGGGAAGATGGAGCAGTGAAAAGGGCCAGACCTACAGGGGCCAAGCGAGGCCTCAGGCAGGGCCCTGACACATACGGCGAGGGCACTGGGAGGAAACTCTCCAGCCGGCGATGTGTTTGCAGGGAGGAGAGGAGGATGAAAAGCCATCTGTGGGTCAGGCAGCCTTGACCACCACTAGAGCTGTTGGCATTTGTTCCCCCAATCCTGAGGAAAAGGACCTGGGGGTCTGGGTTGACGAAAAGCTCCACATGAGCCTGCAGTGTGCACATCCAGCCCAGACAGCAACCCTGTGCTGGGCTGCAGCAAGAGCAGTGTGGGCAGCAGGGCAAGGGAGGGGATTCTGCCCCTTTACTCTGCTCTCCTCAGACCCCACCTGGAGTCCTGTGTGCAGTTCTGGAACCCCCAGCACAAGAAGGACATGGAACTGCTGGAGCGGGTCCAGAGGAGAGCCACGAAGATGCTCAGAGGGCTGCAGCAGCTCTGCTATGAGGACAGGCTGAGAGAGTTGGGGCTCTGCAGCCTGGAGAAGAGAAGGCTTCGAGGAGACCTTAGAGTGGCTTTGCAGTATCTGAAGGGAGCCTACAGGAAGGCTGGGGAGGGACTATTGACAAGGTCTGGGAATGTCAGGACGAGGGGGAATGGGTTTAAAGTGGAAGAGGAGAGATTTAGACTGGATGTTAGGAGGAAGTTCTTTACAGTGAGGGTGGTAAGACACTGGCACAGGTTGCCCAGGGAGGTTGTGGCTGCTTCCTCCCTGGAGGTGTTTAAGGCCAGGCTGGATGAGGCCTTGAGCAAGCTGCTCTAGTGGGAGGTGTCCCTGCCTATGGCAGGGGGTTGGAGCTGGATGATCCTTGAGGTCCCTTCCAACCTAAACCATTCTATGATTCTATGAGACAGCAGTCTGGGTTTTCTGATGGTATCACGGAGATGGGGCTCGTTCTCAGCTGGCAGGACACTTGGGGGTTAATCCTAGGCAACCTTCTCTCTTTCAGCAAAGGAGAGCAAACCCTAGCAGTGGGGTGGTTTTAATATCAGTTGGCCAGTACGAGAAAGGTGATGCCAGAAAACCCATCTTTCAGTGACAATATGATTAATTCCCTCTTAAGGGGGGGAAAGAAAAAAGCAGCTTTGAGTATTTTTGTCCTTTTTTTCCTTTGCAGTTACCTAAAGATGGTCTGTGACAGTAAAGAACCTGTGATTAATTGCACCAAAGGCAATATAATAGACACCTTTTCTTGGCATCATCTGGATTTTCTGTGATTTTCCTGTTATCTCGTTGGCTTCATGCAGAAGAATTATCTCTGAGGCTGCTGCAAGGGATGTTAAGTTCCTTTTCCTTATTACAGATTGATCTTTGATATCTGCTTCTTTCTGAGGGCTCTTTTATTCCCCTAAGTGATACAAAACCTTCGACTGCTTTCCATATATTGCATTTAAGTAGTTCAATACCTTTTGGAGTCCATCTGGGAACATTTAATGATTTAATGATTGCCATATTTTGAAGGCTACGTGATAGGAAAAATCAAATCTGTATTTTTAATATCTGGGTTTATCTACACTGAAGATTTCAGATAAACCAATATTTTTTTCCTAATAACAGAGAAATGGTCCCTTTTTTTCCGTTGTTGTTGTTGTTTATATCCTCTGGAGTGTGAACATTTTCCCATCTGTGGTTTCCAGTAAAATGGATTTTCAATCTCTCTGAAATTTCTGCCCAAGCCCCAGCAATATTTGCTTAAGAGTAATCAGAGCATTACCCAAATCTCTGTTCAAAGCAAGAGTGACCTTACCAATGGTAAGCAATAATTGGATTATCTTCAGAGATGTAGGAAGATTCACTGTAACCACAAAAGAAGAAATACAAGATGATAACACCGCTTGTCTGCAGCACTGTAAGCTGCAGCACTTTCCATACTGTAGTTTAATAGCTTTGCATATTATGAATACTGAATAAGAAAGATAGAGCTGGAGCACCTCTGCTATGAGGCCAGGCTAAGAGAGTTGGGGCTCTGCAGCCTGGAGAAGAGAAGGCTTCGAGGAGACCTTAGAGTGGCTTTGCAGTATCTGAAGGGGGCTACAGGAAGGCTGGGGAGGGACTATTGACAAGGTCTGGTAATGTCAGGACGAGGGGGAATGGGTTTGAACTGGCAGAGGGGAGATTTAGACTGGATGTCAGGAGGAAGTTCTTTACAGTGAGGGTGGTGAGACACTGGCACAGGTTGCCCAGGGAGGTTGTGGATGCTTCCTCCCTGGAGGTGTTTAAGGCCAGGCTGGATGAGGCCTTGAGCAAGCTGCTCTAGTGGGAGGTGTCCCTGCCTATGGCAGGGGGTTGGAGCTGGATGATCCTTGAGGTCCCTTCCAACCTAAACCATTCTATGATTCTATGAGTAGGCACTGCCTTGCAGTTTGGAGTGATGCACATGCTCGTAGGGGCTGTTGTCGTTGTTGCTGTTATGATGTTTGTCAGGATGTGATGTCTACGTATATGTATAAAACCTGAAGCCAGGGCAGTGCTCACCTTCCTGCCAATCTGAGTTGCAGTGAGCACTGACCTCACCTTGATGGTACAAGTAAGTGTACAGCCCAGAAGGTCCTGGCTGGGTGGTGTGGTGAGGCTGTACGTGTCCTGGTGTGCACGTTTGAGGCTAGCTGGAATATTTTGGTGAGAAGAATTAGATGCTAGGCTGTGAAAAGGAAATAGCGGTGATGTCTGCTGCGCTCATAGGCTTGCTGAGATGCATGAAAACAAGAACATACACATAGCTAACACAGTGGCTCTCTGTCACAGCTGGGGCTTGTGCTTTTCTCCCTGGCCTGCTTTCTGTGTAACTAATCCTTCTGCTTTCTAACCCCTCCTGGCCGATCCTCCAAACTCACCTTGCATGTAAGGCAAAACTCTGGGATAAGGCAGAGGGTGGAAAGGAGGTGCAAGGGTGGTTGGGTGCCCTTCCTGGGGACTCTGGTTTCTGGGAGGGGAGTTGTGTATTACCTTTGTGTATTACCTTTGTGTGTTACCTTTAACTTGTCTATTTCTGTCTATAGCTGTATATGTTGTAACTATCTGCTTGTATCTTGTGCTAAGCTGTGAATATAAAGCTTCATTCCTTAACTTCCAGCTGGATGAATCTAGTCTGGATGATTTCATAAGAGTAGGGGGGTAGGGAACTCCCAAACCATCACACCTGGGTCTATGCTGCCCACAGCTTGGCTGCAGTTGGGTGCCACTGCTGTGCTATGGCTTTGGTAGAGCCAACTTCTCATTGTGAGTTTCTCCTTCTCTTGGGAGATTCAGTACCTGCCTGAATATGATCCTGTGCAACATGCTGTGGGCGAATCTTCTTTAGTAGAGAGATTGTGTTAGATGATCTCCAAACATCCTTTCCAATCCCCCCTTTCTGTGTTTCTGTGGTTTTGCAAGCAGCCAGCAAAGCCCACAGCCGTGGACTGTGCTGGGGGTAAAGGAGCAGCATCCTCACGCAGCCTGGGGCAGATGCCAGCAGGATTTCTTCCAGAGAGGCTGAGCTGCAGTGAAGACAAATTGGAAACCATTTGGAGGAGTAAATCCATACCAGCACAGTACTGGTCCAGCCTGATTGCCTCTCTCTCTGCTTTTAATTGTAATGAATTATACGGCTTGGCACAGCAGGGTGCTGAGCCTCTTGGCTGAAACTGGTGTAATTCACATAAGTGTTTACACAAAAGCCGAGTAAATGTTAAGCTTCCTACAGCTTTCAGTGTCCATGAGCCCATGTTTGTATTGCGCCTGAGGGAGCAGCAGAGGCGAAGCAGGGCATGGCCGTGCGGCTGGGCCTGTGTCGTGTGTGCCCTGCACGTGGCATCAGATGGAATCAGAGGATCAGCCAGGCAGGAAGAGACCTCCAAGCTCATCCAGGCCAACCTAGCACCCAGCCCTAGACAATCAACCAGACCATGGCACTAAGTGCCCCAGCCAGGCTTGGCTTCAACACCTCCAGGGACGGCGACTCCACCACCTCCCTGGGCAGCCCATTCCAATGCCAATCACTCTCTCTGCCAACAACTTCCTCTTAACACTCAGCCTAGACCTCCCCTGGCACAACTTGAGACTGTGTCCCCTTGTTCTGTTGCTGCTTGCCTGGCAGAAGAGACCAACCCCCACCTGGCTACAGCCTCCCTTCAGGTAGTTGTGGACAGCAATGAGCTCTGTCCTGAGCCTCCTCTTCTGCAGGCTGCACACCCCCAGCTCCCTCAGCCTCTCCTCACAGGGCAGTGCTCCAGGCCCCTCCCCAGCCTTGCTGCCCTTCTCTGGACACCTTCCAGCACCTCAACATCTCTCTTGAATTGAGGAGCCCAGAACTGGACACAGCACTCAAGGTGTGGCCTGAGCAGTGCTGAGCCCAGGGGCAGAATAACCTCCCCTCTCCTACTGGCCACACTGCTCCTGATCCGTGTCACCTTTAGCTTTCACTGGAATGGGGTTTGCAGTGACCTTATTTCCCCCCTCCACCCCAAAAAAAGAGAATTCTGCATAGCTTCAGTTTCTTAGGAGACATTCAAGGTCACAGAGGAGTTTCTGCCTCTTGACCACTATAAAAGAGATTTGTGCTATCAAGGCTACCAGCATCCTTTGAAGTTGTGCCCCCTACCCCCACCGTGTGCCCTCATGATGGTTCTAATTACTTTAAATGAGCCTTCTGCAGCACAGGCTGCTGTGTAATTCAAACCAGCACTGCTCACCAGATGGGATCCCTCCCAGGATAGACCTTGACCGTGTCTACCCCATGATAGTGACAGAGAGCACATCACAAAAGCGGGCTGAGATGTGCATCCTGAGCTCCAATGGCACCTGGCTGTGGAGTGCAGGTCCCTTAGCCTGGCTGTGTGCTACCATCTTGACAGGTGGCCTTTGGCATGTAACACAAGTTCTGGTCATGCAACCAACAGGACCTTTATCTTTCCCCTTGACTCAAGAGGTGCTGAAATCTGGGTCCCTGCACATCAGCTGAACCCTGGTAGTGATGAGGCCAGATGTGTTTTGAAACAAGCGAAGCAAAGCAGGCGGTTAGAGAATTTGCATGAAGCCTATTCCCTGGGCACCATGCAGCCAAGAGATCTCTCTACCTGGATGTCATTTTATTTTTAGAAAGCATGCTAAGGAGCATAACGACCTCATTACTGTGCCAGTTGCAGCCCTGCCTGTTTAAGAGTGTTTAATTGTTTTCATTCCCTGTGCACAGCTGTTTCAGTGGATAGGGCAAAAGCAGGAGAGGAAGAGAGTTTGTGTGACTGGGAAGAATTAGAAGCATAGAATCATTGAACTTTAGAGGTTGGAAAGAACCTCCAGAGATCATCAAGTCCAACCTCCCTGCCAAGGCAGGATTCCCTAGGGTACAGGAATGCATCCAGGTTGCATCTAGGATGCTGAAGCAGAAAGTTAAGTGCTTGCCTTGAAACATTCCTGTAAGATCCTCTCCCTGAAGCGTTCCAATACTTAAGTAACCTGCTGTGCTTTGGAGCCCTTTCCTCTGAAGAGAGGAGGCTTCTTTTCCCATTGCCTTCCAAGGAGCCACAGGTTTTTCCCCCTCTTTTAGGCCTTTCTCTTGAAAAGGAAAAAGACCAAAACATAGTGTTTGAAAGGCTCCCAAGCTCCCACTTCATCAGATGGTGCTGGAGGCTGGGGATTGAGGAAAGAGAAGTGTTAGTGCTGTGGTATGGGGAACACTGACCCTTCACAGGCTGCTCCCTGGGGTCTTCTCTCATGGTTTTTTATCTTGAGTATTTGTAGTCTCCTTACTACTCCTGTGCAAGGCATAACATATAAAAAAGAGGTAAAAGAGATGGGAAAGGAGGAGAATAAAACCTAGGACTTCTGTTTCTCTGGCAGTGGTTTTCTAAGGAGCTCTGGTTAGTCTGCAGCAGTGGAAAAAACTGCAGAAGCTGTAAATAACCTTCAGGATTATGCTAAAGCCAAGCTTCAGTCCCAGGGAAAAAAAAATTGCATGGGGCCTGCTCATTTCATAGAGAACAGCCAGAATTCCTCTGGGGCTTCTTATGTTTTAATGAAAGGCATCAGTTGTCTTGAAGAGAAATGGTGATTTTGGTATCTACAAATACCCTTTGGTTGGAAAGCTTCTGGCTCAGGTTGGGGGTAGCTCCTCTGATTGGGCTTTTTCTTCCTGTTTTTGTGATCCAATTGAATGTTGTTACACACTAAAATGGTCAAAATGACAAACCAAGGCTGCACTTTGTGGTGCAGGCTGTGTTGAGATAAAAGCACTGAATGGTTTTTAGGTTTCCCTATGTTCATATTCAGTGCCAGAGGTAGTAAAGTGTATGTACTCTGCAGTCAGGCTTTCTTAAATAACAAAATCATGGTACCTTTGGAAATCTATACAGGATCTAACTCTGCTGGCCTTCATTTTAGTCTATTAAGTTAATCATGGAATCATAAAATCAACCAGGTTGGAAGAGACCTCCAAGCTCAGCCAGTCCAACCTAGCACCCAGCCTTAGACAATCAACCAGACCATGGCACTAAGTGCCCCAGCCAGGCTTGGCTTCAACACCTCCAGGGACAGACACTCCACCACCTCCCTGGGCAGCCCATTCCAATTCCAATCACTCTCTCTGACAACAACTTCCTCCTAACATCCAGCCTAGACCTCCCCTGCCACAACTTGAGACTGTGTCCCCTTGTTCTGTTGCTGCTTGCCTGGGAGAAGAGAGCAACCCCACCTGGCTACAGCCTCCCTTCAGGTAGTTGTAGACAGCAATGAGGTCTGCCCTGAGCCTCCTCTTCTCCAGGCTAAACAACCTCAGCTCCCTCAGCCTCTCCTCATAGGGTTTGTGTTCCAGGCTTCGTCACCCTTCTCTGGACACCTTCCAGCACCTCAATGTCTCTCTTGAATTGAGTGGCCCAGAAGTGGGCACAGCACTCAAGGTGTGGCCTGAGCAGTGTTGAGTACAGGGGCAGAATAACCTCCCTTGTCCTGCTGGCCACACTGCTCCTGAGCCAGCCCTGGATGCCATTGGCTCTCTTGGCCACCTGAGCACACTGCTGGCTCATCTTCATAGAATTATAGAATCATAGAATGGTCTAGGTTGGAAGGGACCTGAAGGACCATCCAGCTCCAACCCCCTGCCATAGGCAGGGACACCTCCCACTAGAGCAGGCTGCTCAAGGCCTCATCCAGCCTGGCCTTAAACACCTCCAGGGAGGAAGCATCCACAACCTCCCTGGGCAACCTGTGCCAGTGTCTCACCACCCTCACTGTGAAGAACTTCCTCCTAATATCCAGTCTGAATCTCCCCTTCTCCAGTTTAAACCCATTCCCCCTCGTCCTGACATTACCAGACCTTGTCAATAGTCCCAAGCCTTCCTGTAGGCTCCCTTCAGATACTGGAAGGCTCCCTTCAGATACTCTCTACCAGTACCCCCAGGTCCCTCTCTGCCTGGCTGCTCTCAGCCACTCTGGCCCCAGCCTGTAATGCTGCTTGGAGTTGTTGTGGCCAAAGTGCAGAACCCTGCACTTGGCCTTGTTCAATCTCATCCCATTGGCCTTTGCCCACCCATCCAGCCTGGCCAGGTCCCTCTGCAAGGCTCTCCTACCTTCCAACAGATCAACACCTGCTCCTAGCTTGCTGTCATTTCCCCCCCCCCCCTCCTCCTTCAAGGAGGGGACTGGGAAAGGGTTTGTTGTGTGCTGTATTTAATCAATTGCAGCAAGAAAAAGAAACCTATCACAGGCATAGTTCATCTTTGCAAGGCAATTTTTGTTTCCATTTTAGTCAGAGAAAAACCCTGCTCTGGTAAAGTGGACTCATTTGTTGTGCAGATCTGACGGCAGCAGGATGATGGCTGCTGGCAGGTATCGGCTGGTTTGTGGGAGCAGTCCCCATGTGGACTGTTGTTTTATGGGTCTCAGTGCTGAGGAGTGTGTGCTTAGTCGTTGTAGAAATGCCAGGAGCTGGGGATCTGAGGATGCTTGGAAATAAGGGAAAGTGCACAGCGTTCCCACTGCAGCTTCCAAATCCAAGATGTACTGCAGAAGCCTGAGACTGCTGGCAGGGTTTTAGGGTGCTCATACATCCTGAGACAGTTCTTATCCTTCCTATTCATCCTTCCCCATCCATGGTGGAGGTGAGAGGTGCTCATCTCTTTCATGGTGCACCCAGGTGTGAGTAAATAGTTGCTGGTTCCACGCTTGAGGGGAACATGTGGTCCCTCTCTGTTTCGCTCCTGCTGCATTCCTCAGGCTCTGAGTGTTTTGTGGAGCAGAATGCCTGAGGCAATGAAGGTGAAGTGAAGGGAAATTTCCACCGTGACTCATGGCAAAGGACCAATAGGTCTAGCAGTAAGCACAGAGCACAGCCAGGGTTATGCTTCCCAGCAGACAAAGCCCCAGCTGAAGTTTCTGCTGTGGGGAAGCCTGCTGACTGCCACTACACAACATTTCAATATTGGAAGGAGACTTGAGTAGTCTTCATGATTCGTCGATCTGGGTCTTGGTAACATCTGAGTAGTTTAGAGAATGCTTCAGTGGCTGCAGTGGTCACACGTGCAAAGCAGCTTGCAAAGTGCCTGTCTGGCAGGAGCCTGAGCACTGGGGATCCTTGCCTGCATAAATTTTGAGCAGACAGGCATGAAAATCCAAGCCCTGAGTGTGATGTTAATAAAGATGCCTGGCTTTGTACAGGAGAGCCCCTGGCATGGTGGGGATGCTCTGATTTACTGGTGTGCAAGGCTCCTCGAGGTGGGACGTTAGGGCTCAGGTTACTCGGGAACAAATCCCAGTAACTGCCACCCGTAGACCTCTCTGGGGTACTCCAGCAGCCCTTCATTCGAGAAACAGTTTCTGTCACTCTGGGTTCAGTCACAGGCAGAGAAATGGCTGAGGGAGAAATAAGTGATGTGCCCTAAGCTGCGGGAAGGGAGCAGGGGTATTTTTCATAATCTGATGTGTTAAAACCATAATCTTCCAGGTCTGTTTCTGAGCCATCTTGGCTGTCTCATGCGTCTGTGGGTTCCTGTTCTTCTCCAGGTTTTCACATGCTTGTGAGCTCCTCTGGCAAAACTGAAAACAAAACCGGGGGGGAGGGGAACAAAACAAACAAAAACCCCAACAACCTAAAAAAAAAAAGAAGGTTGGGACGGGGGCAGGGAAGGGATGTGATGCCAAGTGGAACAGCTCTGTCTTACCGCCTCGAAGAGAAATCATCTGAGCACCGAAGGAGACAGGCTCCATTGCACAGATTAATGTGCAGTGTTTGCAAGCAGCCAAGAACGTTTCATACACACACACACACCCCCCCCACAAGGCTGGAAGGAGCTGGGTGGTTCATCTCTGCAGAAGCCATTCCTTTCCCTAAGAGGGCATTTAAAAAAACAAAAAGGAGAGTCCAAAGGTCTCCGGGAGCGCTCAGGCAGATTAATTGGCTGAACATAGTCTTTTACAGCTGGATTAATATGGATGTTTCTTAATAATGTGTCACCTTGTCAGGAGTTCCAGGGTCGTGACTGCAAGGCTGCACTGTGCTGGCAACTGAAGTTCCCACCTTTTCTTCTGGTTTTTCATTATTACAATAGCTCCTCTTAGTCGATATTGAAAGGAAGGTGTTGAGTCTCTTCTTGCCATGGAACTAGTGAAGAGACTGGAAAGATGAGGGGAAGGATGGTCTGCAGAGCTTGGCACTGATGGCTGCGGTGTGGGTTGGCTCGCAGGGCCATGCCGGCTTTGACCTTGCAGTGTATGAGCATAAACATGGTGAGCCCAAAGCCAAGCAAATCCTGCCGGGAAGCAAATAAAAGATGTGATTTAGCTGTGATCAAGATGGCTCGAAAGAGCCTGAGACCATTAGCATTTTTACAAGTGGTTTACAACGGGCCTTACTGCCTTTTCTCTCTGTGGGCCTCTTCTGAGTGACCACCAGCACGGGGATGCCCGCAGGGAGAAGGCTGCTTTCGTGTGCTCTGCTCCCAGGCAGCTGAGGTGATGTCTGCCACCGTTGTGTTGAGAATTATTTTGCCTTTTTCCTGGTTTTCTACTTTTTCCTTCTTTTTCTTACCNCCGGTAATTTCAGAGAGGGCTCTGGGAAGCCCACCTACTTGATCAGCACATGTAATTGCCACCAGCCCTAATGGGATGCACTCAGAAGAAGGTTTCTCTAATTTCCCCATGCTCCTGCCTGCCCTTACCCCCCTCCAGCAGTGATTGCCTCCACAGCTTTATAATCAGCATCTCCCCCACCGCAGAGGAGAGGTTCCTCTTCCTGGAGACGCCGCCTGCCAGAGCGATGAGGCTGGAGCCTGCCCCGCTCTCTATAAAGTCGTTAGCAGCACAAAAGCGAGCAGCAAGCGTGCGGCTGATAAAAGTCTCAGGCAGGCTTTTGCTCCTGTAATAACCATCTTTTATGCATAGATAATTTTGATAGAGTTGCACTTCCGACGCCTGCTGTCATCAGGGCGGCGTGAGCTGACCTGTTAATCACAGGAGGAATTAATGGGAATTACAGCCGGTGGAGGCCCCTCTCTGAAGAGCTGGTGCAGGGCGTACCGCTGGAGGGGAGTTTGAAACCGAAGCAGTGTGTGTTGTCCTTAGAGCTGCAGATAGAGTGGCAGCCTGTCAGTTCCCAGGGGAGAGGCGAGGTGTGGAGGAGATAAACTCCAGGAGCGTAAACACCAGATTAACAGCCTAAATCTGAGGAGCGTGAGCACATGTGCATTTTCAATGCATCCACTTGGTAATTAATGGAGACTTTTAATTTAGCTGGGGGGAGGGGAAGCAGTGGGGGACCAGGGCCACCAGGGTTTGCAGCCTTCATGACGACTGTACCTGAAGGGAGACCAAAGTGACGATGGTCCTGCATCACCTCTCTTGATGGTGCTGCTGCGGAGTGAATTAGTTTAGCACCACTGCCTTGAAGAGAAATAAAATAAAAGGATCTCTGCTGATGCTTTAAATCATCAGAGGTCCTGGCTGTCTCCAGATATTACCAAACAGCTACTAGAGCCTCCGTGTTTCCTCCAAGCTTCCTTTTTAGGATAAGTTTCCTTTTAAAATGCTCTATATCCATGTAGCCTGCAGAGATTAAAAGAGTAGCTGATCTCATCTGTACGGGAGACCCATAAAGTCCTGAAATGTGCTTTGTATTGGTGCTTCTCAAAGGAAGGGTTGATTGCCTGCTCTTAAATATCCAAAATGTGTCTCTACGTGCCTGAGCATGCATATGAAAGAGATCTCTGAAGAGCAGTCAGAGAAGCTGCTCAGAGAGCCTGCCCTCAGAAGTTTATGAAGAATAACACGGCAAGTAGCACTGAAATGCTGCTGTCATTTGTGCACTCAAAATGCAGTCAGGGCTTTGGAGCAAAGGACAGCATGTTCCCGGGAAGAGAACGGTGATTGAATGAGTCATTTCTTCTTTAACAGCAAAAGGAAGATAAAGGGTGTTCGGTCAGGAGCATGTGTGCACTTCAGGAGTTTTTAAAGTCAGTTCACCGGTGTTTTAGACTAGCCAATACAGAGGAAGGGCAAATTTCCTCTAGAATGAGCAACAGCCTTGTGCTCTGGGAAATGCGACAAAGTCATCCTCTTCCAGGACAATTGGACAGCAAAGCCCTGAGCGAAGGCAATGTCCTTAGCCAGCACAGGCACTGGTGAGACCATGGTACCCCTGTGCCATGCCAGCCAAGGAGAAATTCTCCTGTCTGCATTGGCCCACTCCTGCAGCAATATGATTCCCCCATTTGCCTGCTGAGCAGCGATGGTCCTGCAAGAATGCAGGGAGCAGCACAGCTGGAGAAGGGAGACCAGTCTGCAAAGAAGGGGCTTTGTTGTGGGACAGCCAAGGAAGTACCTAGGGCTGGCTGTCCTGGCTGGGAGCACTGGCCCATGACAGCCGTGACACTTCGGTATGGTGCTTTCCTTCCACGCCAAAGGCCAGCAACTCGAGTTAGGACCTGAAACCTGCACAGGCTATTTTTCTACACAGACACAACCCTAACCTGTATCATTACAAACCAAGGAATGAAGACCTCCGTACAGAACACATAAGCAGGAAAGGGGGGAACCCCTTCTAAATTATTCATTTCTTGTCGGGACCTTCAGAATGCCATTTAAGGATTTAAGATCAGGAAAGAAAATATATCACACTGCTCTCCACTGTTGCTATGTCTGGCTTAGCAGAGACTTGCCCTAGACTGGCTCTAACTCTCTTGTTTGTTATGGGGAAGCTCAAAAGGTCAGGGTTAGCTGTGCAAGGTCTAGCGGTGAGGTGCTCCTGCTCACCTACTGAACAACCCGGGGAAAATAAAGCTTTTGCTCAGACTTGCAGGGGAGGGTGGGGAGAATGTATTTTGGGTAGTCTGTCAGTCAGCTTGACACTAATTGGTTGCAGTAAGTAATCGTTCTCCATGTAAATTAGACTCCAATTTCCTCTGTAGTCTGTCTGTTTGCTGTGTGGGCTTCGGTCTAATTAGGCTCTCGCATGGCAAACCTGGTTTGTAAGCTGCTTTTGTTCCCGTAGCGCCAGGCTCAGCCCTCCCCGAGGCTGCCTGTGCTCCTCCAGTCCTGCTCCCAAGTGGGATGGTTCTTAGATCAACACTGCCAAGTTCAAAATAAGTTCTTCTTTTAATGTGTGTTTTGATTATTTCTATATTTAAAGCTTGGGATGATGGTGGGGTTAAAATGCAAAAGGGCTCATTAGATTCACAATGGGAGTACTCCTCAGAAACACTTCTTCGGCATTCTTGGAAGCCCTGCTTGCTCATACATGAATCCCAAAGCAAGAAGGACATCCCAACACAAGAAGGACATGGAACTGTTAGAGCAAGTCCAGAGGGGGGCCACGAAGATGCTCAGAGGGCTGCAGCAGCTCAGCTGTGAGGACAGGCTGGGAGAGTTGGGGCTCTGCAGCTTGGAGAAGAGAAGACTTCCAGGAGACCTTATAGTGATCTTCCAGTATCTGAAGGGGACCTACAGGAAGGCTGGGGAGGGACTATTGACAGGTTCTTGTAATGACAGGACAAGGGGGAATGGATTTAAACTGGCAGAGGGGAGATTCAAACTGGATGTTAGGAAGTTCTTTCCAGTTAAGGTGGTGAGACACAACCTCCCTTCAAGTGTTCCAGGCCAGGCTGGATGAGGCCTTGAGCACCCTATTCTAGTGGGAGGTGTCCCTGCCTATGGTCCCTTCCAACCTAAACCATTCTATGATTCTATTCTATGAATCACCAGCCTCTGCAAAGGCCTGAGCAGCCTGCCCAGATCCTGCTGGCTGCCTACCAGGACACCTGGAGCACATACTGCTTGCTCCAGCCCCCTTAGAGGTAGTTTGTGTGTGTGTGTGCATTCAGAGCTCATGCAAATGCCAGCCCGTGTTCTGGAGCTGCTCCAGGTTGCACATCTGTAACAGAGTGCAGAAATGTGCAGTTGCATGAGAGGCTTTTCTCCCCTGTCATCTCTTGTTTGCAAATGAAGATTTTGAAGTCATAGAATCATAGAATCAGTCAGGTTTGGAAGGGACCACAAGGATCATCTAGTTCCAACCCCCCTGCCGTGGGCAGGGACACCCTACCCTAGATCAGGCTGCCTGCAGCGTAGCTCAGCCGGGTAGTCTCCACCTTAACCGAAGCATTGGCAGCAAACATTGTGGTTGAGCATCTAGATTAGTGTGCTACAGAGAAAGCCATGTCTCTATGGCAAATGTCTGCACCAGGCTGCAAAGGGAGCAAAACCATATGTGTCATCTGGCCGGGCTGTTTACCAGCAGTGCTTCATGATCCAGTGGCTGGTTACCTTTGGGTAAGTCTGTGTAACTTCAGGCACCATGTGCTAACCCTTCCTATAAAACCCCTTCTGTGTGTGACAAAGCCCTGATCCAGGTGTGTCCCTGGTACTGTTGGGCATTCTGATAAATATGGCTTTTACTGGCGCCTTACTGATTTTCAATCTGGGCTGAGGGAGCTGGGGTTGTGCAGCCTGGAGAGAGAAGGCTCAGGGGTGACCTCATTGCTGTCTACAACTACCTGAAGAGAAGCTGTAGCCAGGTGGGGTTGGGCTCTTTTGCCAGGCAACCAGCAATAGAACAAGGGGACACAGTCTTAAGCGGTGCCATCTAGGCTGGATGTGAGGAGGAAGTTGTTGTCAGAGAGAGTGATTGGCACTGGAATGGGCTGCCCAGGGAGGTGGTGGAGTCGCTGTGCCTGGAGGTGTTGAAGCAAAGCCTGGATGAGGCACTCAGTGCCATGGTCTGTTTGATTGGACAGGGCTGGGTGCTAGGTTGGACTGGCTGAGCTTGGAGGTCTCTTCCAACCTGGTTGATTCTATGGTACGTGCTGGAGCTGCTGGCTTCCTCCAGTGCACTCTGAAGGATGTGGTCTCTTGAACTGGGTAGATAAGAAAGTCTTTAGGGAGAGAGAGGTGAAGCAAATTGAGTGTGGGTTTTTTTTATTGCTTCTCCCGATGTGATTTATATATTGGCAAGATAACTTTGCTTTCGTACTGCTAGTTGAAACTGGAAGGGATGTTGGCTCCGTGGAGAGCTAAATTTGGGTGGAGAGACAGGATTGGATTAGGGTTTACAGTTTTCACCAATAAGCTAGAAGTGCGGTGGGCGTCACTCCGCCGGCTGGGTCGGCAGCTGGGAGCCTTCCCTCCCCAAATGACCGCAGCCTCGGCGGCGTGCAGGCAGCTCCTGGCCCAGCCGCTGCCGGAGGATGCACCACGGTCCCAGCTCCACAGACGTTTACCTCGCTGCTGCCCATCCGTCTTTCCCGTCCTTCCCTCTGCCCTTACCCGCCCTGTGATGGGGGTTTTCCAGCGCATGAAGTGAATGCCTGTTTAGCCTAGGTGAGTAGTCGCGTCCGATTTACAGCATGTGTAAGTGTAAGCCGCTTTAATGCTGTGCGAATGTTTGCTTTGGGAAGCGATTTTCTTTTCCAGCTCTGATCGCTGCTGGCTTCCCAAGTGCCAGATCTCGCTACAGACTGAGCTTTGCCAGCCCATCTGGAGCAGAGATGCGCTACATCCCCTGCTAATATGTCCTCCAGAGGACACCATGAAACTTTTCCTTGATGCGAATGTGACTTCTCTCGGCAGCCCCCGAGACCCTCTTGCTTTTTCACTCTGCTCAAAACCCCCTGAAGAGTAAAACCCTGCGGGAGCCTGGAGCTTATCTTACTTAGCTCTGGGTTTCCCAACGTGCCGTGTGTCTTCTCAGCTGTTGCAAGGATTTACTCAGAATGACAAAATGCAAATTTTGAACCTCTGGCAGCTGTGTTTAATACAGAGGATAAAGGCTTGGTTTTAAGCTTTGAGTTGTCGAAGTTTGTTTGTCTTTGTTCACATGAATTGAGGAAAATAATGTCCAATTCCTTTGAGGCAAAACAAAGGCTTCTAAGTACTTCAGATTTGCTGAGTGCAATTGCTTTTGGATACTTTAGGCATTAAGAGGATCGAAGGCTGAGTTAGTGACTAAGGACAAGATTGGTTGGGAAAAGGGATTCATGCCTGCTGGGGAAGGCACAGCCTGCCAGGCGCCTGCTCTGGGCAGTCGTTCTGGGGCTGTCTGCTGGGCAGGGGTGTTAACAGCACCTTCTGTTTGCTTTGTTTAGGCAGGGCAAATTATTTGTGTGCTTTAGGATTCTTCCACTCTACAGCAGATGTTTTATCTGTGCAACTGGTGGAGTAATTAGAGCAAGCGATGCGGTGCTGGTGTGCAAGCATCCCCTTGGGGGGCAGGGGGAGAGAAAGCAGAGTCCATCTCAGGAGCAGCTGCTGAGGAGCAAAGTCAGCACAGAATGCCAAAAGCAAAATGCATATGGCCCAACATATTTCACTTTATTTCTGCACAGGAGTTGTCCAAACCTCTGCTGCAAACAGGCAGGGGCTGCATCCCAGGGCAGGAGATGGTGCCGTTTCTTACAGCCAATTTCTCTCGAGGTGTGAATCATTCACTGGGGATTTTTGCACTGATGCCTGGGGGGCGATTAAATGTTCTGTCTGCAGGAAATTGCCGGGGGGGGTGAGTATTTTCCTCAGTGGCTGTGGCACCAGCAGTGGGGTGGTGTGGAGCCTGGGATGCCTGAAGGTTTAGAAGGCTCCGATTGCACAAGCGTATCTTTGCCCTGCTCCCATTTAAACAATGGCGATGTCTCTAATGACCTTGATTAAGTTACTGGTTAATTCCTTAATTAGCTACTTGATCTACTTATCCCCTAGGTGAGTCTATTTGTTCACCCAGAGGAGAAAAGAAACGGAAAACAAACCTCCCCAAAAAACCCCCAACTCTTTGTTTCTTTCTGTTTTCAAAGGGCTATTTTTCCCCTCTCCAAGAGGCAGCTGTGATCATGATGTGGGTCAATAAAGAAGCTTAAATGAGCTGACTTCCCCAGTGCTGCTCGATCAGGGATCTGGGGGACAGTCACTGTGTGAGCATGCTGATGAGGGGACTGTGCCATCATTGCTGGAGTATCCTGGTGGTCACCACCTGGTCCTTCCCCAGAAGAGATTCCTTGAGGGGCTGGAAGTGAGCTGCTTCCAGAGACTGAGTAACACGGCACCATCACTTTATTCATGGATGTGCTGCCCTGTAAATCCAACCAACCATTTCAGGCTGGCCGTAGAAGTAGTGCCAGTGTTTGTGGATGCAACACCAGGAGATGGGTGTTGGTGCTTCCCAAAGGCTGATTCTCCTGCTGACAGTGAGTTTTAAATGAGATACCATAGACGTACATTGATTTGTGGCACCAGTGTTATGCAGTCAAACAAAATATGTCACCCTTCTGAATGCTCTGTGTGCATTATGTGGGCCAGTGATGAGGTGATGTCTCAAGGCCAGCTCTAGAGAATCATAGAATGGTTTAGGTTGGAAGGGACCTCAAGGATCATCCAGCTCCAAACCCCTGCCATAGGCAGGGACACCTCCCACTAGAGCAGGCTGCTCAAGGCCTCATCCAGCCTGGCCTTAAACGCCTCCAGGGAGGAAGCATCCACAACCTCCCTGGGCAACCTGTGCCAGTGTCTCACCACCCTCACTGTAAAGAACTTCCTCCTAATATCCAGTCTGAATCTCCCCTCTTCCAGCTTAAACCCATTCCCCCTCGTCCTGACATTCCCAGACCTTGTCAATAGTCCCTCCCCAGCCTTCCTGTAGGCTCCCTTCAGATACTGGAATAAAATACATCTGTTTAAAATCTACCAGCCTTTAAATTTGCCATGCATTAAGATATGGCATTGTGTTGACCACCCAGTGCCTCTGCATGGCACTACAAAGGCAGCCTCGCCAGCTGGCACCAACTGCTCTCCAGTATTGCCCGCACACCACCAGCCATTGCCCTCCCTCCTGTGTCTCGGAGCAGAGAGACTCAAATTTCTCACTTTGGAGATTCCTTGTGATAGATGCAGCAGCAGCTCACACTTCAGACAAGCTTATTTGTTCATGCTTTTGTACTGTTTATTAGTCTTAATGATATTCCCTTTGTTAGCCTTAGCTTCACACCCTGCCTGATGCAGAACTCGCTGAAACAAGTATTGCATAATGAGCCTGCTGCCATCTATAAATGGGAGAGACAGAAGCTGGGACTCTCCCAGCTAAAACAGAAATAAATGCTTGCCCTCCAGTTACATTTTAGCATCTGTGCCAAAAAATTATGTATTTGGGAGGATTTACCAAAGAGTTCTAACACACACAAGCTTTATTCCTTCCAGTCCTCTTTATTTTTAGCAGTTTGGTGTGAATTTGGATTGTAGGAATTCCCTCTCTCAGAGGAAACCTTTCCCATGGCCCACATGAAAGCCAGAGAGCATTGTTCCATGATGCAGAGCCCTGAGCAGCAGCATGGGCATGTCTCCAGCACAAGTGCTTCCTCCATCCAGGACATGGACTCCAAAAACCTTGTGCTGCCTTTGGTAGAAGACACAAACACTGTACTCAGTGCTTCTGGCCCCGCTGCCTGCCTCGGCTGGCTCTGGGTGCTTGACCACAGGCTCACAGGATGTTAGGGGTTGGAAGAGACCCAAGGAGATCGAGTCCAACCCCTCTGCCAAAGCAGGACAATCCTATCTAACACAGATCACAGAGGAACACATCCAGACAGGCCTTGAAAGGCTCCATAGGAGACTGCACAACCTCTCTGGGCAGCCTGTTCCAGTGCTCTGGGACCCTTACAGTAAAGAAGTTCCCCCTTGTGTTGAGGCAGAACCTCTTTTGCTGCAACTTACACCCATTGCTCCTTGTCCTATCCCAGGGAGCAGTGAGCAGAGCCTGTCCCCTCTCTTCTGGCAGCCTTCATATATTTATAAATACTTATCAAATCCCCTCTCAGTCTTCTCTTCTCCAGACTAAACAGCCCCAGGTCCCTCAGCCTCTCCTCATCAGCCATGCCCTCCAGTACCCTCATCATCCTCGTAGCCCTCTGCTGGACCCTCTCCAGCAGATCCCTGTCCCTCCTAAACTGGGGAGCCCAAAATTGAACACAATATTCAAGATGAGGTCTCAGCAGGGCAGAGTAGAGGGGGAGGAGAACCTCCCTTGATCTGGACACACTCCTCCTAATACACCCCAGGATTCCATTGGCCTTCTTGGCCACAAGGGCACATTGCTGTGCCATGGGTAACTTGTTAGCCACCAAGACCCCCCAGGACCTTCTTCTTGTGGTCTTGGGTAATTCCAGGAGAATTGCAGCTTTTGCTTTAGTTCACCAAAGAACTCAGCTAAGGGTTGGTGTGAAGGACTTGAATGTATCAATTCTAATAGCCCAGAGAACAATATCCTCCCATTTCTATGTTGTGACTCCTAAATGATTAGCATGAGGTTGTAAATGCAAGCACCATGGGTCGGGTGGGCAGCTGAGCTTTGGGCACCTCAGATGAGGATCATGACACCTCAGATGAGGATCACAGGTGTTTTAATGCCAGAGCAGCCACTGGATGATCCATGTTCCTTTCTACATCTGTCCTGGATTGCTTGTGTAACCTCAGACAAATCATGGACATCCTCCAAGTTTCAGATAGGGGAGAGCAGCAGAGTTCCTGGTGCAGCTGTTCGGGAATTGGTGTCAAAGCAGAGCCTCGGGTACCTGTATCCAGATGGTACACACACATTCCTGTGGTGCCAAGGACCTCCAAATGCAATGGAAAAAGCCAATGCAAGCAGAGCTCTTTTCTTTTTGAGCACAGGTATTTATTGCTGGCTTGTCCTCTCCACTTTGCTATCTCTGCAGATCCTGGGAGGGGGTAGCTGGGATGAAATATTTGCTCTGACAGCGTTGGATTTCTCTTTACATTCCTCGGACATGTTTTTGTTTGGGTTTTGCCCCATTGCTGTTGCTTTATACAGCAATGTTTGCAGCAGCTCAATCCCGTGGGCATGGCTCAAACTCTGTATTTTGTGCAAAGACAAAAAAAAGAATGAAAGGTGTGGGCCTGGGTAACGAGGTCACTGTTTAATCACAGTGAGACTCACAGGAAAATCATAGAATCACAGAATGGTTTAGGTTGGAAGGGACCTCAAGGATCATCCAGCTCCAACCCCCTGCCATAGGCAGGGACACCTCCCACTAGAGCAGGCTGCTCAAGGCCTCATCCAGCCTGGCCTTAAACACCTCCAGGGAGGAAGCATCCACAACCTCCCTGGGCAACCTGTGCCAGTGTCTCACCACCCTCACTGTAAAGAACTTCCTCCTAACATCCAGTCTAAATCTCCCCTCTTCCAGCTTAAACCCATTCCCCTCGTCCTGACATTCCCAGACCTTGTCAATAGTCCCTCCCCAGCCTTCCTGTAGGCTCCCTTCAAATACTGGAAGGCCACTCTAAGGTCTCCTCAAAGCCTTCTCTTCTCCAGGCTGCAGAGCCCCAACTCTCTCAGCCTGTCCTCATAGCAGAGCTGCTGCAGCCCTCTGATCATCTTCGTGGCTCTCCTCTGGACCCGCTCCAGCAGTTCCATGTCCTTCTTGTGTTGGGGGCTCCAGAACTGCACACAGTACTCCAGGTGGGGTCTGAGGAGAGCAGAGTAAAGGGGGAGAATCCCCTCCCTTGCCCTGCTGCCCACACTGCTCTTGCTGCAGCCCAGCACAGGGTTGCTGTCTGGGCTGCATGTGCACACTGCAGGCTCATGTTGAGCTTTTCGTCAACCCAGACCCCCAGGTCCTTCTCCTCAGGGCTGCTCTCAGCCATTCACCACCCAGCCTGTAGCTGTGCCTGGGATTGCACCGACCCAGGTGCAGGACCTTACACTTGGCCTTGTTAAACGTCATGAGGTTGGCCTGGGCCCACCTCTCCAGCCTGTCCAGGTCCCTCTGGATGGCATCCCTGCCCTCCAGCAAGTCAGCTGTGCCACACAGCTTGGTGTCATCTGCAAACTTGCTGAGGGTGCACTCAATTCCTCTGTCCATATCACTGACAAAGATGTTACAGAGCACTGGTCCCAGCACTGACCCCTGAGGAACACCACTTGGCACCGGTCGCCAGGTGGACATTGTGCCATTGATCACCACTCTCTGCATGCCACCATCCAGCCAATTCCTTATCCAGTGAGTGCTCCACCCATCCAGTCTGTGCTTTTCCAGTTTGGTGACCAGGATGTCATGTGGGACAGAGTCAAATGCCTTACTCAGGTCCATTTAATGTGCATTAAATATTTATGGGATGGCATTCATTAACATTTTCAGTCTGTTGGCACTGGGCAGTGCAGGAAAACTGCCAAGAGAATTGGAGTCTGTGTTGCAGAGCCATAGAGCTGGAGAGAGACACAGCAGAGGAGCGGGATGAACGCTTGCTCTCATACCCTGGCGTGCTCCTCAGAGCTGGCACTACTCTGCTAGTTTGAGGCTAACTGGAATATTTTAATGAGAAAAATTAGATTATAGGCTGTAATAAAAAAAAAGAAAACCAGTGCTGATGTCTGCTTCATTCATAGGCTTGAAGAGATGTATAAAAACAAGAACACGAAACATAGATAAGACAGTGTCAGTGTGTGTGTCTCTGTCACAGTTGGTGCCTTGGGGGGCTTCTGTGTAACTAATCCTTCTGCTTTCTAACCCTCCTCACAGCTCACCTTGCACGTAAGGTATACTCTGGGATAAGATAGAGGGGTAGAAAGAAGGTGGAAGGGTAGTTGGGAGCCCCTCCTGGGGACCCTGGTTTCTGGGAGGGCTGTTGTGCTTCTGTATTACTTTTAACCTATATATTTCTGTCTATAGCTGCATAGATTGTAAATCTTTGCTTGTATCTTGTGCTAAGCTGTGAATATAAAGCTTCATTCCTTAGGTGCCATCTGGCTGAGTCTAGTCTGGGTAATTTCATAAGAGTTGGGGGGGAGGTAACTCCCAAACCATCACAACTACCTTTGGAGCTGCAGCAGTAAGCAGGATTTCTGTAGTTTCACTTACAGCTCTGAAAATGCTCTTGGTAAATGTTTTGGGTCTGATTCTTCTGACGGCTGTGTGAGTGCAAGTGGCTGACACAGACCCCCTGAATTGCAAGCAGGCAATTAGAGAGATAAGCCTAAGTGACTTCATGGTTCTCTTTTGGATTGCTCAAGTCTGAGTTGCTGTAAAGGGCTGGGATTAGCAGAGATTGAGTTCTCGGCTGTGGCTGGGGGCTTGTGTCCAACAGCTGCTGTAGGTACTGAGTTATGGAGTGAGTTGTCTGTGGGCGTGAAATGGTGCCTGGAAGATTAGAACTGGTGATAAAATGGTATTAATGCTCATTTTGTTACAGTGAGGAAGGGATCAAATTGCTCTGGTGCTATAAATCTAAAGCACTTCCTACAGCTGTTAAGTGAAGCTATTTAAATGATTGAAATATGTTTATTAGTCAGCCTTTGGCATCCTCAGGTAGGGGACCGCAACAAAGGACATCAGATTTCCCTCCACAGTAAGAGGAAGGTCTGAAGTTTCAGAAGCCTGATGAGTTAAATATTCTATTGAGAAGGGATGGGGTCTTGTGCCAAACTTTTGGATACCTTACTCTAGTCCAAGACAGGCCCTGAGCACAGGCCAGTTGTTTCTGTTGTTCTGGCTGCACAAGTCTGCTCGATCTGGCCTGTGATGGTTTGGGTGTGTGTGTGTCCCCCCCCCCACTTTTAGAAATCACTCAGACTGGACTCAGTCGGCTCTGGAAATTTGAATGAAGCTTATATTTACAGCTGGCACAATGTACAAGCAGATAGTTACAGTATATACAGTTATAGACAGAAATAGACAAGGGAAAAGGTAATACAGACACAACTCCCCTCCCAGAAACCTGAGTCCCCAGGAGGGGCTCTCAACCACCCCTCACCTTCCCCCTACCCCTCTCAACCTTACCCCAATCCTAAGGAAGAATGGAGGTTCGGCCAAGAGGATTAAGCAAAGGTGAATCAGCCGCAAAAGCAAAGGAGGGTGAGGTTAGAAAGCAAGATGGAGTCCAGCCAGCAGCCACGAGCTCCCCAGCAGGCAAAGCTCCCAGCGAAGAGAGCAAGGAAGTGACCTAATCTTTGTTTTGCCTTTCTTTTGTACACATCTCAGCAAGGCTGTGAGGGAAGTAGACCTCACCATTGTTTTCATTTCTCAGCCTATCATCTAGTTCTTCTCACCAAAACATGCTAGCTAGCTTCAAACTAGCACAGGGTCCAAAGGTCTATAGTGCTGGCTCCATCCAATGCCCTTAGCCACAAGAAGCAGTGTGTCCAGCTTAGGCTATGCCTGTGGGCACTTCCCTTGGAGAGAGAAAGTTCTGTCTTGGTGTTACTGTTGATGGGAGAGAGTTTTGTCCCACTTCTTAACAAGCATGAAAAGGACATGCAGAGGTATCAGAACACTACCTCCTTTAGCCGAGTGCCTGCTGGATAGAATAAATGCTAATCTTGACTAATTAGCTAATAGACTTACTGTGGATGTCTCTGCAATCCATCTAGGCTCTTGAAAGCCCCATTAATTTTCACCGGCACCTTGCAGGAGAGCAGCAAGTGAAAGTGCCTGACCATACCCATGCTTTTTGCTTTCTAATGCCTTTTCCCCGCCGTGCATGAGAGTCAGGTGTCTCTTGCCAGGCACCCAGCACCACACACCTCACCGCACCTCAGCCTCTGGGGTGTCATGTTTTGTCACATCACATAAAGCAATGCCTCGTAGCACCCCACTTAGGCTGCTTTGATTAACTTGCCACTTATCTTTTGTCTGCATAACCAGCAGTTAATGCCTGCTGAGGGGGAAGGGAGCTGCATGGGAGCTATCAAGGCTGGTCCACATGGTGAACTGGGTCCCAGCCAGGTTGCTGGGGAGCATCTGAGTCACGACAAACAGCTCCTTGATCCGCTGGTTGTTTTGCAGTGCTGCTTGTCAGAGAAGTACAAATGTGTTTCTTTGCGCTGGGAAATTAAAGGTATCTGTTCTGGCTCTGCATGTCGGTTTTTAACCCTTCTGTGCAGTGTTCATTGACACCTTGGTTCCGGCTCATCAGGACCTGCTTGTGGTTACTGCTAAGCTCTCCAGCACAGGCTGATTTGGACTCCTTTCACTGAGGGGTTAAATTTCCTCCATGTAATCATTTAATCATTTCCTGCTGTCCAAGCTTGTTGTTATTTGTTGTCTCTATGATTTAATTTTCTTAAGTGTGTAGGAAGCAGTCTTTTGCATGAAGAGTTCAAAGTTTACACCTCCAAATATTTTCACAGCAGACACTTTCTCAGTGTCTAACACCCACTAAAAATCAGTGGGAGCTGAATTCTGAACCACTGCTAAAATAGAATCATAGAATCAACCAGGTTGGAAGAGACCTCCAAGCTCATCCAGTCCAACCTAGCACCCAGCCCTGTCCAATGACATTAAGTGCCTCATCCAGGCTTTCTTGAGCACCTCCAGGGATGGCAGCTCCACCACCTCAGTTATCCTGAGAATCCAACTGCTTTCCTTGGTCACCTTTGTTAGACCAAGGACTGGCAGTAAGGAAACAAGCAGAGCAATCCCTTCTGGAGCGTGAGCAGTGACATGCCCTGTGCCAGGCTTCTCTCCAGGTGACATGGGTCCCACTGGTGAGCTGTTGGCAAGCCATATTTTCACCTAAATCTCCAACTGGTGTTGAATGAGATTTGACCCCTGTAATTCCTCTACCATTTTAGTGTTACCAAACCAACTAACCATTGGTACAAAAAAACACTGTGCTCCAGTTACAGCACTGTACCTGCCTTCCAGACCTTTAAAATCCTATCCTGTTAAGCAGTCCCCTCTTGTAAACCAGAGCTGCTTTGTATTTTGGTGGGCTGCAGAGCAATGTTTTTCCCTTGCTGCATGTGCACTACCAGCTTTCTACAAACCTGGCGTGGACAGGGACGAGTCTGTTTCAACTGAGTTTATCTTAGCAGTGCTTCAGAGAAGGATGTTGGACGTGTGCCCATCAGAGGAGGTGGATATGCACCACAGTAAATTAGTTCTGTCATGTTTTGCCACGTTTGTTTCTGAGGCTTTAGTGACTTTGGGAAGTTGAATATAGCAGATCTGTCTCAAAGTACTGGGGACAGGGTTTTTTTTTTTCAAAGCCACGTGCAAAGTCTAAACCCAGTGTCATGACCCTTCTGTAAGCACAGGGTGCTGCTTTCTCAGGTGAAGGTGGAAAGGAAAGCAGAAAAGTGCACCCCCAGCAAGTTTGCTGATGACACCAGGCTGTGTGGTGCAGTAGACAGGATGGAGGGAAGGGAACCATCCAGAAGGACCTGGACGGGCTGGCAAGATGGGCACAAACCAACCTCAGGAGGTTCAAGAAGACCAAGTGCAAGGTCCTGCAGCTGGGTCGAGATAATGCCAAGCACAAATCTAGGTTGGGCAGTGACTGAGGAGAGCAGCCCTGAGGAGAGGGACTTGGGGGTGCTGGTGGACAAGAAGCTCAACATGAGCCATCAGTGTGCACTTGCAGTCCAGGCTCTGGTTGGCTTTCTGGGCTGCTTCAGGAGAAGTGTGGCCAGCAGGGGCAGGGAGGTGATTTTCCCCCTCTACTCCCCTCTGCTGAGACTCCACCTGGAGTACTGCATCCAGTTCTGGAGCACCTCTGCTGTGAGGACAGACTGAAAGAGTTGGGGCTGCTCAGTCTGCAGAAGAGGAGGCTTTGAGGTGACCTTCTTGTGGCCTTCCAGTATCTGAAGGTCCTACAAAAGAGCTGGGGAGGGATTTTTTAGGCCATCAGGGAGTCGCAGGACTGGGGGGAATGGAGCAAAGCTGGAGGTGGGGAAATTCAGGCTGGATGTGAGGAGAAGGTTCTTCAGCCTGAGAGTGATGAGAGCCTGGAATGGGTTGCCCAGGGAGGTGGTTGAGGCCCCATGGCTGGAGGTCTTTAAGGCCAGGCTGGATGAGGCTGTGGGCAGCCTGATCTGGGGTAGGGTGTCGCTGCCCGTGGCAGGGGGATTGGCACTAGATGATGCTTATGGTCTCTTCCAACCCTGACTGATTCTATGTCTCTATTAGAGTGCTGTCCTGTGTGTCTTAGGGATGAAAACTTTTCCCAAAGCAATGCTGTTCAGAGCACAGCAAGTGTCAGAACCCTCCTTGGCGGCGGGTTTGTGCTGGTGTTCATAGCAGACGCTCAGGGAGGGGAAGGCAGCTGTTGAGCTGTGATTGCTGCTTATTACACTAATTATGATGGTCTCGTCGGTATCATGAGCTTCCCTTCTCCTTCCCCCATCTGTCTGTTTGGCCATCCACGGTTGCTCATCTTTTTGAGATACGTGTTTGAAGTGCTCAGTGCCTGACTGCGCTCCCCCTCCGCTTCCCCACACAGGTACAAGGGAGTAATTGCGGTTGGCATAGGGAAGGAATTTTCAGGACCGAGCTGTTTGCTCTGAAATAAGGCCACAGAAATGTGAGGTGTTGCCCTAGTTCTGTAACACCACATTTCCAAGGTTTTCAACCAGCTGAGCCCTTCTGGTCTGTAGCATTCCAGCCTCTTTGGGATGAAGGGAAGAGGATGACATCCAGCACTTGCTTTGTTGCCTTTTCCCTCTCTGTTTAGTTTTTTTCCCTGTGTCAGCACCATCAGGTCCACAGCTACCTGAAGGGAGGCTGTAGCCAGGTGGGGTTGGTCTCTTCTCCCAGGCAACCAGCAACAGAACAAGGGGACACAGTCTCAAGTTGTGCTGGGGGAAGTGTAGTCTGGAGGTTAGGAGGAAGTTGTCGGCAGAGAGAGTGATTGGCATTGGAATGGGCTGCCCAGGGAGGTGGTGGAGTCACCGTCCTTGGAGGTGTTCAAGTAAAGCCTGGCTGGGGCACTTAGTGCCATGGTCTGGTTGAGTGGCTAGGGCTGGGTGCTAGGTTGGACCGGATAAACTTGGAGGTCTCTTCCAACCTGGCTGATTCTGTGATTCTGTCGGTCTACATACTGGTCACAGCAATCCCCTCCCGTCCCAGCATGCTGCAGGAAGGTTCCCAGCTCTAACACAAAGAACATCCACTGTTTCACGGAAATATCCTTGTGTGGGAGTCTGGCCAAACGCTGCCTTCAGTACCACCTCTGGCAGCGCCTGAGCTGGCGCCCAAATTGCTGTTATTTTGTTGCAAGGGGAAGCTGCAAAAGAAACTCTAAGCAGGCAGCAAGCACTGCTCCTTTGGATGCCCCCCTGGTTTTTATTCAAGTGAGGAGGGGTTACTCACTGTCACAGGGCACTTGCTTTGAAGAGCAGCCTGCTCCAGAGCAGCCTGCAAAATGCTTTCTCAACCACAAAACAATGGGACTCAGTAAATCTCTAGCAGCAACAACTGCTTTTAAAAGGCTGATATATCTAGTTGGCTCACGTTTAGCAAACATGTCTCCCTTTGAAGATAATGGAGGTCTCAGCACAGCAATGTAGGGGGAAAAAGGGGGAAGAAATGGCCTGTGTTTTTCAGCATGTTCATCAAGCAATGGCATTGATAGTGCTGGTGTGTCCGCCGTTAATTGTGAGTGGTTTGGTTCCTCCATCACTTCTGGTGCTCAAGCACTGGGCAGGATGCTTCATAGAATCAACTAGGTTAGAAGAGATCTCCAAGGTCATCCAGTCCAACCTATTCATTCAGTGCAACCTATCCAGCCAAGGTCATCCAGTCCAGCCCTAGCCAATCAACCAGACCATGGCACTAAGTGCCCCGTCCAGGCTTTTCTTGAACATCTCCAGGGATGATGACTCCACCACCTCCCTGGGCAGCCCATTCCAATGCCAATCACTCTCTTTGGCAACAACTTCCTCCTAACATCCAGCCTAGACCTCCCCTGGCACAACTTGAGACAGTGTCCCCTTGTTCTCATGGGCATGCACAAGCTGGAAGCACCACACCCAAAGCTGATGGAGGGCAGAAGCAGCCAACAGAGTGATTCTGGTATCTCCATGAGTGCAGGACACCCCCGAAGTCCCCTGGCTGGAGACATCTGTGAGCTATGCCTGAGTGTGGCTATGGCAGGACCAACCAGCATCTCTTTGAAGGGTGCCTTTGCACCTTCACTGGAAGCTGCTACTGGGTGCATGGAGCTGGAGTGTGTGTAGTGAGAAAGGATACTCTGGGGACACTGCCTGCACGGGACAGGGGGGTTGGCACTAGATGATGCTTGTGGTCCCTTCCAACCCTGACTGATTCTGTGATTCCACTAAAGTGCTCTCCTATATGTCTTAGGAGGAAGGGAGCCAGCGCTGGAGTCTGGGATCACGCCTCTGACACGGACATGGTCACTTCTGGTCACCCCTGTCCTGGTCGAGTCTTAATCCCTCTCCATGAGTTCTGATCTCCCCTGTCCCTACAGCGGACAATTCAGCTGCATTTCCTTGCAGACCAGGAAAGGCTAAAGGCATGGGCACGGATTACACTAAAGCAGGCAGGTTCAGAGGATGACAGGAAGGGCTGCGGGTTGCCAGCTGCGCGCTCTCGCCACCGCTGATGAGGGCTGTGATTGATGCTGCGCTTGGAGCAGGCAGCCGGTGACGTGTGCTGACCTTTCCCTGACGGGCTGAGAGAGGCTCTAATGATCTTGATGGGGCTGCAGATTTGTATATTGGGTTTGATGTACGAGGCTTGACTGTGGCAGGGAGAAATGGGACCGGGGTATGACTGACAGCCCATTCCCATTAAGGCACAGTGATTTCATTCGCTGTGAATGGTTTGCCGAGTCAGAGTCATAGAATCATTTTGGTTGGAAAAGACTTTTAAGATCCAGTCAAATTACATTAAATTTTACTGTTAAATATCTTTCTTTATACAGCTAAAAAAAAAAAAAAAAAGAAGTAATTTGCAGGCCAGAAGGCCTATCACTAAAAGGCTGTTCAAATTACACACTTAAATTAATTCATATTTAGTGAATTTTTACCCTGATATTAATGCTCAGGCTCCTTAGGCAGATAAAACAATGCAGAGTAGCTTCTGTCTGGGTTGTTTGGTTCTTTTTGTAACTCAGTTATATGAAATCTCAAACCCTTGACTTCTTGCAGACAGCATTAAAACCTTTTAATTTCCATGAGTCGAGCTGTGCATAAATCAAACCCTGGTTGGCACATCTCATGGGTGCTTGTGGCAAGAGTAATGAATTTCATGGCTTGTTATGAGCTACTAAAACCAACACAAACACAGAAAGCCTGTTGTAATCTCAGCGTATCGTTCAAGGAAGCAATCTATTGCTAAGTATGAGCAAATGTCAAGCCACGATAACAAATTGTTATTGCTAATTAAAACAAAGGGGGAAACAGCAAACATCTCTTGGCATTTGTGTGCAGTGCCAAGCTGTCTTGGGGACAGTGGAGCTCCATCCAGCTTCAGCCAGTGGCTTTCAGCTCGGCTGAAACCTTGACATAGCTATGGCTATTGTCATAGCAGTGTGTGTGCATTGACCCACTCTGTGCCATAGCTATGGCTATTGTCACACCAATGTGTGTGCATTGACCCACTCTGTGCCATAGCTATGGCTATTGTCACACCAATGTGTGTGCATTGACCCACTCTGTGCCATAGCTATGGCTATTGTCACACCAATGTGTGTGCATTGACCCACTCTGTGCCATAGCTGGGGCCATGGCCATAGTAATGTGTGTGCATTGACCCACTCTGTGCCATAGCTGGGGCCATTGCCATAGTAGTGTGTGTGCATTGACCCACTCTGTGCCATAGCTGGGGCCATTGCCATAGCAGTGTGTGTGCATTGACCCACTCTGTGCCATAGCTGGGGCCATGGCCATAGTGATGTGTGTGCATTGACCCACTCTGTGCCATAGCTGGGGCCATGGCCATAGCAATGTGTGTGCATTGACCCACTCTGTGCCATAGCTGGGGCCATTGCCATAGTAGTGTGTGTGCATTGACCCACTCTGTGCCATAGCTGGGGCCATTGCCATAGTAGTGTGTGTGCATTGACCCACTCTGTGCCATAGCTGGGGCCATGGCCATAGTAGTGTGTGTGCATTGACCCACTCTGTGCACTCTTGGCAGGGCACTGGGCTGGGGGCCTAAGAAGATGGAGCTGTGTGGTGTTTTGGCCCAGGTTCCCTTAGGAGAGTTCTCCAGGAGGACCAGAGAAGTCCAGGATGTGGACCCTAGAAATCATGTTGTTATTCATTCCCATAACCCTGCTCTCACTTTATATCTAGGCAGCAGAGCCAAATCTCTCTCTTTTCTCTCCCCTTGCTTCATCTCTCTGGAGGGAGTCCTTGGGTTGTGGAATTCTTGTAGTGGGTGGAGTGAAACACATGCTGGTCCATCTACGTGCACTAGCTGGTTTTAAATCATCCAGGTCTGCTTCATGCTCTCAGAGATGAAATAAGAACTTATTTTGCCACCTTTCTTCCCACTGCTTCTCTGAGCAGTCAGAGACCAGGTGTGCTTCTGACCACAGCTGTCCTCCTTGTGTTTGTGAATGCAGTGGGAAAGATAAGACTCAAAGCCATCATGGAAACCTATTTCTGCTCATGACTGAACATGCACCATTTCCTCACATGTTAGGGGAGCGTCAAGTGTGTCTAAAACTGCA
This sequence comes from Tricholaema leucomelas, assembly GCA_013400475.1. Taxonomy (NCBI): domain Eukaryota; kingdom Metazoa; phylum Chordata; class Aves; order Piciformes; family Lybiidae; genus Tricholaema lacrymosa; species Tricholaema leucomelas. Next base: position 66,122 of record WAAF01014313.1, on the reverse strand, counting down.
CTGGATTTACCATTTCCTTATGTATTTAACACAGTTTGGAAACGTGGAATAGAATCAACCAGGTTGGAAGAGACCTCCAAGCTCATCCAGTCCAACCTAGCACCCAGCCCTAGACAATCAACCAGACCATGGCACTAAGTGCCTCATCCAGGCTTTGCTTCAACACCTCCAGGGACAGACACTCCACCACCTCCCTGGGCAGCCCATTCCAATGCCAATCACTCTCTCTGCCAACAACTTCCTCCTAACATCCAGCCTAGACCTCCCCTGGCACAACTTGAGGCTGTGTCCTCTTGTTCTGTTGCTGCTTGCCTGGCAGGAGAGCCCAACCCCACCTGGCTACAGCCTCCCTTCAGGTAGTTCTAGACAGCAATGAGCTCTGCCCTGAGCCTCCTTTTCTCCTGCCTGCACACCCCCAGCTCCTTCAGCCTCTCCTCACAGGGCTGTGCTCCAGGACCCTCACCAGCTTTGTTGCCCTTCTCTGAACACCTTCCAGCACCTCAACATCTCTCTTGAATTGAGGAGCCCAGAACTGAACACAGCACTCAAGTTATGACCTGACCAGTGCTGAGCACAGGGGCGGAATAACCTCCCTTGTCCTGCTGGCCACACTGTTCCTGATCCAGGCCAGGATGACATTGCAAAGAGGTCTTTTCTCCCAGCTGGCAAAGAGCAGGCAGCCATGTCTTTCCTGGATGACAGCAGAAGCATGGCCATCTTAAACCATTGGTGGTTTCTGAGGAGATTGGACAGAGGTTTGTGCAGCTCAGGGACCTGCCTGAGGTGCCTAGCTTGGAGCAGGCACTTGTGCAGTGCCCGAGCAGGGTGTGGAAAGAACTGAAGTCATAAAATCATCGAATGTTGTGCATGGAAGGGACCTTTAAAGCTCATCTAGTCCAGTCCTCCTGTGGTGAGCATGGACATCTTCAAATAGATCAGATTGCTCATAGCTGCATCCAACCAGACCTTGAATACTTCCAGGAATCTACCACCTTTCTGGGCAATCTGTGCCAGTGTCTTGCCACCCTCGTGTTGCTAAAAAAAAAGATAGATTTCCTTACATATAGTCTAAAGCTCCCCACTTTAGGTTTAAAACCATCACTCCTCATCCTGTCACAACAGGCCCTGCTGAAATGACTCTTCAACCTTTCTTACAGGCCCCATCCAGTCTTGCTGGCAGTCAGAGTAAGTGTGCACAGTCTGATTTAGGGATGTAAAGCCCAGGCTTCTCTCACTTAGCCAGGATCCTGGGCTGGCTGTAGACTCACCTCTGATCACAGAGATGGCTGAGCATCGTGGAACAGGCTGCCCAGGGGAGTTGTGGAGTCTCCCTCACTGGACATATTCAAAACCCACCTGGATGCATTCCTGTGTGATCTGCTGTGCTAGTTTGAAGCTAGCTAGAATGTTTTGGTGAGAAGAATTAGATCATAGACTGAGAAATGAGAACAATGGTGAGGTCTACTTTGCTCACAGTCTTGCTGAGATGTGTAAAGAAGAAAAGCAAACCAAAGATAAAGTCACTTCTGCTCTGCACTTCGCTTGGGCACTTAGCTCAGTCTGCTAGCTGAACTCCATCTTGCTTTCTAANCCTTGTCTATTTCTGTCTATAACTGTATATACTGTAACTATCTGCTTGTACATTGTGCCAGCTGTAAATATAAGCTTCATTCATATTTCCAGAGCTGGCTGAGTCTAGTCTGGGTGATTTCTAAAGTGTGGGGGGGCAGGGGACGCCCAAACCATCACATCTGCTCTAGGTGATCCTGCTCTGCAGGGGGATTGGGAGTGGATGAGCTTTGGAGGTCCCTTCCAGCCCCTGACATTCTATGATTCTGTGCCTCGTTCCTGGGGGATGCACAGCTTTTGGTGGGGTGACAACTGGTTGTTGCGTGTCTGGTGCAGAGAGGAGCTCAGTGAGTGAAAGCAAGGAATCCTCAGGGCACAGCCACTGACCTGAAACACTCTGTTAGACAGCTCTGAAGCCAAAATATAAAATAAAAGTCATCAAACATGACAGCAACTCTGACAGCATCGGGCAGCAGCGAGGGAGTCCTGAGCTGCTGCCAAGGCGCATGTTAATGCAGACGTGCAGGCTTCCTTGGTTATCCCAGAAAAGCATCCTTTGCTTTCTGTAAATGGAAAATGGCTTTGTTGCCATCAAAGATTTAGATCTTTGGAAAACATACCACTAGCTGAGCTGAAGATTTATGCATTTCCTTTGTCACATGCTTTCAGTGAATACTTTATTGTTTGTGGAAAGGCCCCGAGAAAAATAAGTCATTAAAAAAGAGATAACTGCGTTGAGTTGAGTTAGCTTAAATTACAATGCAGTGCTTTCACCAGGCAGTTGCAGACATCATTCAGGGGCACTACCAAAAAGACTTCAGATGAGAAGACTGTCAGGCTGGCAAAGGGAAGAGAAAGGTGTGAGCACCCAGGTTGTTGTTCACATTCAGTTACAAACTTGATTTCAATATATTGGAGTCAAAAAGCATTGTGGGGTCAGGTTAAAGCCAGAGGCTATGAGAAGCTGTATTAGCCTCAAGTTGTGCCAGGGCAGGTCTAGGCTGGATGTTAGGAGGAAGTTGTTGTCAGAGAGAGTGATTGGCATTGGAATGGGCTGCCCAGGGAAGTGGTGGAGTCACTATCCCTGGAGGTGTTCAAGCAAAGCCTGGCTGGGGCACTTAGTGCCGTGGTCTGGTTGATTGTCTAGGGCTGGGTGCTAGGTTGGACTGTCTGAGCTTGGAGGTCTCTTCCGACCTGCTTGATTCTATGTTAAGCTTTCTAAAGCTTCTTGCATTAAGGTGAATTAAGGGGAAAAAACAGAGCTCCATCGATTGACTGATGGATGTTGGTGGTGTGCTCTGCCTGTTGCACCAGGGGGTGTGGTGCTGCTCTGCAAGATGTTTTTGGGGTAATTTGCCATGAGAGGGACAGGGTGCAGGCCAGCAATTCTCAGCAGCGTCCCAGGACCTCCCATGGCATCATCCCTGCATTTGTGTGCTTGGGTACTGCCAGAGGACATGGATAGCACAGGATGTGCTCGCAGCCACAGCCGGTGCACCAGAGGATGCTGGTGAAGCTCAGGCCTGTCTCGCTGGCCAAACTGGTAGGAAAAGCAAAAATCTGCCTCTCAGATCAGCCATGGTGTCTATGGACTGTACCTCCCCTTCTATGTCAGCTGCTGCTGGGCTCAGCAGTGTTTAAAAACTTAATTCCTCCTTGCAGAGAGCTGCAGCGTGGATTCTGCCCATGGCTTTGCTGAAAATGAGCAGAACGCAGCGGCAGTGACAGCAGGAGGAGCAGGTCTGTGTAGTGTGGCAGCAGCTGTGTGAAGGTACAAATGGCAGCCTCCAGGAAAAGGGAAGAAGGCCAAGCTCAGGGGATTAGTGATCAGTGTCTGAGGTTGGTCTCTCTGCCTCTCCCTCCGTTCCATTTTTCTTTGGGATAAGGCAACCTTGCTTCTGGCTTTGAGAGGTACAGGGTGGGTCTGCTGCCTTGCTTAAAACAAATGAATAAAGAAAGGCAGAAGAAAAAAAATGGGATCAAAACCTCACTTAAAGTCCTGATTTGGACTACCTGACTCCCAAAACACAAGGAACTTTTTGCATAGCTTGGGCACAGCCCTGTGTGCCTTCTGAAGAGCCAGGCATTTGGTCAGGAGCAGTGGGGATGGACTCTGGCACACAGGACCCTCTGCCTTCCCTGCTTGCTGCTAACAGCTTTTCACAATCACTGTGCCTTTCCCCTCTGGTGTTTGCAAAGCTGTTCCCTCTCCAGCCTATTGCTTTGCTGCCTATCGCTGCCCCGTGACCGTGCTCGGGTTCTGGCTGTCCCCCAGCCCAGAGACCACACTGGGCACAGTCCATCTTTGTACTGGGATGGGAGCCCTGGCTTGGTGAGCAGAGATTTTTTTGCAAATTACAGGGATGAGCGTGGGAACAGAGGGAAAACAAATCCACCATGAGTGTCCAATTCTGCATTTCTGTGGGCAGAAAGAGCAGTGGGAAAGGAATCTGGTTTTGAGACTGGCATCATGAGCTAGGATGGGCTTGGCGATGGGGGAGACCTGCCATCCCACGGATCCTGGGCAGAATGGTGATTTGCGTGGCACAGGGTATAGCCTTCATCCCTTGGGGTGGCATTTTGGGGCAGAGGAGGCTGCAGCCTCTATGGCATCTGAAGGTATGAAATGCTGTGCTTTGCCCTGGCATACTGCACCGGAGGCTGCCCACTAAATAATTCAGAAAGGCAACTTGAGCTGGTATTCATCAGCTTGGTAGCCCAGCGACTTTGAGGATGCCAGTCTGCTGTCATGCTGGGCTCTGCCGAGTAGCTCGTTGTTGCTGAGGGAGTCAACAGCGTCACATTGAGCACTATTGATTGACAGCCAGTCGATAGATGAAGGTGGTAGAACACAGCATTTGGGAAGCATGAGCTCTTGCAGCCATTTGTTAAATTAGCCATGGGGATGAGGCTGTGCAAATGGCAGAAAGTTTAAAGTGGACTGGGCTTGGGTCTTTGTCTTTAAAACCGGCAGTAAAAGGCAGGAAGATGAGGCTAATTTTACAGGCAGAGTTGTCCATCTTGCACCTCTGCACCTAAGTGGGAGCTTCCTGCTCTTGATCTTTATTTCAGTAGCTGAGGTTTTACTTCTGGTCATTTGCTTCATTACTGGCAATTGTCAGCATCCGTCCTCATAATGATGCAAGTCCTTCACGTGACCTTTGATAATGTGCTCCACCAGCTCAGTGTTCTTCTTGCTGCTTAATGAAACACCCATTTCACCTGCATAATGTGTGGGATCTGTCAAGAAATCTCATGTGCCTTCTGGAGTTATTCTAACACATGACCTTTTCACAAGCCTTGCAGTGGGTAACGGTGATATGGAGCAATTGCCAATGAACCGGCAGCTTTCAAAGCAGGAAGGCTCATTTCCACTTGCCTCAGACAGTTGTCTCCAAATGTGGCAGCTTCTAATCTGATTTCTTGTCTCAGAAGAGCCTGGTTTTGTGGGTATTTAGGTTTGCAAGTATTGGAACAAGAAGTCTGCCAGGAGCGATGACGATTATACATGCTGTTTGGAGACAGAAAGCTCTTCCGCTCGTAGCTAGATGTGCCGCTGAGATGTTGTGAGTGCTGGTCCTACTGATCTCTTACATCAGCTCACGGTTCTCACTCCCATTGTATCTTTGTGGAGCGACTTAAAAGTCTGCAGTTTCTGGTGTAATCCCCTCCCTGGAGGTGTTCAAGGCCAGGCTGGATGAGGCCTTGAGCAACTTGTTCTAGCAAGAGATGTCCCTGCCTATGGCCCAGGGTTGGAACTGGATGATCCTGGAGGTCCCTTCCAACTTAAACCATTCTGTGACTCTATGATGATCCAGTTGGCCAAGACAGCAGAGGAGAACATTAGGAAAAAGTTTTTTCATGGAAAGAGTGGTCAGGCACTGGAATGAGCTGCCCAGGGAAGTGGTTGAGTCACCCACCCTGGATACGTTTAAGGGTCGTTTGGATGTTGTGCTTAGGGATATGGCAACAGAACAAGGGGACACAGTCTCAAGCTGTGCCAGGGGAAGTGTAGGCTGGATGTCAGGAGGAAGTTTTTCACAGAGAGAGTGATTGGCATTGGAATGGGCTGCCCAGGGAGGTGGTGGAGTCACTGTGCCTGGAGGTGTTCAAGAAAAGACTGGATAAGGCACTTAGTGCCATGGTCTAGTTGACTGGCTAGGGCTGGGTGCTAGGTTGGCCTGCATGATCTTGGAGGTCTCTTCCAACCTGCTTGATTCTATGATTCTATGAGTCTTGTAGAATAGGGCTATAGGTTGGACTTGATGATCCTGAGGGGCTTTGCCAGCACAGATGTTTCTGTGATTCACCTTTGCTGTGGGATGCTTGGTTGAGTGGGCATGACACCACCATCCACACTGTGGTGGGATCACATCAATCCACTGCCAGGTGATCAAAGCTGCTGTAGATGGAGTTACACCAGAGCACTTTGTACAAGAAGTGTGTTGGACAGTGGGGCTTGTGACCTACTGACCTATCCTCAGAGTATGGGGCTGGCTGGCAGTCCTGTAGAAGTGGCACTTTAAGCACTAATAGACACTTTGCTCCAAAGAGTCTATATCTAAAGGGCCTTTGCTCCTTGAAAGTTAATGCAGATAAACCCAGGCATTTTTAATCACACTTGATGAAAATGAGTACCTCCAGCCCCTGCCTTGTGGAGCTGTGTGGATTCTATGTGCTGGTTGTAGCCCCTGGTCACTGCTAGGTACTTTCAGCAGTACATTTCCAGGGAAGATTATTACAGTAAACATGGATAATTTCTGCTCTACAGCATTTCTGCTCAACATTACCATTTTATAGGCAAGCTTCTTTTAGTTGTGTTTTTTCCTTTCCCAATTTGGTTTTATCTCATTTCCTTTCTACTGTAATTAACACACTCTGAATTTAAGAGGGAAAATAGATAATCTTGGGACTGTGAGGTGTTAACCATAAAAAGGCAAACTGACAGCCTACTTGGAATGCCAGTGCAAGTTGGAAGGGGCAAAGTGAGCCAGTTTAGGAAGCTGAAGGGTCAAGGGAGATTTCCCCCCCCCCCCAGAAGTTTTGTTCCTCTGTGTAAGTAAAGGAATTAGAGGAGACCCTCCTTGGCACTGTGGCTATCCCCAGCAGAAGTGGAGGTGATAGTGCACTTTCCTCCATAAAAGAAAGGTCTGACACAGCTGGATGCACCAAGAGGGCCAGTGCTTAACTATTGAACTTTCTTTAGAGTACCAAAAAAAACCCAACCACCCCCCCCCCCTTCCCCCCAAAGCATAGGGGAAGAAAGTAATAATAATAATTAAAAATTAGGAACAGTGAATGCTGAAATATTTAATTAACAGCCTTAAATATTTTCTTTTGTCTGAAATGATTTGAGCCAGATGAGGTCTCTGCACGTTGTCAGTCCATCCCACTTGGTTGGGGTAAGTTCTGGAGGCTCCAGGCGGGGGTGCTGGGCTGGTTTATCCCAGCTAAAGATCTCACCCTTGAGATTCTGAGTTTTAATTCCATATAATAAAACCTAATTTATGTGCCTTAATAACAATAATTTAAGGCATTTGAGACTGTGGAAAGACTTGCAGCTGTAGTTCCTGCATCCTTCTGTCTTCTGTAAACATAGCCAATGTTGCCAAAATCAAGGGCTCTGAAATGCAGAGCCAGACCCCAAAAGTCAGGAGCATCCTGCAAAAGTACTTTATCTTGGGCAAGTTTTATTTGCTTTCTGTGTTTTTCTGAGCCCACAGGAAGAATGTTTTTGAACTTCACTCTCTACTTGCCAAAGCTAAAAAGTACGTTCTCCTTGAATTGGAGATTCATTTGCCACCATCTAAATCCCAAGCAACGGGCTTTAAGAGACACAGAAGAAATTTGGCAGTGTATCTGCTTCTCCGTTTTCTTTTCTTTTCTGAGAGGGGGAGGACACGAGGGAAGGAGGCTTCAGCATCCCATTGTGGTGGCCTGCGCCTGAGGCTCACAGATCTCACATGAGATACGCATGAAAGGTGCAAATTGTGCATCTCGAGGTGAAGAAAAAGCGTATTAAAATACGCGGTAACCAAAATGCCATGCTAATAACTTCTCCTTCCCAGAATATCTAGCCCTGTCGGTGCACAAACATGCTGCTTCGAAAAACCAGTGGGGAATCACAGCAAATGACTGCAGAAAATAATTAAGAGGGCAATGAAAGCCAGGAGAAAAATGATACGTTGCTCAGAGCCAGCGGATCATTGCTTTAATAGCCTGCGCACCTCAGAAGTGGTGCCTTAAGTTTGACAGCAAGTTGAGATTCGGTCAGCTTCAAATAAGATGATAGTTGGGAGGGATAATTAGCGTCTTCACACCATTCAATTTGGGTTGCTGGTACTGAGCCAAGTCTTTGAAATGCGCACATGAGAGCCGGTGAGGATTCTTCCCCCCCCCCCCCCCTCCCTTCCCCTAAGCAGCCTGCGGGATTTATTGATTTCTGCGAGCAGGCTGATTTCCATGTAAATAAATGGGAGGGCGGCCGGGCCGCGGGGTACGGTCCGGATGCGGTGACTTTGGCTTGCTGACATCATTGCTTATTAGCATGCAGGAGAGGAGAGCAATGCAACAGCAGAGCCCCGCGCCGCTCCCGCGCCGGCAATTATTCTCCACGGGCTGCATCTCTCCTCGTTAATGCCTTGTGCTCAGAGAGCAAATTGGACATCCTCTTGCCACTTCGAAGGGTCATTTAGTAAAAGGCAGGCTGGAGGTGGGGAGCCGCTGGATTAATTTCTATTGGGAGCAGAGAAGGGGGACACCCTCCGGAGCTGGATTTCAGAGCAAGGCGATTGAAAGGGCTGCCGAAGCCGCGGGGCAGGAGCGGCACGTTTTGCCCCGGCGGCTTTCCTCTGGAGGCTGGCCGCGGCCGCTGCCCGCCCGCTCTGAAAGGCTCCGACCAAAGCCCGTCTGGCGGCAGCGTGCCGGGGCAGCGGCTGCGCCGGGAGAACACGGGATGCTTTATGGCACTGCGGTGCTTGGGCTGCTCCTAGCAGAAGCCCAGCTGGCGCAACTAGGACAGCTCAACAACCCGCTGGATTGTTTCCTCCTGCTCTGTTGCCGTTGGTGGGAACAGGTAAGAAACTGCCTTTTGCCAGCGACTTCGAAGTTGTCATGGCTTTTTAGGAGGGATAGAAAGTAGGAGAGAGGAGGAAGAGGAGCAGGAAGAATAAGCAGCATCTGTGGCTACACGTAGCTGCGTGCTAACTTTGCTCAGTGTGCTGGTGGTGATCTATGAGAGGGTTGTGCTTTTCTCCCAGCCTTTGCTGCGCTCCTTGTTTACGGACGTAAAAGGTTAGTTCTTGAATCGCATTTCTGCAGCTGCAGGAAGTCAGGGAGACATGCTTGTGCCATCCGAGTGGGGTTTTCAGTTTAAAAACCAATTGGGAGGGCTCAGCTGGCTCTAGATAGGAGTAAGTATTAAAATATCTTCGTCTCTCGGTGTTAATTTTATTGCTTTGGCAACTGCAGTCTCTGGGAGCCCATATTCTCAGGGTGTTTTCTAAGCAGGCTGCATGCGGGCTGGTATTGTGGACGAGGACATTACCGTTCAGATGTTTATTGTGGCTGTTTCGCCTTCCTGAGGATAGAGAGTTGTAAAGTAGTCATCTTTTTACGCCCTCCTTTTTCATGCCAGAATGCCTAACCATAAACCAACCTAAAACTGCAACCTGGGGGTTGTGTTTTTCAGGTTATGTTTTCAAGTGAAATTTCCTTTTTCTCTTATTCCTTGAAGGAACATTTTAAGCAGATGTGACACAGACGTGACCTGTGACCGTGGAAAGATTTTAATCCAGTTACCCTTTGTTTTGTAACCGTGATTCCTTGGCAGTGCTAAACACTGATTAAATCTTTTCGAGCTGTTGAGGATTAGCACTGGACAGAGTAATGCCAGAATAATTACCAGCACCAGACGCGGTGTCATCCTTTCCGTTTTAGCTCTCTTATCATGTAACTTGTCTGACTTCTTTTTATTCAGCATTTATTTCACCTGCTGTGAGAGCACTTACGCCGTCTCGCATCACTGCCCTGTATTTATCAGGACGCCAGCTTGAGCCCACGATAAAGATTTAGAAAGTAAAACGATCTGCAGATAACCAGATTATATTTTGCTTCCTACTTTAATCTTCCCTTGTAGCCTGATTTCTACCAGCCAGATTCAGCTTAACAAAATGACCCAGCCTTGCGCGCTTGCTGTTGGCAGGCTGGCTTGGGCTTAGCCAGCACATACAGAGATCAGGTTGGCAGTGATTGCTTTCACAAGCTGGTCGGTATTGCCTCTCTCAGGGGATGTCATCTAAGCCTTAACTTTGGAAATTATTGCAATTTCCAGCCTAGTTCATCTTGCTTCTGAGGGTTTTGCCTGTGAGCTGGATTTTTTTGTCCTTTAGGGACGTACAGCCTGGGAGATGCTGGAATTGCAGTGTGTTTACTGCTTCCCTTGATTTCTGCTTGTCATGCTGCAAATGCAAACCGATGAAGTCTCTTAAAATAGCATTTCCAGCCCCGGGGCAGATCACCGGGAACCGATTAGCTTAGTCTGTCTGTCTGTGACCGGTGCTGGAGAGATGGGCTGCAAGCCTGGAACAGGGTGGGGGAAAAGATGGGCAGAAAGATAAATTTGGCCAGTGAGGAGACAAGGATTTTGCAAACTTGAGAAGACAGTGAGGACCCACATGCTGGATGGAGCCAAGCTTCTTTGTGGAGAGATGGTTTTGTGCCTGGAGAGCGAGCCTAAATTTTGCTACAATTGCAGGCTTGGAGGCAAATTTCTTCCTTCAGTTAAGCAGAAGAAAAAAAGCTCCTGTGATACAGTTCCACGTCTTCTTAGGCTGAAAAACCACTGAATGGTGTAATTAAAATCTGACAAGATAACCTGTGGTGTAGGACAGGGACTCTGCAGCATAGGGATGTGTTAGCTTTCAGGTGGGGAGTGCTGCTGCACTCAGCCCAGTTGGCAAGGATCCTGCTGTTGCTCACTCCTCTGTTCCATCCCTGCCACCTCAGGGCCTTGGGGTTGTTCTGTCACAAGGGACACAACCCCTCTTGGGTGTCCACAGCTTCTGTATCTGTCCATCCTGTGGCTTTGCCTGCCTCCCAAAGTCATGAAATCAGCATTGTTTTCCCACCAGCTTCAAGGTTGCTATTGCTGTTGTTCTCAGACTGGAAACTAGCAGTTTGCATTCCTTCTCTGTGACCAGGGTAAAAACCATGGTTGTTATTGTGTCTGTATGCTGAGAGATGGACCTCTAAGGAGAAAAAAATGCCAACCCTGACATGAATATGTTGGGATGAGTGGTAAGCCTGTGAGTTGGCAGGCTGCCTCCGTCCTCTTGGATGAGACAGAGCAGCCTGTTGGACATCTTTTCTCCTGGTAGCATGACTGGGCAACAGGCTGGGGCTCGTGGTGGCTTAGTTTTCACCCCTCTCTCTTTTCCCTTTGCCTGATCTTCAGCTGACAGAGGTATAGCACCTCTGGGCAAAGTCTGACCTCCAGTCTAACCTCTATTATGAAAAAAAAGAAAAGGAAAAGAGGTTGCATCTTCTGCAAAATATCCTAATAGCTCCAGAGTCCTTCTGAAACCCACCAAGTTATTAACATACCTTAATTTAAACATCTCATCTTTATGCATCAGAATTTCTGTGGTTCCTGTCAGAGGTTGCAGCTCACAGGAGCAGCCTGGCAGAGTGGTTCAGGTCAGGAGAGTGTTTAAGCCCCCTGGGGCTCTTACATGGCTCCTGAGGAGAAACCAGAGCTTGAGTGGGGACCTGTGTTCACTGCAGAGCATTAAGGTGCACCTGGGCTCCCAAGCATGACCTGTGATGCACCCCAGCTCCCCCACTGTGATTTAGCCACAGGTTGGAAAAGATGATCATATTTGAATTCATCCTGGTGTATAGCTGAGAGGGCTGACTTCAGTTTTGGGATGGGCTCCTGGTTATTTGTTTACCTAAGAGAGTAACCATGACAGCTCAGATGAGGAGTTTGGGTTTTGGTCCATTGTGTGGTATTTTGTCCTAATTTCTTTGTCTCCTCTGGGAGGAGCAGAGCCTTGTGCACAGACAGTTGCTGTCTGCCATGCCACATGCTCCCTGAGACCACAGACAGCAAAACTGGAAGCAGCCTGGAGGCTGCCCCGGGCTGTGCCACAGGAAAGCAGTGGTTTGAGGACAGGGAGGTGGGGATCCACAGGCAAATGTTCCACCTGCTGCTCAGACATTGGTGGTCCTGATTCACTCTGAAGGCAGACCAGCTGGAAAATCCTCAGAGACTGCTTTTGCTCATGCTTGGCTGCAACCAGTGATACTGAGAATAGGGTGGTTTTTTTTTTTTGGGGGGGTGGGGGGGCGTTTAAAGTTCTTTCTCTTTGTTAAGCAAGAATAACTTTTGCAATGGCAAAAGAGTTTTACAGAGTCTTAAAAATAAAATTAGTCTCTAGCCTCAGACTGAGCATGGACAACTTTAGCCACAGAGGAGAATTTTTCCAGGAGTGGAAATGTGGCTTGTAATAAAAAGCTTCAATGCCACCCTGGATACCTTCACATTTGCTGCTTTTGGCACTGGGGAGGTCAGAAGGGATTAAAACTAAAGCAACACTGAAAATTTGTCTCAAGCACATCAAGTGAGTTGAGAAGATAGATGAGGAATAGGGAGAAGAGTCTGACCTGTGAGTTTTTCCCCTCTGTTTCCTCCCCACTGCAGACTTTCTCAAGCTGTACAGCTGCACATGCTCCTCTATTGCCTCTGTGACCGGGGGGAGTTGCATCTATAGGAGTAGTTGGGTTGCTGGATTATTTCTTCCCTCCTTGATTTCCTGGCATTAGTGCCTGGTCTGCTGCTAATCTTAAGCCAGTTGTTCATCCAGCATCTTGAGTCAAGAAAGCATTGCCCTTCTTTGGCTGTCCTCACAGGCCACCATGGGCACCTCGTGCTCAGACTTTGCATTACTGCTACTGTCAGTGCTTGTGTCTAATTCACCTCCTTTAGTCTCCTGCACTCCATACGGGCAGATAAAAGCTTTCACTTCATTTCCTTTTCAGACTAGGTAGCACAGTCTTTGCAGTTCATTTCTGTGGTAAGTGTTTTTCCATCTGAAGTGACTGAGAGAGCTGTGAAGTCATAGATATCTCTTGTCTATAGAGAAGCCACTTTGTCATTGAGGTCCATAGGACCCAGAGTCCTGGGAAGTGGTTGGCTGAGGCTACTGGGAGTGTTTGGTTCAAAATACAGTGTTAGAGAAGCAGGAAGAGCTCCAACTGTTTTTGAGCACAAAAGCTTGGGGCTCCCCTGATGAAGCTGATGTCCAGCGAGTCGGTGGGGAAACCACAGCTGGTTGGCACCTTCCCCATTTGTGAAAGGGGAGAGCAGTGCCCACACTGGAGAAGAGCTTCTGGGCCCTCCCTAAGGCAGAGAAGGGCTAGGTTAATTTTCTAGTTTAGATAAATGTTTGCCCTGCTTGTGGGGTCTGGAAAAATGGGTCTGTGTAGCTGGAGCTCACTGAGGCTGGGAAGATGCCTCATTAGCTCTCAAATGAAGGGAGGACATAACAGGCAGGGATATTAAGACGCCCTCGTTAAGAGACTCAAGGGTCAGATGAGCTGCCCCAATTCCTCATTCCCTCCCGTTTCTGAGAAGTTCTGTGATTTACTGACTGGCAACTGACCCAAAAGCCTCATTGCCATCAGAATGATGGCACAATGCTGGAACAAAATGAGGCTGTCGTGTACATCTTAAGCCAAGCAGGAAGGGAATTGCCCCTTGGCATTTACACACCCCATCCAAGCCGAGCAGACAATTGCTTTTTGAGGGATCCCAAACCTTGCATGTTAATGTGTGCACAAATAAATGCAAATCCTTTATTAGGGAGTGCAGAAGAGGCATTGCATGGCCCAGCACGGGCTGTGGTATTCCTGCTCTTCTCATTGTCTGGAGATGGAGCTGCTCCTCGAAACAGCCCATTTATTTCCATCCCAGAAGAAACAAGTGAGAAACAGAGATAAGCAGCACCAGGGGAGGGGGTGGGTTTGATACAGCCTGTTTACTGAGTTCTCCTTTGTCCAAGGGGAACTATAACATTCCTGCCACGATTTTAAACTCTGCTGCTACCAGGAGGGGGTTTGGATTCTCGTGCTGCCCTGTCTCAAAATATCTCTGATGCCCAGCCCAGCTTGGCCTGGATAGTGTTTGCTACACCAGGTTCTGCGTGACCACCCAGCTGAGCTGGCAGCTGCGGCTGGAAAGGAAGATCACTGCGGCCAGGAGCAAAAGCTGGCCCTGCGGGGAGGGATCTACAGCTCCCTCAGCCTCAGTCCTGCCTGTGCCACCCCAGACCTCAACACATGCAGGCCGTTTACTGGAGGATCCCAGCTCAGCCAGCTGCTTTGCTTGGAGCCATTTGCAGGACATGCTTTGCCATGGCTTCAGGCTGCTCCTGTTCCTTCTCCCCTGGCTTTTCCTCTCTGCTTGTGCTTTCCCAGTTTGGAGCTGTTGCTGGTTTTCAACGGCAGGGAGACCTCGGCTTAGTTCAGAAAGATGAGGGCATGCTCACAGCTCTTTCCAGAGCCCCTTGCACAGCACTGGTGTTTTCAGCATGGTTTAACTTATGGTTGGTGCTGTTACTATGATGAAAAGGCTGCAGGAGGCTCCAGTGATGGCAGAGGATGTGCTTTGCTAACCATGGCATACAGCAAGAGACTGCCTCACAGGTCAATTGGCTCATTTTGAACTGTGTGTAGGCAGACCTGGCCTTTGGAAGCTTGCTTCTGCTTCCCAAGCAAGAGGGGCCTGGGAGCCAAGTGCTCCACTTGGCGTGTTGTGCTCTGTGTGCTTCAGATTCCACTTGTGTGCCTGTTTTCATCCATAGGGAGAAGAGGGCTGTTCTGGGGTGGTGGATCCAGTTTGCAAATGGAAGGAGATGTAACCAGGGATCAAAGCCTCCTCTGAGGGGAGCAGCCACTGTGCCAAGAGCACCACGTAAAAACAGCCGTTGCGAAACAAAAACGTATCCATCTTCGCCACACCAAGCACTGGCCTGGAGTAAAACAAATTTTTCAGTCTGTTTTTGAGCCGTTGCTGCTCTGTACCATGTGAAGCCAATTCAAGACAGGCTCCTTTCCAGCTAAATCTGACACCAGGAAATGTTCTTTTTCTTCCCATTTACTTTCCGCTGTCCTGGCCCCACTGCAGGGCAGCACTGTGCACAGCTCCGTGCCAAGCAGCCCTGCCTGCTGCTCCCCAGCCCGTGCCTCCCGCAGCAGCACAGCTGCTGGCCGGCTCCCTCCTCTGTCACAAGCTAGAGCTGCTTAACAGCTCATTTATTTATGCTCTGTACCTGAAGCTGGTCATGATGTCCTCTCTCTTTACACAGCATCACTGGATTTCTCCTCAGCAGCTCTCAGCTTCTGGAGTCAAGTGATGCTCCAGCATCACAAGGTGTTAGGGGTTGGAAGGGACCTCCATAGTTCATGGAGTGCAACCCCAATGTCTTCATAGAATCATAGAATCAAGCATGTTGGAAGAGACCTCCAAACTCATCCAGTCCAACCTAGCACCCAGCCCTAGCCAATCAACCAGACCATGGTACTAAGTGCCCCATCCAGGCTTTGCTTCAACACCTCCAGGGACGGTGACTCCAGCACCTCCCTGGGCAGCCCATTCCAATGCCAATCACTCTCTCTGCCAACAACTTCCTCCTAACATCCAGCCTAGACCTCCCCTGGCACAACTTGAGACTGTGTCCCCTTGTTCTGTTGCTGCTTGCCTGGCAGAAGAGACCAACTCCACCTGGCTACAACCTCCCTTCAGGTAGTTATGGAGAGCAATGAGCTCTGCCCTGAGCCTTCTCTTCTGCAGGCTGCACACCCCCAGCTCCCTCTGCCTCTCCTCACAGGGCTGTGCTCCAGGCCCCTCACCAGCTTTGTTGCCCTTCTCTGGACATGTTCCAGCAACAGCAATCCTGTGTCCTTCCTGATGCTGGAGACATTTCTTAATGTCTACAGCAAGTACTGTCCTGCAAAGAACTTGCAGACCCTTCTCTGGAATGAGAGCAAGAAGGAAAGGCTCAGGAATGAAAACAGGATTTCCAGAAAGTGATTGGTGTTAGTTTCTTCTTGCTTAGGAAAGCAAGCTAGCCCACACTCTTCTTGAGTTCTGTGCACAGGCAGCAGAAGTCGTTATGATGATGCTTTGCTGGTGGTTGGGTGATGATTGTGTCTGGCCAGAGCCAAGCTAATGGGTTTCCTTTGGCAGGATGTGCCAACCTGTGTTGCAACACCCTTTATATGGTCGGGAATGCAGCACATCCCGACTGAGATGTGTGGAGCATCTCCAGGCTCTGCTGCTCTTTGCGTATTAATCACTAATGATTTGTTGCTGGTGAGAGCAGGCTGCTGGCCATGGTCCCATTCCACTCCCAGCACCCACCAGCCCTTTGCCATAGCACTGGCACCCATGGTACCATGTCACTGCGGTCGTAGCAGACATGGCCGAGCATTGGCACATGCATCATCTCGCTTCATCCCGCTCTGCTTTGAGCACGCTGAGGGGATGCTGCCTTTTCAATTTCATCTCACATCTGAAATGTACATTTTTATATTAAGTTTTTACTACAGGGAATTATTTTTAATTATAGTGAGCTGGAGAATGATAAAATAAAGTTGAATACGTGAGACCTATGTGAAGAAGTCATAGAAACCATATCATAGGAGGGGAAGGACACTCCTAGGACACCGAGTATTGTTCCCATGAAACAACATATCCTAATGCAAAGAAAATAATTGTAATTAAAGCTGTTAATCTTCTGGTTTTAATGAGGGGAAAGGAACTAAATATCTCAGGGGCAAGATCTTGATGTTTGTACAGTTTGTCCAGGGAGGTAGTAGAAACCTCCTGCCTGAAAATGCCTGGGTTTTAATGGTGCACAGTTTTTACAGAGCCTGTTGTACTGGCCTGGGGCCATCACTAATGAGCAGGGAGGCTACCTGTGTCTTTCACATCCTTGGCTTTTATGACCAGGAGAAGCCATCCACCAGCAATACCTTCTTGCAGGGAAAGGGCATGAGTGAGGGTGGGTGTAAGTCAGCTCCCCGACTTGGTCCTCACATTCCTGGCTGTATGTGGTGTGTGCTGATGGATGGCAATCACATGGGGTGATCTGAGAGGTCTAATTGATCATAGTCTTCTTGATTAACTCTTCAGCATTGTTAGTTAAGGTCCTTACAATGACCTGATTTATCTCACTTAGTAAAAGCCAAGAGCATCCTCCTGCCATCCTCACGGTGTTGGAGGGGATGTGTGTAGAGCAGGGAGAAGTGCAGCACCATGTGGGCTGGCTTTATTCCCCACTGCAGCACTTGTGCTCCTCTTATTGCCACTAGCCAAGCAGAGACTGTAGAGTTTGTCTCCCTTTGAAGCTTGTGACTGATATCCTGAAAACGAGAATTTGGCCAAGAAGTCCTAAACTGCATTAGAATAAACATCTCCAATGCCAAATCCAGGGCTCTGGAGCTATTCATTATCCTTAGCATCTTATTGCATATCGAGCTGCTTCTAACCATCCTGTGGCAAAGAAACCAAGAGCTTTGCTGAGCTGCCCTTCCACAGTAGCTGATTAATTAAAGTATTCAGATTAAATGGTGCTGTGGTTATTTTTAAGGTGAGAGCCAGCGACGATGCCGAGGCTCTCCGACTGGACACAAACCAGACGCCGGGGGTGTGGGGGGGTCGCTGTGTGGCTTGGATCTGACAAAAGGCAGGAAATGGGAAAATCTGGCAAATCTCCCTGGCTTGGCTTAAGGGAGCCTCTTGACTTTTTGCAAGAGTGCGTTTTTTTTGTACTGTGGTGGCCAAGTGGAAATGTAGACTCCGATCTGGATCCGAGCACTGGTGTGCTTTGCTAAAGCCTTGTAGGCGATGGCGGAACAGAGGGAAAGGTGTCTGGAATTAAAGCCCCTGATGTTTACTTGCTCCTGCCCTCTGCATTTCCTTACAGCAGGGAAAGGTCCAGTGTGGAAACAGTCACTTTACCTTTTGTGTGGTGGCTTTTTATTTTGGAGGTGTCTTCCCTCTGCTGCTTTCTCATTCCTTAGAAGTCAGTGGTGTTTCATTAGCACAAACTCACTCAGAATCCTGTGCTGCTATAAAATAGAGTTAGTATAAAACAGACACCACTGACCCGTATTGTTGAAGAGCTTTGCATGTGCAGAAACAGAAACCCATCTATCCACATTCCCTTTAACCTTCTTTTATGAGGCTGGGGAATGTTTTCAAGCCAGATTAGTCCTTCACTGTAACCTCTGATGAAGCAGTGTGATAACCCAGCAGCCCTGCAGATAAATGCTTGAGTTCAAGCCCACAAAGAAAATCTGCCATGGACTGTCAGCTGCAGGAGCAGACTCATAAACCCTTAGCATTTCTTTTGAATTTGAAGTGAATTAAGCTAATAGTTGTTAAATTGCAAACTGTGGGCTGTTCTTTCAGTTCTTATGTTTTTTTCCCCTCCATCCAGCTCTCTGGCAGTGAGCTGAGCCATGGTACATGCCACCGAGCCAGTTAAGATGCCCTTGTAGCGCGACTGGGGTTTTTCGTAGCCTCCCTTAATTTAGTTTAGCTTTTTATGTTCAGACTATAATCAATTTTTATGCCACTCTAATAAGCAGATCTATGCTATCAGCATGCTAAAGGGACTTGTCACTTGCAGCTTCCCAGTCAATCCACCATTTTCTGTATTAGCCAAGTGCTCAGCTGCCCTAAACTCGATAACTGCTCAGCAATTAGCGGCTGGCACTCCACTCCGCGCCAGGCGGGCGCACGGCCCTTGTCTGGGCTGGCCCTTGGACATGCTCTGCACGGTGCCGTAAAGGGGCGAGCAATTACGTCTCCCCAAACACTGGGCAGTCTGACTCAGCTCGATTGCCAAGGGTTGTTACAGCAAATATGGACTTTTTATTTCTTCCTTGTGAAAGAGACGTGTCAGAAAATGCCTGGACATAAAAGCGGGTTGAGTTTAGTATCTGCCAGCCACAGACTGTCTGGAATCACTTTGTTTACTTCTGTAAAGTGTAACTCACCAGGGCATCTCCTCTTGTCCTCTCTCCTCACCTTTCAGGAAGATTTGCCTTCACTGTAAGTGTTCCCAGGAAGAGCACATTGTAACAGTTATGCCTCTGGAGATGGAGAAGACCGTCACCAAGCTCATGTTTGACTTCCAGAGGAATTCCACTTCTGACGACGATTCAGGCTGTGCCTTGGAAGAGTACGCATGGGTACCCCCCGGCCTGAAGCCTGAGCAGGTAACGATGACACCACCCACTTAGCAGAAGTGGATTGGTTCAGTATGCTCTTTGGAAATTGTGGCCCTGATTTTCCTTCTAGGGGCACCAGCACTTGCTGCCTGTGGCAGTTTCTGGCTGCGTTATGGAGACTTGCCGAGACAAGTCTGCTCTGAATGCACAAATGAAACAAAAGAGCAATGCGATCCTTGTAGGGCTTGTGGTTTTCTGCGGCTGACATTGGTAACTGGGGGGGGTGGTGGGAAACAAAATGGGGTTGTGATTGGGCAAAGGAATAGATACAGAACTGCCTACTACTGTTTCATGGGGAATAAAACTGCTGGGACTCCAGTGTTACTTGAGGACTTGGTGTTCACAGCATCACAGAAACATCCAGGTTGGCAAAGCCCCTCAGGATCACCAAGTCCAACCTAGAGCTCTACAAGATTCACCTTAAACCAAGAACCACATCCAAACAACCCTTAAGCACATCCACTATTGGTGACTCCACCACCTTCCTGGGCAGCTCATTGCAGTCCCTGACCACTCAGTGAAAAACTTTTTCCTAATATCTAATCGAAACCTACCCAGTCTCAGCCTGGGGCCATTCCTCCTTGTTCTGTCTCCAACTACCTGTGAGACTGGCACCAGCCTCTCCACAATGTCCCTCCAGGTAGTTGTAGACAGTTTGTGTTCTGCCATCCTGGACCAATCTGCGGTAAGTCCCAGGCAGGCAGTCAAAGCTGGTGGGTGACTCTGAAAAACAGTCTGTGGGGTTGGGTTTTTCAAGCACGGTGTTTGTGCCTTGCCAGAGGGAATTGATCAAATGAAGATCAGGTCTCTTGGTACAGGAGTTGAGCAGGATGGATTAGCCCTCCGTGTGCTGCTGTGCGGAGCGCAACGGCTTCTGTTCCTTGCAGCTTACATGATAGGTTTGGTTTTTATGCTGAGCTACATGTTCGACTCGGAACTTAATTTGCAGAGGAGATTGCAAAATGAGCTTAGCTTTGATAATTGCTATGGCAATCATTTTAAACTGTGTAAGGAGGCTGGAGAGGGTGGAAAGCTTTCATTCTTACTGTTGTGTTTGCTGTCCTTAAATACTATGTTTTCCTGAGCTTTTATTCAGAAGGGCTTAGGCATTTCCTGAAATATTTTGGCACCACTTCTGTAGGCTGTAAATATTCTCTGTCTGATTAGAGCAAATCCATTTGTTTGGTGCCTCCTTCTTGTCTTTACAAGCCTTGCTCAGTGCTTGCTTGAAATTCCACAGTACCCTGTGTTTCATTTGGTGCCATCCAACCATGCAAATCAGGCAGCAGCCTTGTTTTCTGTCACTTCCCTTATGTCAGAGGCTTCTTTTGTGCTTCCTGGGAAGTACAAGACACACTGCATGGACAGATGCAGATGGTCCTGAAGTAGCTCTGCTGGTCCTTCATGCTGTGGAGACATGAACCGGTTGGGTTTCAGGAGTCCTGTTGGAGGACCATACCCAGGCTGGTGCCACCTGCTCTCAGCACTACCTTCTGTCCAGGCACGTCATTGGCTTATGGAGCCCAAACTGGCCCATGTTCTTTGGGTGGAAACACAGATATTTAGTGACAGTTGGCACCTGACCAGGTAGACACAGCCTCTGATGAGTACAGCGTGGCACGGGCAGCCATTGAAACCCAATTCCAGCACTGTGGTGACATACTCCAAAAGACCTGGATGTCTCTTTGATCCCTCAGGTGGCTTTTAAGAACTAGCATGCCATCAGGGAGTTTGGGATGCTCAGGAGGAAATGAAAGTCCATTAGCTCGAGCAGTGGGTACTGGTATCTCTTATGTTAGCCAGATTGATATTTTTTTAGGTTCTTCAAGCATCTGTTCCTTTCAGAGGTCACAGCGCTCCATGATATGAACACCTGCTTTCTAATTCCACACCTCTGTCTGCTGTGCTGGGCCTTTCAGCAGATTTGGCACTTCAGACCTGTCTCTAATCACCGTGGAGATGAAGAGCAGCCATAAGCAGAGCCAGAGGCAGGCACTGAAATCCTTCTGGCATAGCTCAGCTGCCAGCCCTTTCGGGGCATTTCCTGCATCAGATGAGCCCCTATGGAGACAAAAGCAAGGTGTGATTCCTCTGGGCTGTGAAGGAGTCACAACACAGGGCTGGGGGTTGTTCCTGGGTGAAAAGCAGCATCCTGACTTTCTCCAGGAGTTAACACTGCAGCAAGGATAGCACAGGGCTGGGATTATCCTCAGGGTGCAGGAGAGTGTAATTTATCTCCCAGGAGGGTAGGAAGAACCTCTGCAGCTACTTGCTGCAGCTGCGCAAGGCTGCAGACAGACTTGCAGCTTTCTGGTGGGTGAGTCAGGTGTGTGCATATGATGTGGAGCCTCTGGAAGGTTATGTCTGCTGTGGAGCAGCTGGTGGGCTCTGCTTGGGCTGAAGAGGCTGCTGGCAGGCTGGGCTGAAAACACAGATTTGCAGGCAGTGATTTCTTTCTTTTCTCCCCCAGCCTTCCACTGTTGTATTTCTTTGACGTGAAAGAGATGAAATGAAACAACTTTCTGTGCAATATTCTGCTTTATTAAAATCTCTCTGCAGCATATGAGCTAGGGAGGTAAGTGGTCCCCTGAAAGACTAATGCAGTCGTCTTATTATACTTGGACGACAGCCTTCCTGCCTCACTGTTCTTGGGAGACAGTGTTCGCGTCTCACTCAGCACAGCAGTTTACAGGATTGCAGGGGGAGAAGTTGGCCAGCAAACATGACATCAATTTTTTGGCAGTTGCCAAAGGTCACCTCAGAGTTTGGAAAGTCCCTTCAATCCTTAGCTTAAATTATTGTGTATATTCTTAAGGGGAATTGACTTGAGCCTCCGAGGTGTTGCTGGATTCCTGGGCACTAATTCCAGTATCAGCCTGTTGGGGCTACATGTCAGATCTGTGAAAATCATGATGCCCACTTCATGCCCACTACTAAGGAGGAACAAAGCATTGGTCCGGTGTTTGCAAACAATNCCTTCAGGTAGTTGTAGACAGCAATGAGCTCTGCCCTGAGCCTCCTCTTCTGCAGGCTGCACACCCCCAGCTCCCTCAGCCTCTCCTCACAGGGCTGTGCTCCAGGACCCTCATCAGCTTCATCGCCCGTCTCTGGACACCTTCCAGCACCTCAACATCTCTCTTGAACTGAGGGGCCCAGAACTGGACACAGCACTCAAGGTGTGGCCTGAGCAGAGCTGAGCACAGGAGCAGAATAACCTCCCTTGTCCTGCTGCCCACACTGCTCCTGAGCCAGTCCAGGATGCCATTGGCTCTGCTGCCCACCTGGGCACACTGCTGGCTCATGTTCAGCTACTCTCTACCAGCACCCTCAGGTCCCTTTCTGCCTTGCTGCTCTCAGCCACTCTGTCCCCTTGCATTGCAAGTTATCCCTTATGTTATGGCTTATCAGTGTGCAGGACTACAAAATGCTTTAGGTAACCACCATAAATATTATAGATCTCTCAATATGCTTAAAACATAAGGATGGAGATAATAGTATAAAAATAGAAAACTGGCTAAAAATTAGTGATGTCTCTGCTCAGGAAAGAGGGGTATCAACTGAAAGCAGCCTGGAAATCCTGTTGAGGAGCCTAGAGGAGCTTGGTTTATTCAGCCTAGCCTATTGAAGGGTTATGATCACTCCTTATGCATTAAAGGAGGAAGAGCAGTTATTCAAGCTCCAACTTTGGCAGAAGAACAGAGATATCAACTGGCTCCAAATGCATTCAGGCAGGAAATTGGAAGAGATTTTGAACCATCAGAGGTGTAAGGCTGTGCGGCAACCTGCCAACGGGGAGAGTGACAGCTAAAAACCCAAGGCTGAGCTCCGTGAATGAGAATGTGATTAGAAGGTGTGGTTTCTTGTAGTAGCAATCAGCCTTGGATGGCCAAGGGGCTGCTGCAGGTTCTAATCCCACTTGGATTGGGCCTCAAGCAGAAGCTGGTTTGTGGCAGGAGAAGGACTTCTCCTCTGGATGGGAATGGAAGAGGTGGCTGTACAGGAGGTGAGGCAGAAGCTCAGGATGTGGGCTTTGAGAAACGCTCTTTTTCCTCCCTGCCTGCTGATGGTTGGATAAAGAAAGAAGTGTGGAAGCCTTGAAATGGGCAGACACCAACAGAAACGTGTCCTCAGCAAAGCAAAAGCCCAGCCCAAGCCTGGCTGCAGAGATGGGGGAAGGCAGTTTCAGGAGCCAGTTTGTCTGCTGAGGCTGGCAGTCGAACAGCTGATCCTCCCTGCACTCACAGAAGCTGGAGGGCAGATGCTTAAAAATCAGTACTTTTGTGATGTGTTTTTCAGATTTGTAGGCAAGGCATGTGCAAATACTTGTGAATGGCATTCTGGAGTTCCTTGGGCCTGTGGCTTGTAGAAATCCAAAGGGGTTGTAACCTGCCAGCTTGAATTTCTGGATGCAAGGGATTTTTGAGCGTTTCTGACTTCATTGTGCCTCAGTAATAGGAGCAGTTGGCTATGGGCACAGATTTCCAGTCCAACAAAAGATAGAACTCCACTTCAGCTGCAGAGTGGTTTGCTGTATGGCTCCAACATGCCAACATTCAAGACCCCTGTATGTGCCATAAGGACTTAATTCCATCTTGCTGTCAGCACTCTGAGTTTCTTAAAATGTTATGAAAACCTTGTCTGAGCTAAAATTAGTACTGTGAAGGTTCAGAGGACCATAAGGCAGCACCTCAAGGGCTGTAGCAGTCACATGGAATTTATTCAGGGGCTAATGTATGTCTAGAGGTCTCTTCCAACCTGGTTGATTCTATGATTCTTGCCAGACTGGATGGGTGGGCAGAGGCCAATGGGATGAGACTGAACAAGGCCAAGTGCAGGGTTCTACACTTCGGACACAACAACCCCAAGCAGCACTACAGGCTGGGGACAGAGTGGCTGAGAGCAGCCAGGCAGAGAGGGACCTGGGGGTGCTGGTAGAGAGTAGCTGAAGATGAGGCAGCAGTGTGCCCAGGTGGGCAGCAGAGCCAATGGCATCCTGGGCTGGTTCAGGAGCAGTGTGGGCAGCAGGACAAGGGAGGTTCTTCTTCCCCTGTGCTCAGCTCTGCTCAGGCCACACCTTGAGTGCTGTGTCCAATTGTGGGCCCCTCAGTTCAAGAGAGATGTTGAGACGCTGGAACACGTCCAGAGAAGGGCGATGAAGCTGATGAGGGTCCTGGAGCACAGCCCTGTGAGGAGAGGCTGAGGGAGCTGGGGGTGTGCAGCCTGCAGAAGAGGAGGCTCAGGACAGACCTCATTGCTGTCTACAACTACCTGAAGGGAGGTTGTAGCCAGGTGGGGTTGGGTTCTGCTGCCAGGCACCCAGCAACAGAAGAAGGGGACACAGTGTGAAGTTGTGCCAGGGGAGGTCTAGGCTGGATGTGAGGAGGAAGTTGTTGGCAGAGAGAGTGATTGGCATTGGAATGGGCTGCCCAGGGAGGTGGTGGAGTCACCGTGCCTGGAGGTGCTCAAGCAAAGCCTGGCTGGGGCACTTAGTGCCATGTTCTGGTTGATTGGCTAGAGGTGGGTGCTAGGTTGGCCTGGATGAGCTTGGAGGTCTCTTCCAACCTGCTGGATTCCATGATTCTATGTGTTGATTTCCTCTTCTGGATCTTTTGCAAGGGCTTGAGTTCTAAAACCTTCAAACTTCATCAGTTGCTGTTCAGGTCACAAGACGAGGAAAGGACAGCAGACATAAATATGCATTTAAACCTTACCTAAAGATACCTACATTCACCACCACCACCCTGATGTGGTAGTACTGGCCCAGTGCATCATCTGGACCTGTGGGGACTGTGGCCTGCCTTGTGCCTACGTGTCATGGTCCAGTATATTTTACTTTCTCTTCCTTTCTTGGGCCCTCTAAGTTCCGCAAACTGTTTCACTCCTCAAGAGACTAAAGTCTTGCATGCAAGCAAGGAAGGAGCAAGACATACCAAAGCAACCCTTTTGGGTGCAGATAAGCTAATTTATGGCCAGGTAGAGGAATAATGAAAGGTCCCATGAAGATCTCTACCTTCCTTGGTAGACCCTGATCCCGAGTGCCAAGCACAGTGGATGGGAGTGTGCCGAAGAGGATCTGTAACGCGCGTCTGTGGGTGCTGGAAGCTGCAGCTAGCTCTTGCTCTGCTGCCTTGCTTGTGTGCATGCTGTAGCGTTTTACCCAAAAGCTGTGCTTCAGCACATTTTTAAATGCCCTCCAGTTTCACTTGGAGGTAGCAGTAAGTCCATCACCTCCCCTGTGAACTCTGCCGGTACCTAGATAGCCTGGCCATTGGTGGCTTTTATTTCAAGGGTGAAGCTATCTAAACCCAGCCTTCAGTCATCAGACCGTGCCGAGCACTTCCCAGCCGGACAAAGCAGCAGTCCTGCACACAAAATGCTTTTTCTGTGTGATGCCAGTGCTGTGTGAGTTGGGGGCAGCTGGGGCAGGTGAGGAGATGATGGAGCTATTCCCTTTGCCCTGGAGTAGAGTGGAGGGACAAGTTGTGTGTGCATCCCATGCTGCAAAACCGTGTGTCTGGGCTTTTGCTCCTTTTGTATCCCGACATGTTGGTCTAATGGGGGTAAGTTGATGAAAGCTGTTAAAATGATCTAGTCCTTGAACAATAATACTGTCAGGATGGAGTCAACATCTTCTGGTGGGTTGTGGAAACAAAACCTTTCACCTGACATGGTTCTCTCAGAATCATAGAACCAGTCAGGGTTGGAAGGGGCCACAAGGATCATCTAGTTCCAACCTCCCTGCCATGGGCAGGGACACCTCACACTAGATCAGGATCTCCAGAGCCGCATCCAGCCTGGCCTTAAACACCTCCAGAGATGAGGCTTCCACCACCTCCCTAGGCCACCTGTTTCAGGGTCTCACCACCCTCATGCTGAAGAACTTCTTCCTAACATCCAGTCTGAATCTACCCATTTCTAGCTTTGTTCTGTTCCCCCCAGTCCTATCACTACCTCACATCCTAAAGAGTCCCTCCCCAGCTTTGTGGTGGGCAGCAGAGAAGAGGCAGGGGAAGAGCAGAGACTAGGAAACAAGACAGCAAAACCCTGGACTACACAGTACGAACTTGTCGTTGAGCTTTATTCCAGCATGCACTTCCACCTCTTCCTTCTTGCAGCGCTGTTCTAATACGCAGCCCTGTGGCTTAGAACTACAAGAGCATTTTAAGTGGCTCACCCAGGGGGATTATCAGGTATGATCAATGATCATCATAATTGCTGCTCCTCCAGGGGAGCCTGGGTGCTGTGAGAGCTGCCGTGCCACTCAGTGTCTCCCAGCACAAAGACCACTCTCAGACTCCCTTGAAAAGGCTGTGTCTGGTTCCTTTTAATCCAAATTCGATTGCTGCTTAAGAAAGGAAAATCATGGCATGTGCTTTCAGCAGTCTGAAGCTCGCGGATGCACGGCCTTCATTCAAATGTTCTGCTTTGATGCCAGCAGGAAGCAATGTTTCCACGGGATCTCTTACAGACCAAGAACTGCTCCAAAGGCTTGGCAGGAATGGATGTTGCTTTCAACTGGTGAGCAGCAATGCTCGAGTGCCTCGGCTGCCATGAGCCGTAGGAGGGAAGCACGTGGAGAGCCACACAGCGTGCCAGAACAAATAGCACGTTGGAAAAATCGTTTTTCCTTTGTCCCTGCAACTTGGGAGCGGGTTCCCGAGAGCAAGCCGAGCGGTGCGGGCTGCCAGACCGTCCGACGCTGGGAACCGAATCCGGCACACGCCAGCAGACAGGCATACCGCTGGAGCTGGGGGTGACAACTGTCTTCTCCCAGCTAGGGCTGCAGGCTCTCTGGGGAACTCCCGCTTCCCTGCTGGGATGCCTGCCTGGCTGCAGCCCCAGGCTCGGCAGACCTGACCAGCAGTTGCCGCTGGTCTCCTCTCCGTTTTGGAGCATCTGGCCTCGCTGCAAGGATTGCTTTGCTTCGAGAAATAAATCACTGCTTTGTACCCTAGTGGCGACTGGAAAGCAGGACGTGCCAGACTCGGGCCAGAGCACACTGAACCCCTCTTCCAGTTTCACAGGCTCACAGGATGCTAGGGGCTGGAAGGGACCCAAGGAGATCAGCCAGCCCAAGCCTCCTGCCAGAGCAGGACAATACTATCTAACACAGATCACAGAGGAACACATCCAGACAGTTCCACACGTGCGTGAGCCTACATGCGTGAGCACTCGCAGTGTTTTGCAGACACAGCCTGGGGGTTGTTTGTCCGGGGCTTGTTTGGGATTTTTTTTTCCCTTTGTTTTTCCAAGGGAGGCCAGCAGGGGTGAAATACTGGAGACACCAGGTTTGTTTCTCTGACAGTTTTAAGTGCTCAGTGTAAAAGATTGTTTAATGCCTGACATGCCGTTAAAAAAGCCAGCACTGGGGAGGAGCAGGCAGGCTACAGGAGCAGTTCCACTCGCCTGGGCCAGCAGAGGCTTGTCAGCACAGAATCATNCCCTGAGCCTCCTCTTCTGCAGGCTGCACACCCCCAGCTCCCTCAGCCTCTCCTCACAGGGCTGTGCTCCAGACCCCTCACCATCTTCGTCACCCTTCTCTGGACATGTTCCAGCGTCTCAACATCTCTCTTGAATTGAGGAGCCCAGAACTGGACACAAGACTCAAGGTGTGGCCTGATCAGAGCTGAGGACAGGGGCAGAATAACCTCCCTTGTCCTGCTGGCCACACTGTGGCCTCCTCCAGACACGGTGAGTTCAGTGACAGGGTTGCACATGAGTGTCCACACACATGTGCACCAATAGCTGCTCCCCACGGTGACATTGTACATCCTTGGGTGGCATGAGGTGGGCTGATGGGGCTGTGGGACCACTGACATGGTCCCAAGGAAAATGGACACAGAGGGTGTCAGAGAATGTGGGCACACTTGGATCCTGAGCCTGCGTCTCTCTGTGTGACGATTTGTTGTGCCGTGCCTGAGTAGTGGCTGACCCAACGAGGTCCCCTTTTGGGGGACCTCTGTGCTCAGGCACATTGCTACCCACAGGCCGGCATGTACTGCTCTCACAGGGCTCTTTGCCCAAGTCTTGGAGCGACTTTTGCAGTTTGTTTGCTTTCATGAGAGCCAGGTAGGATTGCCCAGCTGGATATGCTGGAGTTGTTCTGGCTGAGCAAGTCAGCACCCATCAGCTGAGCCACGTCAGGACACCACCACGTGCTCCTTTGTAGTCCATCCCAGCTGTACACTCATCCCAAACAGCCCGGTTTGGTGGGTGCTTTCAGTTAGGGGTGAGTGCAACTGAATGTATTTCCCTCTCCACCTCCTTTAATTCAAAGAGCTCATCAGTGTTTGCAAGCTTTTTCTTCCAGGAGAAGGTGTAAGACTGCAGCTTCTCCCAGCAGTCCCAGGGCCGAGCAAAGAGAAATGTGCTCGTGTGGGCTTCGTCTTTGGTCACCCCCGGGACTGCTGGGAGAAGCTGCAGCCCAGCCTTTATTTAGTGCGGCTGGATAGGTTTGTAAACTGTCAGAGTTAAACTAGAAACACACCCCAAGCCCAGGGAGACTGCAGAACACAGAGGCATTTGTAAACTAATGTAATTACTTTCCTCAGTGCCTTTGAATAAAGTTGGCTCCACTTTAAAGGCTTTTTCCTACCCTTGTTTTACAATTACGTTCTTCCCTTTCTTCTGGTTTCTTTCTTTTCTTAATTTCTGTCTTCCCCTCCCTCCGCCCTCCCCTTTTAGCTTCAAGCAGCTGTTAATTTCCAAAATGTGTATCAGTTTTTGTTAGCAAACCATTAGTATTAGGACATTTTCCTTTTGAAGGTGAGAATAGCACCCTGGGAAGATGGCTATCTGCTGCTGCCTGTCCAAGCACCTGGGAGACCTCCTCGGGACAGGACAGGGCTTGCCCAGCTGGCCAACGTGCCACACCACCCGGCACCCACGGCCAGCCTGGGTTCCAGCTCGCTGGCCAGTCTCATCCCCATGGCATGGGGGCCTCATGACATTGTCTGAAGCCTGGCTTTAATTCAGCCTGATGCTTTCCAGATTCCTCTGGGCTTTCTCCCATCCAGATGTGAGCAGAGGTCACAGCGAAGAGGGGCAGGTGGGGAAGCCGAGGATGAAACCTATTCCAGCCCCACCTCCTATGTGCTAAAGGTCCTCGTTAGGAGAGTCATGGCCAGAGCAGATGTGTTGCGAGGGGACGTAGCAGGCTGTGGAGCTGCTGTCTTGTTCTGTGGCAAAAGTGTTTAATAATAAACCAGTTAAAGATAGGGCACAGTTTAAAAGGGAAATGTTATCCGCCCTGGGTCGCTGCCCTGCGCTGTGTTCCTTATCTGGATGCAGCTCATGTTGCAGAGCCTATAAGGTCAGTGAGGAGCTATTCACCAGTGCTTGGTGGGGTCTGAATCAGGCATTTTGGGCACAGTGGCCCTGCAAGGCTCGCTAGCTGCAGAGGCTTGTGCGTGCTTCAAACTAGAGCCCAACAGAGGAGGAGTTATTTCCACAGAAAAGAGTGACCTTTTGGACAAAAACAAAGTGCAGACTGAGCAGTTTCAGTTCTCCAGCAAGTTAACATTTTCTAGAGGCCTTTTCCCTGAAAAGCCAGATTGGTTTGAGAATCCTCCCTTTCCTTCTTTATTTCTCCTTATTCTTGAGCATCACAGCCAGGCTATGCCAGCTTAGCTGCCACCACACACCCTCAAGGTCAGAAATGCTGCCAGCTGAGCACAGAGACAGGGTTTGCTGGCAGCCTGTGACTCCATCCTTCCCTGGCCTGGCCATCCCATCCAGGGAGCTGGGTGTATTCCATGGGACATGAGCGATGGATGAGAGGGCTTATTTGATGAATGTCACCAGGCAAAGTGTATCCTGTGCTTCATCTGTGCTCAGCTGAACCTCTTGGGACCTATCCCAAGTTGTGCTCCGGGTGAAAGGATCTGTACATCCCCTTTGTTCAGATTTGTCACCAAGGAGGTTTGTGGATGTAAAGGCAGTACTGGAAGAAG
Source organism: Tricholaema leucomelas (assembly GCA_013400475.1). Lineage (NCBI taxonomy): Eukaryota > Metazoa > Chordata > Aves > Piciformes > Lybiidae > Tricholaema lacrymosa > Tricholaema leucomelas. Next base: position 36,300 of record WAAF01014313.1, on the reverse strand, counting down.
CTATCAACAGGCACAAAGAAAGGATTTTCTCCCTGTGAGATGTCCTGTTGAGCAAGGACTGGCAGCTGCCCCTGCTCCATCTCCTCCACAAGCACCCCTGCAGAAGGTCCCCTCAGCTGATGTGAATCCAAAGCAAACCCTTTTGAGTTATTTCAGGCAACAGAACGCAGGTTGGAGCCTGCTATATTTATTTGGTTTTGTTTTTCAAGCTGAGTTGCCTGTCCCTGCCAAGCTATGTTGCTGGTGTGATGGGAACCAGTTCCTGCAGACCTGCTGATTCTAGATGGAAAACTTCCTAGCGGAAGCTGGAGCAGAGCTGGGCACGTACATCCCACTGCATCAGGCTCCAGGAAGGCAGTGCCCAGGCTGCCCATGGAAGAACTCCCATCCCAGCTTTTCACCCAAGATGAGCATCTCACAGCTCATTCCTTTAGGGACTGGAACAGCCTGATGAAATTTGGCAACTCTTCAAATAATTTAAAAGTGAAAAGAGAAAGTCATTTCTGATCTCAGCCAGCTTCAAGGACTCAGTGGGCAAAAACTCATCATTGCAAGGAATAAAAACACAAACTAATGAACCAGAGTGCAGGGGAAAGCCAGCAGCCTGTGTGTGCGTGGGGAATTTGGCAAGGGAAGTCAGCAGGCACCTGTAGGGCCGAGAAGAATGGTAGCCTGTCAGCCTGGTGAAAGGTATGGAAGCCAAGGCCTCACTGGGAGGTTTCCAGCTGCATGCTCTGCTGAGGACTAGCTGCATCAAGTCAGGGAGCTCATTTAAGGTCGTTATGCTGCAAACAGTCCTTTCCAGTGCATGTATTTCCTGCCTTGTGGAGCATGTCCTAGGAATTTAAATGGTTCTGATGTGCTTTGATGTCCCTGGATTAAGGATGCTCTATAAATGCAAAGTATCTTGATGTATGGAGTTTGTTTTCTTTTTAACACAACAAACTGCTTGGCAGCCTCTTTCTTTGACAGCTTCCATAGCTGGTGGGTCTGTTTCTGCTGTGCCTTAGCAAAACAAATTCAGGGTTTTGCAGTGACAGATGCTTAGCATGTTCCTCAGCTTCGTGACCTGAGCAGTTCCTTTGTCATCAGCACTGCAGAGTTAGAGGCAGAAATCTAAAAGTCTCCCTTTCCACGAAACCTGAGGATGGAGAAGGGTGGATGTTAGGATTGGTTTGGAGTGGGGCCATAAAATGAGAGGAGAAGTGATTGCAGCTCTGCTCTTCAGGTAGCTCTGACTGAGATCAGAGAGTGAGCTGAATGCAGACTAATTTTTCCTGAATAATGCCAGATTTGGACATCTGCTCTGGAACATAAAGTGATTTCTTCCTGTTGAAGGCAACTTCTTGTATGAGCAACCTCCAGCACCCCATGTGTGAGCTCCCCTGCCAGCCAGCTGTGCGTGACCTGCCTCTGCGTCCCCATCCCTCACAGTAGCTTGTGATCCTGCAGATGCCGTGGGCTTCTCTGGGGAAAGGCAGCCCAGATGGTGCTTTCTCTGCCAAAGCCCAAAATGTACAAGGAAAAAAAACCTGATCAGAGGCCACTGCAAAGCAAGTGTGGTTCGGGATAAGACCTGCCAAGGCTGCAGGCAGCGTGGCTGCTCTGAAACTAATTGCTGTAGTGTCTGAGAGCTGCGGGGGCATCTCAGGGATTTGCTCCACGCACCAGGTAAACAGTTTGCATCTGTCTAGCCAAGTGCAGGGTTAAGGAGTTTTCCAGCCCTCTGCACCTGCCTGAAGATCCAGAGGCATCCATGGCTGTACAGACTTCTGATCCCACTTGAACTTTCCCATACCTTTACCTTCTCCTGGTTCTTCCCAAGCTGTTCAGTCTCCCCATTGCCATTTTAGAGCTGATCCATGGCCAGTGAGTCCCATCCTGGTGCCTGGCCCAGCCCTTGAGTTCAGATCCCGGGTGTGGCAGTGAGAGGAGAGATGCTGGGGTTCAGGGTGTGCTTCCTCTGCGAGCTGCCACCGGGCTCCTGCCTTTTTAATAGCTGATTTTAATTATACCCTCTGAGACAAAAGATAAAAAGCCAGCCTTCCAACAGATTTTATCTGCTGTTTATTTCCACCAATTCCTACAGAAAAAAGCCCAGAGGGGTTTGATGGAGGTGGAGGCTGAGATAGCCAGCAACACAGAGGCTGCCGGGGCGCAGCCTTTTTAACCTTCCCTGCCAAGGCAGGTGCTGACACATCCCCGCAGCCATGCTAGCGCTATGGAGGCTGACGGAGCAAACGGTAACGAGCCTGCTGCCTCGCCGGGGTGCCAGCCCTCTTTCTCCATGGGGAAAAGGCACCAAACCCCCAAGCACTGCCTGGCTGCACTTCCTGCCTCAAAAGCACTGGGAAGAGACCCAGTGCCCGCTGGCTGGGGGGTGGCTGCTGGATGGGCACAGGGGCACATGCTCAGCCAGAGAGCCCCGCTGCAGCCCCCTCTCTCTCTCTGCAGGTGCACCAGTACTACAGCTGCCTGCCCGAGGACAAGGTCCCCTATGTCAACAGCCCGGGAGAAAAATCTCGCATAAAGCAGCTCTTGCACCAGCTGCCACCACACGACAATGAGGTCAGTAGCCAAAAAGTGTCTTCAGACACCTATCAGGGCTGCAGGTGGGGAAGGGATCCCTCCTGGGGCTGCTCTTGTAGGAAATGTGGTTGGTCCTTCCTCAGTTCTTTCTGCTTTTCACACAGATCTAGATGGAGTTTGGCTTTGTTGCTATTTAAGTGCCATATTTGCTCCCCGCTCGGACTGTGTGGGAGGTGGGGAAGGAGTTGTTTATTTCTAAAGTTAATTTTTCTTTAATCATCCTTCTTAATTTCTCTGAAATAAAATCACTTTCTCAGCCCTCAGAGGCCAACGCTGCATTGAAAGTTGCATTAAAAAATGCTGTTGAGATCGGCTGGAGCCAGTTGCAAAAACCTGGCTGCTTCCAACTCACCTCGGGAGTGGGAGCGCGTGTGCCAAGAAGGGGTTTCACCCAGGCTGAGCCTCACAAGCCGGGAGAGCCTGGAAAGCTGGTGGCTGAGTCAAGACCAGTCAGAGCAAATAAACCTCCTTACAACTCAAGAAAGACGTGGGACAGCAAAAGGGGTCCAGTCTTTGCCACCCTGCTCCCGCAGTGAGAAGCGTGGCTTCTGGTAGCCCACAGCATTTCCCTTTGTAAACAAAACAACGTGATTTTCCAGCTGCCGTCTGAAGCAGCCGCCCTGGGAAATACATGCAGGTAACTTCTTTGATCTAGGTCAGATTTTAACGAGTTTGCCTTCGTGTGGCTGGGTGCCACGGGCACAGCGTGGCGTTGCCAGCGCCGGGGGAGCTGCAGGCACTCGGCAGGGGCTTCTTCCCATACTCCCTTGGGCCCAGACCTGCCTGCCTGCCTTTCCTGGCAGCTGCTGAAAACCCACAGCCTCTGACAGCTGAAGAACACCCAAAGAGGTGCACATGAATGCTGCTGCTGCTGCTGCAAATTGGCAGATTTTGTATGCGGTTTCCCTTTGTGCTGGCTTTTGCTTCTTTGAAAACCCAAGGTGTGTTGGTTGCTCGTGTGAGTGGTCCTGCTCAGCGCCATGAGCCTGCTCTCCAAAGAATGGGAGGCCACCTTGGTGTGACAGTTTGGGAGTTACCCACCCCCCTACTGTTATGAAATCAGCCAGACTAGACTCAGCTGGCTGGCAGTTAAGGAGTGAAGCTTTGTATTCACAGCTTAGCACAAGATACAAGCAGAGAGTTACAGTATTTACAGCTAGAGACAGAAATAGACAAGGTAGAAGTAATACAGAAGCACAACAGCCCTCCCAGAAACCAGAGTCCCTAGGAGGGGCTCCCAAACAACCTTCCACCTTCTTTCCACCCCTCTACCTTATCCCAGAGTATGCCTTACATGCAAGGTGAGGTTGGAGGATCAGCAAGGGGCTTAGAAGCAGAAGGATTAGTTGAGTTACACAGAACCAAGCAGAAGGGCAACACAGACTCCGAGAGACAGAGACACACTCTCTGTCTTATCTATGTTTGTGTCCCTGTTTTTATACATCTCAGCAAGCCTATGAGTGAAGCAGACAGCAGCATTGTTTGCTTTTCACAGCCTATCATCTAATTTTTCTCACTAAGATATTCCAATTAGCCTCTGTGCTGGTTTGAGACGAACTGAAATATTTTACTGGGAGAAATTAAATCCTTAGCTGTGAGAAGAAAGAAAAAACCCAACATGTGCCCTGTATCACCAGTCTTCTGCTGAGAAGTGCATCTAGTCAAAACATAGCTACGACAGGCACTTCACACACACTTCACACAGCTCTCAGCTCCGGCTGTGCCTTCTTTCTGGCGGTCTGGTCTCTGGCCAACTCTGTCTTTAACTCTCTAATCCACCTAACCCCTTTTTCCTCTGACCTCCTTGTCTCTTTTTGCCATCTCACCTCAGATCTCCAGATTGATCACCTGAGATATCCGTGGGTTGATCTGGTTATTTCTGAAGGGAGGGAAAGAAGGAGGGGGAAGAGGGTTTGGGTCAGGAGCTCTCCTGGGGCCTCTGATTGTTTCTGGGAAGGGTACTGTGTTTCTGTGTTACTTTCAATTTGTATATAACTGTATCTATTTGTGTATTTGCCTGTATGTTGTGCTAAGCTTCATTCCTTCATTTCCAGCTTGGCTGAGTCTAGTCTGGGTGATTTCATAAGAGTGGAGGGGCAGGTAACACCCAAACCATCACAGCCTCAAATCAGCACACTTGGGCACTGGTGCTGCATGTAGCCACCTTGGCTCTTCAGCAATATTCTGCAGGGCTATGCAGTCATCAGAGACCTGCACACATAGGATGAAAATAGGCAGGGAAGCCTCAGGGATTTATAAGCTTCAAGGAAGTGTCATCCTTCACTTTTTGTATCCTTTCTTTTCACTTATTTCTTTAGCACCTTCCAATGTGGAGGTTTTGCGTATGTGCAAACTCGACCCTACATCAAAACAATAACTGGAGTTCCTAAATAGCTGGAACTTCATCATTTACACAAGGGAAATAGGCTGCACTCATGAAATCAATGCCAGTGAAACCTTTTGGAGCTTCTGTAGGATCTCTGCCATAAGGAGAGAACAGGAAAACCATCATTCTGATTGCTGGGTCTGAGTGGTAGTACCCAGAGGACCCAACTTACAAGACTTTCCTACAAGCTGAGCACTTAAAAAGCAACCTTCCTTCTGCCCCTTCTGCTCAGCTTTGCCTCTTGGAGTTTTGGATGCAGCCCAGACAGCTGTGTTGACAGCCACCCTGTGCCCAGGATGGAATTGGTTTGTGTAACCCCCGTGCAGGAGTTTGCAGAGCCTGTGGGACTGCAGCTCACCAGCCAGGGAGTCAGGGACAGCTCCAACGCTGAGCCTCGCCTTGTGTTTTTCAGGTCCGCTACTGCAACTCATTGGATGAGGAGGAGAAGAGGGAGCTCAAACTCTTCAGCAACCAAAGGAAGAGGGAAAACTTAGGGAGAGGCAATGTCCGGCCCTTCCCTGTAACCATGACAGGGGCCATCTGTGAGCAGGTAGGTAGCAGCTGATGAACTGGCAGAAGTGGGATGGATTTTAACCAACAGAGTTAATCAAAGCTCACAAGAGCAACACCCACCCTGTGCCCTCTGCAAGCTACAAGCTCTGGGGTCTGTCAAGACATGAAAAGCTCAACATGAGCCTGCAGTGTGAGTACAGCCCAGACAGCAACCATGTCCTGGGCTGCAGCAAGAGCAATGTGGGCAGCAGGGCAAGGGAGGGAATTCTGCCCCTTTATTCTGCTCTCATTAGACTGCACTTAGAGTCCTGTGTGCAGTTCTGGAGCCCCCAGCACAAGGAGGACATGGAACTGTTAGAGTGAGTCCAGAGGAGGGCCATGAGGATGATCACAGAGCTGCAGCAGCTCTGCTGTGAGGACAGGCTACAAGAGTTGGGGCTCTGCAGCCTGGAGAAGAGAAGGCTCTCTCTTCCACGAGACCTTGTAGTGGCCTTCCAGTATCTGAAGTGGGCTACAGAGAGGCTGGGGAGAGACTACTGACAAGGGCTTGTAATGACAGGACAAGGAGGAACGGGGTTAAACTCGNGGAGGAACGGGTTTAAACTGGCAGAGGGGAGATTCAAACTAGGTGTTCGGAAAGGGTTCTTTGCAGTGAGGGTGATGAGACACTGGCACAGGTTGCCCAGGGAGGTTGTGGCTGCTCCCTCCCTGGAGGTGTTCAAGGCCAGGCTGGATAAGGCCTTGAGCAACCTGTTCTAGTAGGAGATGTCCCTGCCTATGGCAGGGGGTTGGAGCTGGATGAGCCTTGAGGTCCCTTCCAACCTAAACCATTCTATGATTCTATGTGCTGTCAGCACCCCACAGGATTTGATGTGGAGCACTCATGCTGGCTCCAGGCTTCGTGCTGGGGGGGATCTGTTGATATTCCCCATAGAATGGGGATGGAAAGAGGCTAAGAGAGACCAGAAAGGAGCCATGAATTAGCACCTTCTGCCGTGGCAGTGAAAGCAGCTGGCTGACCAGCCCTCGCTAAACACTGGCTTCTCTGACAGTGCGGCGGCCAGATCAACGGAGGGGACATGGCTGTCTTCGCCTCGCGAGCAGGGCACGGCGTTTGCTGGCACCCTCCCTGCTTCATCTGCAGCGTCTGCAATGAGCTGCTGGTCGACCTGATCTACTTCTACCAAGACGGAAAGATCTACTGTGGCAGGCACCACGCCGAGTGCCTCAAGCCCCGCTGCGCAGCCTGTGATGAGGTAAGAGCCAGCTCACCCCTGCCTTGTCCCCCTAAAAATTGTATGTCATGGATGCTATGGATGCTACCCATGGGAATGGTGTAAGGATTCCCCTTGCCTACTGAAGGGCATTGCACTTCCATCTGCCCTGGCAGCAGTGGGTGCATTAGCATGAGGAGCATCTGCTTGGAGGCTTGCACATGAAGTGCAGTGGTTTGGCTTTGCCAAGGGTTCATGCAAGCTCTTCCGGGGTTTCAGGTGAACAGCTTGGGGATTTTTAGTCACAATCTACTTAGGGCTGTTCTAACAGAGGTCCTCATTTCTGTGCTGGGAGCCATGGGGGAGACTTTCTATGAACATTTCCAGTAAGAAGGATGTGGACGTGCTGGAGTGTGTCCAGAGCAGGGCCACGACGATGCTCAGAGGGCTTCAGCAGCTCTGCTGTGAGGACAGACAGAAACAGTTGGGGCTGTTCAGTCTGGAGAAGAGGAGGCTCCCAGGTGACCTTCTTGTGGCCTTCCAGGATCTGAAGGGGGCTTACAAAAAAGCTGGGACTTTTTAGGCTATCAGGGAGTGACAGGACTATGGGGAATGGAGCAAAGCTGGAGGTGGGGAGGTTCAGAGTGGACATGAGGAGGAAGTTGTTGAGCATGAGAGTGGTGAGAGCCTGAAATGGGTTGCCCAGGGAGCTGATTGAGGCCCCATCCCTGGAGGTGTTTAAGGCCAGGCTGGATGAGGCTGTGGGCAGGGTGTCCCATGGCAGTGGGGTTGGAACTGGCTGATCCTTGTGTTCCCTTCCAACCCTGACTGATTCTGTGATTCTAAGATCACACTCTTACACTGTGTGGTTTTAGCCTAGCTCTGTGTGATGGTTCTCCCTTCTCCTCTGTTCCCCCCAGAAGAAGTCCCTGGTAGGATGAGTGCTGTGTTTCCTTCAAGAGGATGGTGCCGGAGTACAGACCAAGTTGAGATAGGCTTTAAGAGAGGCAATTAACGGACTGGAGGAAGCTGAACAAATGGAATTCAGAACAAATATAGAAAACCATAGAGAGTCACCTCTGAGCATTTTTCAAGTGTCAATCTCTGTTTAAAAGGCTGGTGAGGGAAATTGTTCTGGCTTTCAAAGTCATGAAAACCATAGCATGGAAAGCCCTCTGTCCTTTAAAATACTGTGTCCCATCTCTGCAAGCATGTAATGGTAAATATCCAAGGCTATATGCTCTTCAAATATAAAGAACATTGACCCATGTATCCAATTACATTTGTAACATTACCAGGATAAAAACATCTCCTAACTATTCCCCTGCCCCTCTTGCCTTGTGGCTTAGGCTGGGTAGTTTTTTTTCATGTGCTTTTTAGCCTTGTGAATGAGTCTTTCATTCCCCTCCTTCTTTAACACATCCGCTTCTTCCCCAGCGCTAATTGTGAGAAAGAGTAACTCAGAGGTAAGGGGAGCTGCAGGGGAAAAGCTTTTGATGTGACCTGTGCCAGGGTGGAGAGCCAGGCTGCTGCTTGCTCCTGCAGCTTGGCTTTGGGAGTGGAGATGTCGTGGGGGTGGGTAGTAGAGACAGCAAGAAAGCATCTGCTAGAACCATTTGAGATGGTTGTTTCACCAACTCACTCTTAATAAGTGTTCCATGCCTCAGTTTCCCTGTTGGTGTAATAACTGCTGTGATCTTTGCAAGCAAAGGAGTTGGGGTAGAGGTGATGGTTAGGAGCTAGGTAGCTCCATCTCTCCTTCCCTCTAGAGAGCTGCCACTTCTTCTTGTGCTTTTGCTCATCTCTTGTACTGAGGCTCTGATTCAGAGAGGGCTAAATGTGTTTTAGTAAGTAGCTGTTCTGTTCCTCCAAAGTCCTCCAGATCGATAGGTTGTATGTAAGTGTGTTTACTACCCTGATCGACCCCTCAGGCTGATGGATGGGCTCATGAGCATGTTACTGTGAGCTCTGCCTTAACGCTTTGTAGTCTGTGCCTGCCTTGGTCCTGAGCTCTTTGTATGGATTTCCTTAAGGAGCCACAAGCCAAACACAGGAGTTTCCCATGCAGGGTGGAGAGATTAGCTGTAAAATTTGCAAGTTGTATAGGCAGGAGACATGAAGGTCGATAACAGCCTCCCAGGTCCCCTCTCTGACCAACTCTGCTCCACGTTTGTGTTTGCCTCCCCTAGATCATTTTTGCTGATGAATGCACCGAGGCCGAAGGACGACACTGGCACATGAAGCACTTCTGTTGCTTTGAATGTGAGACAGTACTGGGGGGTCAGAGGTACATCATGAAGGACGGCAGGCCCTACTGCTGCAGCTGCTTCGAGTCCCTCTACGCCGAATACTGTGACACCTGTGCGCAGCACATAGGTATGTGCCACTGTCCCTTAGCCCTGGGGCGGGCGCTGTCTGGAAGGGCAGCAGGACAAACCTGCCCTCGGAAGGCTTTTTCTGGCAGCAGGAGTCTCTGACAACGACTTGGGGCTACAAGCAGGCCTGGCTGTGGCTGGGGTCTGCCACAGCCATACAGCATCCAAAGAGGCTCATGCCCCTCACGTCTTGCAAAGGAGCCAGCATGGTTATTTGTTTGGTTAAACCACTGCTTGTCCCTTTTTGTCATCAGAGGGAAGGACTATCAAGAGAGCAACCTCAGGAGCTGCTGCAGCTAATGAAAGCTTTCTCTGGCCTATGTTGCATGTGATTTTTTTCCCGTGAATCTCATTTTCCTATAAACAGAGTCACAGATTCGTTCCCAACCAAGACTGCCAACAAATCCTTATGAGTTAATGAGGTACTGACAGGAAAAACGCCTGTTCATTACCCATCATTATTGGTTTTGCTTGCCTTTTTTAATTGACCTGCAGATAGATGTTCTCACACAGAAAGTTGTGATGCCTCAGAGTCAATCTCAGCAGTGATGTAAAAGGTGTTTTATTCTAGGGGCCTGGCTGTTCCCCCAGCGCTCAGGCTGGGAAGCTGCCTCACTGCTCTCCCCGTCCCGTTTGCCACTTGGCTGAGCATTTCCACGTGCTCGCTGGTGGGCAGGGAGCCCTTTCTTTGTCCGTGGAGGTGAGCTCACGTGTTCAAATATTTCATAGGCTGCAGGGAAAGAAGGAAAACCAACCATTTTGCTCTGGTGCAGTGGCCAGATGGCAAGAGGGGGGAGGAAACTCAGGGCTTCAGCAAAGCACTTGGAGAATGTATTTGCTGTGACCTGCAGCACATCCTTCCCAAAAGCTCAGCTGCGGAACAGTGAAGAAGCAGCTGTTAAGGCTTCTTGTATGCTCCTTTTTCCTCCTGCTTCCCCCATCTGCTGTCCTCCCCTCTCTCCATCCATCCTGGTCATGGCTTTGTGGCAAAATGCCTGTTTCGGTGTGTAGCTGCACATTGCTCTTGGAAGAGAGACTGCAGCCATTTTGCTGGAAGTTGCTCGCAGTAGTCACTGAGCACTGCTGTGAGAACCACATGAATCAGAGGTAAAGGTATGCTTGAGACTTGTAAGGCTTGTGTTGGGTAGCTGAGGCTTGGGGTAAGGAATCTGTGCTCTTCCTCTGCAAGATGGCTTGGGAGGTCTTGGAAAAGGAGCTGATAAAACCCAGCCACCATCTTGCTTTTGTCCACAAACATAGCACTCCAGTCTATATAGAAAAACATTTCACTCATTATAAGGGAAGAGAAAAAAACACTCAAACAATTACACTCAAGCAAATGTAGCTTGGAGTAAGCCAGGCCATTAACATACCATTCCTTTGTAAATTACCCTGCAGCATTCGCCCCCCCCAGCGGCACAGCTGTGGCACTGTGCAGGCACATGCGGCACACACACGTGGTGCTGCACCCTGCCGTGCCAGCCAGCCCCCCAGTTTCCCAGGCAATGGGGACCATGAGCTTAAACAAGTGACTGAAGGTTACAGCTGAAGCTTCGGGAGCTTCGCTTGCAGCTCGGACCAAGAGTGATGTACAGCAGCAGGCTTGTGCTCCCTGGGGTTTGGCTGGTGGGGCAGAATCTCTGCCTCAGTTTCTTAAGCCAAGAGAGCCTGGTGGGCCTGACCCAGGAAATCATAAAATCATAGAATTGTTTTGGTTGGAGGAGACCTTTAAGATCATCAAGTCCAACCAATAGGCTAGCCCTGCCAGGTCACCACTAAACCGTGTCCCTCAGCACCACACCTCAGTTCCTGCAGCAGTGGTGAGCCCACCACTTCCCTGGACAGCCTGCTCCACAGCTTCACAACCCTTTCTGTGAAGAAATCTTTCCTAATCTCCAGCCCTACCCTCCCCTGGCGCAGCTTGAGGTCCTTTCCTCTTGTTCTCTCGCTTGTTACTTGGGAGAACAGACAGACACCTACCTTGCTGCCACCTCCTTTCAGGTAGTCATAGACAGGAGGGTCTTCCCTCAGCCTCCTTTTCTGTAGGCTAAACAATCCCACTTCCCTCAGCTGCTCCTCTCAGGCTTTGTGCTCTAGACCCTTCACTGGCTTGGCTGCCCTTCTTTGGACATGCTCTAGCACCATCATATCCTTCTTGCAGTGAGGGACCCAAAATGCAACCCAGTATTCAAGGTACAACTTCACTAGTGCTGAGTACAGGGAGAGAGTCACTTCCCTACTCCTGCTGATACAAGCCAGGATGCTGTTGGACTTCTTGGCCACCCGGGCACATACTTGGCTCACGTTGAGCTGGCTGCTGGCCAACACCCCCAGGTCCTTTTCTGCTGGGCAGATGTGAGAGGGTGCAAGCTGAAGGTGTGCACTCGGATCCCTGGGGGCAGCTCTTTCCACTCTGTTTTGGAGAAGGGTCCCCAGTAGCCAAAATAAAGTTGGGATGAGGCCACGGTGGCAGCGAAGGATAGGGATGTCCTCTGCTCTGTTACAGACTTAGCCGAGGCAACACAAATTCCTCATTGTGGCTCAGTTGGAGGCTTTTGGGTTTGTTGCTTCTTTTTAATAGGCAGCATATTATTGCTTTGACTTCAAGGACTTTCTGGTGGACTTCTTGCATTCCTTTACTTTATGATCGGAAATATCCCCATTTAATTTGGAATAGCTGGAGGCTTGCTTCTGCTGCCTTTCCCAACACTGAGCAACTCCAGAGTGAAGGGCTGCAGCCTGCAAGCAATTAGAAATGGGCTTAACTTCCTGCCTCGGAGAAACCCTGCAGAAGGGCTTTTGAGAGTGGGCCCAGCTGCATGCCGCTCGCGGGGGCCGCGTGTGATATATGTGGCAACTGACGCTGCCTGTCTTGCCCCTCAAGGTATCGACCAGGGCCAGATGACGTACGACGGCCAGCACTGGCACGCCACCGAGACCTGCTTCTGCTGCGCGCAGTGTAAGAAGTCCTTGCTGGGGCGACCCTTCCTGCCCAAGCAGGGGCAGATCTTCTGCTCCAGGGCCTGCAGCATCGGTGATGACCCCAACGGCTCCGACTCCTCCGACTCGGCCTTCCAGAGCGCACGAGCCAAGGAGTCTCGCCGCAGCGCCAAGATCGGCAAGAACAAAGGGAAAGGCGAGGAAGGGGCGCGCAGCCCATGCAGCCAGCTGCAGGTCACCTCCAACCGCCTCTCCACCGACGTGGACCCACTGTCCCTGCAGATGGACTTGCTGAGCCTGGCTGGCCAGACACCAAGCCTCAACAGGGAGCACTTGTGGAGGAGCCGGGATGAACTCTATCACTATGGGAACAAAATGGAGCAAAGTCAGTCCCAAAGCCCTTTGCAGCTTCTCAGTCAGTGCAACATAAGGACCTCCTATAACCCCAGCCAGGTCCCAAGCTCGCAGTCGGATTTATGGGCAAAACATTTCAGCAACCCCAAGAGGAGCTCCTCTCTGGCGATGAAGAGCCACAGCGGCAGCTTCATCCAGGACTGCAGAGAGGACTACTACTCAGGGAGGCTTCGCTCGCAGGAGAGCTACAGCGACATGTCCAACCAGAGCTTCCCGGAGACCAGAGGAAACCTCAAAGTCCCCAAGTATGAAGAGGAAGAGGAGGGTGGGATGCCAACGCCGCAGTGCCGCACCCGTCACCCCATCAACGCCCTGAAGTTCTCAGAGGACCTGACGCCCACCGAGCAGACTCCCCGTGGCTCCATGGAGTCCCTTGCACTCTCCAATGCAACAGGTAAGTCACTCCAGCTCCTGTCACCCTGTGGCCACCCCAGGACCCACTCTGTGCAGTGAGGTCCCTAGTGCCCCAGATCAGTGCCAAGGCTGGTGTCTTCCCATCACAGAGCCGCTTGACATCTTGGGGACCGCTGCTTGGGCCATGGGCTTGTCTGCCTGGCCCCAGCTTGCCTGGTAGCCCCTGTCACTGCTTGCATGTTTACCAAGGCTTTATAATGTCTGGCCCTTCTGTGTAGTTCAGAACGAGTGCTTTCAAGCTCTTTAATCCTCTGGTTTGTGAAGCAGGGGGAAAAAAATCAAGGCCAGCTGCTAATGCAGAGGCAGATTCCAGCCTTCAGTGCTTGAAGGGCTGTTGTCAGGCTGAAAATATTGTTAAATGCTTTGAAATGGGCCTTGTTAACCCCTTTTGCATGTTATAGAATCATAGAATCAGCCAGATTGGAAGAGACCTCCAAGATCATCCAGTCCAAACTATCAGCAGCCCTATCTCATCAATTGCCCCCACCCTTCTGCTACGCACAGCTCTTTTTCTCCACTTCCCCAGTCCTCTGGTAGCAGCTGCAGGGAAAAGTCCCATCAGGCTGAGCCCTTTACTCATGAGATCCTCCCCAGGCAATGTTCCTCAGTCTTCTCACCCCAAACGTGTTTGGTTTTCATTGTGTGGCTGCAGGGATGGATGTGCATGCTTGGACATGTCTGTGACAGAGCTGTGGCCTGCCACTGGGCACTGGGGAGACTCAGCCCTGGTGCACACCATCCTCTGTAGCCTGCTGTGGTTTGCATTACTGGGCACCTGTGCTCATCTGGCACAGCACAGTCCCTCAGCCAAAAACGTCTCATAAAAGAGAAGGCTGAGCCTGGTTTGCTCACCAGAGACAGCCTTGTGTTTTCTTTGCTGCTCCCCTGGCTTTCCTCTCTTTCAGCCAGGCACTGCTTGGATTTGGGGAAGTACCACATCTGCCCCCTGCAGAATGGAGCCCGTTGGTCTTTCTGTCACCACAAGCAGCTTATGGGTGTGTTTGGTAACCAGTCCCAAGGCCCCCCCCATGAAATGTTGGCTCTGCCCTGCCTGGATGGACAAGTTTGCTCTGCTGCATGCCGCTCCTGGGTTTCGGTGTGTTTGTTTGGGGACGTTGCCAGCCCTGTGTCAAGGTGTGAACTGTTCTCTGTTCAGCCAGGATCTCCCGAACTGGCAAATGGTAGAGCAGGGAGGAGAAAAGAAGCTAATGAGCTGGAGAGTTTTGCTCAAACAGCCCCAGAAATACACAGAGGGAAAATGGATGTAAAATGGTAAGGGAGTTGTGAATTGCTCTGTGAAACAAGGTTTCCCTGGGCAAAACTTCATGTTTCCAAACCCATTCACATTCCTGAAAGCTTGTATTGTGTAAATCCCATTAGTACAAAGAGTCTTGAGCAACACTGGGTTCGGGTGAGCAAGCCCCGAGTGTTGGAGGGGTTGTTGCATGCTTTGGAGCTGAAGTGTATCGGGGATACAGGTCAAGAGACTGGAAACATGGCGAGGCCTTCATATCAGAGTGAAAATCCTTCTGCCTTTCATTTTGGAAGGCCCCTTTTAAAATGCTGGGAGGGAGACCTTCCCAAAGTATCCATCCTCTGTATGTAGCCCAAGTAGGTATTTCCTGAGGGGCAGTGCCTGTCTGAACCACATACTTCTTTCCTGCTTTCTGGAGCAGATGCTCAGCATGATGGGGCTTGCAATGACTTCAAGCACTTCCCCTGCAGACTCAGGTGATAACATTTTTATTAATGTGTGAGATTCTAATAATTTTCTGTGCTCTGGGACCTGGCTCAGCACAAGCTGGGGGCACTGCAGCACTAGCAGGCAGCTCCCAAGGGCTGTATGCACGATTATGGAGGGCACAATTATCATACCATTTAATTGGTAGCATTTTGAGGACAGGAGGATTCGGTGACCTGGCCATCGTCTGCTCTCATCACCTCTGCAAAGCTTCCACCCACCACACCTTGAGGGTTGAGCTCACCCCATGCCCTCCTCCCCAAATGCCCCAGCTCTGCTTTGCAAGAAGCTCCTGAGCATTCACATATGAGGTCTCTTTGGGCTACTCAGGCTGCACTGTGGCTCCACGTTATAAAGTGAAATAATTAACACTGCATCCATCCAACATTTTATGGCATCACTGAAAACCTCTTCTTTTTTATAGGGAGCTGAAGGGCAAACAGTCCCTGACCTGCAGAGCACATGTTGAAAGCTGGTCCCTCCCTGGCAGCAGATTTTGCTGTGATGTTTCTATTAGGACCTACTAATTAGCCAGAGATATCAGTAAAAGTGGATAAAGCTTGGGGTGTGCAGCAGCAGTCCCTGTCCTCTGGCTAAGAGGCTTCCTCCTGTGAACAGCTATTGTCCCTGCAATGGTTGTTATGCATTCAGTGCTGGACCAGGGGTCTCCCATTGAGTGGGTCACTATCTCTGTGACCCCAAGCACCCTGCAAGACATCAGGTTTTCACCTTACCAAGCAGGCTCTTCTTAATCGCTTTAAACCCAGTTCCTTATGGGCTATTGGAGAGGTGTGACACCTTGTCAGTCCTGGGGGCTTCCCTTATGGTGCTCAGTTGTCTCAACACAGGTAGCAGTGCACCTGAATTGCAGAGGTGGCTGTGACCCTCCTTGTGCTCTGGGTCAGGGTTTGAATTAGATGGGAATGTCTCTCCTGTCTTCTGGGTTGTGCTTGTGTAATTGCTGCAGGTGCTGATGTGGTTTAAAGATGTTTTCTGGCACAAGGCACAGTTTCCTGCTGGTGGATGACATCTCTCCTTTCCTCCTCCTGCATTTCTTTGACAAATCCCTCTTCTGCCACCAACTGAAGGCAGTGACTCTGTGGCTTTGCCGTGGGTTTTTGTTTTCTTAGCACCTGAATGGCAGCTTTAGAAATCAGACTGCAGTCTTGAGTGCTACAGGCTGCAGCCCCCTGGCTGCACCACCAAGTCAGACTAACTGAAACAACAAATACACCCAGAAAGCCTTTCCTCAAGAAAATGCTACCCTTACAATGATCCACTTCCAGCACAACCTGACTGGACTTACTGGCTTCCTGATATGTCTGCTACTGCTTTTGAAGTTTATTGATTCTAAGACATATGAAATGAGCTTCAGAGAGGTCAGAATGTGACTTCATGTCTAAGGGAGAGACAAACACATTGAGAGATACTAAGTGGAGCAAAGGGAACTGCAGGTTGCCAGTCCATACCAACAGAGTGTTTTCAGTGAGCTTTTTAAGCTTGAGGAGGGGAGATTGAGACTGGAGATGAGGAAGAAATTCTTCCCAGTGAGGATGAGGAGAGACTGGAAAAGGTTGCTCAGGGACAGGCCCCTGGAAGTGTTCAGGGCCATGTTGGATGAAGCCTTGAACAATCTGGGCTGGTGGAAGATGTCCCTGCCCATGGCAGGGGGGTTGGGACTGGATGATCTTTAAGATCCCTTCCAACTAACCCAGCTCATTCTGTGTTCTGTGACTCTGTGATACTCTCCAGCTCTCCAATGGGATGAGATTGAACAAGGCCGAGTGCAGGGTTCTGCACTTTGGCAACAACAACCCCAGGCAGCACTACAGGCTGGGGACAGAGTGGCTGAGAGCAGCCAGGCAGAGAGGGACCTGGGGATGCTGGTAGAGAGTAGCTGAAGATGAGGCAGCAGTGTGCCCAGGTGGGCAGGAGAGCCAATGGCATCCTGGGCTGGCTCAGGAGCAGTGTGGCCAGCAGGACAAGGGAGGTTCTTCTGCCCCTGGACTCAGCACTGCTCATGCCACACCTTGAGTACTGTGTTTGGTTTTGGGCCCCTCAATTCAAGAGAGATGTTGAGGTGCTGGAACATGTCCAAAGAAGGGCAGCAAGGCTGGGGAGGGGCCTGGAGCACAGCCCTGTGAGGAGAGGCTGAGGGAGCCTACCTGAAGGGAGGCTGTAGCCAGGTGGGGTTGGGCTCTTTTGCCAGGCAAGCAGCAACAGAACAAGGGGACACAGTCTCAAGTTGTGCCAGGGGAGGTCTAGGCTGGATGTTAGGAGGAAGTTGTTGGCAGAGAGAGTGATTGGCATTGGAATGGGCTGCCCAGGGAGGTGGTGGAGTCGCTGTCCGTGGAGGTGTTCAAGACAAGCCTGGCTGGGGCACTTAGTGCCATGGTCTGGTAACTGGACTGGGTTGGGTGCTAGGTTGGACTGGATGAGCTTTGAAGTCTCTTCCAACCTGATTGATTCCATGATTCTATGAACTTCTTGGAGTCTGAGTTCTCCTCCTGCCCAGTGTGACCATCAGAAGGAAAAGCAAAGAACAGAAAAGATCTCCCAGCACATTTCCCAAGAGAACTCATTTTTGCTGATTTTATAGTATCTTTTTATATTTTATTTGCTTTGGCTGCTTTTTTCTCTTCCCCCCTCCCCCCCTCCTGTTTTTTTGTTTTTAATGTCATTGGTAACACTCTAAACTCTGCATGCTGCAGCAATGCTTTGGTATCACTATCAACCATGGATGCTGTAGCAATGCTTTGGTAACACTCTAAACGGTGGATGCTGTAGCAATTCTTTGGTGACATTCTTAACCATGGATGCTGTAGCAGTGGTTTGGTAACACTCTAAACCGTGGGTGCTGTAGCAATGCTTTGGTAACACTCTAAACTGTGGATAGTGAAGCAGTGGTTTGGTAACACTCTAAACCGTGGATGCTGTAGCAATGTTTACCTCACGGCTCCCTTCATTAAGCAATCAGAACAATGCTGAGAGAGATTTTGTCCAGGAAGCTTTTCTCATGAGGAGGAGGCTGATCTTCTCAGAGGTTAATCGCTTTCCCAAAGCTACTTGGTCCATCACAGCCCTGCTCCCAGTGCTTGTGCTCTGCCTCGCTCTCCTTGTGCTCCCACTGCCCTCTGCAAAGGTTTTGCAGGCGCTGTATGTGCCCATCAGCTGAATTAGCAATCAAGAGCTGATGTCTGCTGATTCCAAGCAGTTATTTCCACAAAAAGCCAGCTGGTCAAATAACCCACTTGAGAAAGTACCCGAGGGCTGAATGTTATTCCCTGGGAACAGTCTTTTTGTGTGCAGCTTGCAGAGGGCAGGAGTGCTTTGGAGCAGAAGTCATGTTGAGCAGTGACACTGCTGTATGCAAAAGGAGAAATAGAATTTAAGTATTCCTTGAGAGGGAAGGAGTCTTGGTGAGGGTAAGAGCCTCATCTGTCACAGGCATTACTCCAGGAAATGAGAGATAGCAAACTGGCAGGATGGAATGCAATTTCATGTGTGTGACACACATTGCTCCTGTCATTTGGGTGCTGGTTATACCCAAAGGCCCCATCCAGCTTGGTTTTCCAGGACTAAACAGCAACTGGGATATACCCAGAAAGCGCAGAGGAGAAAACTCTTTGGAATGTGTGCATGAGTCAGTGCTGATCCTCATGTGTCTGAGTTGCAGTCACCTGATGGTGTCATCTGTTTCCAGTGCCCTTTTCTTCCTCTGCCCAAGGAGGAGCTGAAAGGGTGGGGAGATGAAGAAAGAACCCTGTTTCTCAAGGCCAAGGTGATATTTTCCAGAGAAGCATCCTATAGCCCAGGCCCTCCCATGCTGGGGGCTCAGGAACAGCTCCTGAACACCCTCAGAGGTGACAGTGAGGGTTCAGAGTCTGGTGGCTGGCTTTGTCTCCATGTCCTCAGTGGCACTACATCCCGTGGCTGCTCCTCAACCTCCTGGCTAGAGACGCTGTAGGCAGCGGTGATGCCAATGGGGGAGCTGCAGGGGTGCTTCTAGGTTCAAATGCAATCCCTTTCCCTAGCAGCACCCATGTAGGGATGTTGGCAACCAAGGGACTGACTAGTTGGGAAATACACCCTGACTCCCTCGGGATGGCACAGGGGGCACACTGTGGGAGGCTGCCAGCACCATGACCCAGTTGGCCAAGTGCTCTGTTTTCCCCTGAACTGTTTACTTTCCATGATTTCCACTTACATAAGAGTTCTGCTTTATTTCTACACACCCTGAGGCCACTCCAAAGTGGGATGAGGCTGAGCTATAAACAAAACTCTGGGCAGGCTGTTTCTCTGTAAGTTCCTTTTTAGTTCTCAAGGTTGAACTTGGAATAAACCCTGTCTCAGGAGCGGTGAGGGCATGCCTGCCTGCTGCTATGGGAGAGAGAAAGCTCTGACACAGCAGGGCTGGACATGAGAGATGCTGCACTGTCCTGTCCTCTGCCTCCATGGCTGCCACTTAAACATTGGCTCTTAGAGAATCATGGAATCATTTTGATTTGAAGAGAACAGTAAGATCACTGAGTCAGAATGAAAATCCAGCACTGCCAAGTCCACCACTAACCATGTCCCTAAGTACCACATCTACACAATCTTCTAAATACCTCCGGGCATGGTGACTCCACCACTTCCCTGGACAGTCTGTTCCAGGGCTGAACAACCCTTTTAGTGAAGGCATTTCTCCTAATAGAATCATAGAATCAACCAGGTTGGAACAGACCTCCAAGATCATCCCAACCTAATACCCAACCTGAACCACCCCGGCACAACTTGAGGCCATTTCCTCACACAGCACCTCAGTGTCTTTCTTGTATTGAAGGGCTCAGAACTGAACCCAGTATTCGAGGTGTGGTCAGTGATGATTACAGGAGCATGTGCACCGCTCTAGTCCCGGTGGCCACAATTAATGCTGATACAAGCCAGGATGCAGTCGGCACACTGCTGGCTCCTAGTCAGCCAGATGGTGACCAGCACTCCAGGCCCTTTTTCACTGGGCAGCTTTCCAGCCACTCTTCCCCAGGCTTGCAGTGCTGCATATCTGGGCTGAGTGCAGGAATAGACACCAATGTGAGGCTCAGGTGGTGAGGATCTGTGATGCACAGCTATGTGCACACTGCACTGCACTCAATCTAAAGGCAAGAAACAAGCATCAGCACAGGCCTGGTTGTTTGCAATATCCTAATTCCAGGCGTTCTGTGTTTCCATGCCGGGGTGAAGCAGGCGATGCTGTCTCTGTGGTGGGATGCTGGCCGCAGTGGAGCCTCACCTCATGTCTGCGCAGCTTCACAGGGAGTTTAATTTAATGGGGGCTGGGAGCTGTTTCTCCTCACGGGGGGGCTGCACTCCCAGCCTCACGCCAGCATAGCTGCTCTCTGCGGCCCCTCTGCTGTCATTTACCGAGTGGTTTAATAATTCATCATTAATGTAACTTGCAGCCCTGCTCCAGCAAAGCACACGGAGAGATGTAAGTGCCTCTAGGTGTTTCGTCATGGCAGGGTCATAGCTGTGATGCTCATGAGGAATATCTCTGTGCTGTCACTTCGCGTACTTGGTTCTTATTTCCCTTGGCAGTGCTTTATGTGATAAAGACGTTTCTTAATAGGGGTGGGGAAGAACTTCAGAATCACAGGCTCACAGGATGTTAGAGGTTAGAAGGGACCCAAGAAGATCATCAAGTCCAACCCTCCTGCCAGAGCAGGACAATCCTATCTAACACAGATCAGAGAGGAACACATCCAGACAGGCCTTGAAAGGCTCCAGGGAAGGAGACCCCACAACTTCTCTGGGAAGCCTGTTCCAGTGCTCTGGGACCCTTACAGTAAAGAAGTTCCCCCTTGTGTTGAGGCAGAACTCTTCTGCTGAAACTTACACCCATTGCTCCTTATCCTATCCCAGGGAGCAGTGAGCAGAGCCTGTCCCCGGCTCCTGGCAGCCTTCAGATACTTATAAACATTTATCAAATCCCCTCTCAGTCTTCTCCAGACTAAAAAGCTCCAGGTCCCTCAGCCTGGATAGTACAGAATGTTGGTAGCAAACCTGAACATTAACCAGAAACCTGCTTTGTGTTCCTGGCACTGTAAGCAGCTTGAGTTTTATATCAGAACGTCTGCAGATGAGCTGCAGCTTTCCCTTGTGTCCATCTGAAAGCATTCCCGTAGCTCAGGGGTGAAATACATTGAGGCTGGCAGCTTCACGCAGCGGAGAATGGCAGCAAAATTACCTGCTGTGTCCACATGTCCCACAGTCCTGGCTCCAGGCTGGCCATGGCACAGGCCATGCCGACAGCAGCGGGTGCCATTGCCCCTCTTCTGGTGCAAAAGTCTCTGCAGCAGCCACCAACAGATGCGCTTGGTGTTTATCAAATCCCCTCTCAGTCTTCTTGGTGGAGTCAGCACATCACCGCTATACTGGTGGGGTCAGCACATCACCGCTCTGCATTTGTACCCTTGGTGATGTGTAAACAGCCATCCTGTGCCACAGGCCAGAGCTGGGCTCCTGCTCCTCTGGATGGCCTCAGGAAACAGATTCTCAGGTTTCCTTGTTAGAAAAAAAATCACTGCTGCGTGGTGAGGTCTCCCCTCACACTCTTTCTTCCAGGTTAGAAGTCACTTGGGTTATTAGCTGTATTCCCAGATGAAACACTTCATTAGGAGGGAGCTGCAGTGCCTGTAAATAAATACTGGTAACTCAAGAAGATTGGGTCTTAATGTACTGGTGTAGCTCTGAAGTGGCAGGGACCACAGGAGAGGAGGGCTGATGCCAGCTTCACCGCTGGAGAGCTCAGAGCCACACTGCATGTGCCTGGACATTCACTGCCTTTGGGTGCCTGGGAAACCCTCCAGTGCTGGAGCCTGTGATTGCATAGTAAGAGTTTTCTTTTCCAGCTGAAATTTTCCTTGCAGGCCTGGAGAATAATGTACTCTTTGCATTTTTTACTGTGTTTGAAAGCTGCTATTATATTCCCATCAACCTTCTCTTCTCTAGACTAAACAACCCCACTGCTCTTTCAAACTTTATTCCTAGGTTCTATTTTCTAGATGAAATTTTTTAGACAGTTATTTCTGTCCTCTGAACTCACTGCAGCCAGACTGGAGGCCTCCTGGCTTGTTCCCACTATGCGTCGCTGAGGCTTTGTGGCTCTGCAGAATGGGGCAGGATCATTTAAGGAGCTTTGAAACACTAATCTGGGCCTAACTCCCACTCCTGCTGCTTTTCACTTTGCATTGGTGTAAACGTAAAGTTAATCCTGGAGGCATGTTTGTGTTTTGTACAGGTTAGAAGTTACGTCCTCAACCTGGTAACTAGTTTGGTCACCCCAAGTGCCATGCAGAGCTTCTAATGCCTTCAGTGATGCTGTAAAAGCACAGCTTTGCTCCTTGGTAGGTGGAAGAAATCCTTCTTTGCCACCATGAGGACATAAAACTGAGTTTTCCTGATTCCCTGATGTCACAGAAGGGGTATTCTGCCGCCTATGCCCATTGTGGCAGAGGGGAGAAATTAATTGGTGTGAGGTTATATTCTATAAAAATATATGATTTATTACTTCAATATTCTGAACTCTCACCACCCCCAACCACTGAATTTTAATATTAATTAGGATCTACACGGTTATGAAAGGAATACTATCAAACAGTAACTTGTTAATAGCTAGCAGACATTCAAACTATAAGCAGCTTTCCCCGCGGCTTAATGCCACTTGGGGTCAATATGCTGCTTGCCCAGTAGGTGGGCCCAAGCTCCTTCTGCTCTATGGCAGAAGGCAGTAGAGAATTACAGAGGCATTGAAGCATTTACTCACAAATTCTGATTAATTATCAGTCCCCCTCTGGGGCTACATCACAGCCTATACAAGTGTCCAATCTTCAGGGGAGTCTGCCCGTGGACATTGAGGCTGGAATCCTCTGGCTTCAGGGGAAAGGATGCAGATATGCAGACAATCTCTGACCTTGTTCTCCTGGCTTCTTCTGGATGCTCTGTCCAGTGATTCTTAGAAGGACCTCAGGTGCAGAAGGAGTACGATGCCATGCAATCTCAGCACGATGTAATGCTGGCCACATAGGCTGATCATGTGCAGACAAGTGGGTCTGCTCCTGGTAACTCAGTGGCAGTGGAGCTTACCAGGCAGTGATAAGGCAGGGGGTGTGCAATAGGGTGCATGGCTGCACGGGAGACTGAGCTCTGTAGATACAGGCAGGCTTAAGAATAAAGCAGTGAGGGTGGGTGAGTGAGCACGTTGTTTACCTGTGTATCTCTATTTATCAAATGTGGGCAGAGATTAATCAGCTTTTGGCAGTCAGCCAAACATACCATAATAGGTGAAATCCACAAACCTGAACTTCCCACATATGAGGATAGCATGGGCCTAGCGCCTGGTAAGCATGAGCTGGGCGCATGGGCTTATACAACCACATTACACAATCAGGGGCCCTGGGCAGGACAGACTTTATGGCACCAGGTTTGTTATGCCCCTTTTTGCTGGTTTGGGCAGCAAAACATGTCCAGGCAAGGCATGAATAAGCCTATTTTTGGGCCTATGGGCCTTCCACTACACCTACCACACAGCTTGTTGGTTCATTTGCTAATGTGGCCCCCAAGAAAAGACTTGTGCACATGCAGTCTGCTAGATCTTCCTGAGAAGATGCATTTAAATCTCAGCAAGGAGCATTTCCCACTGTTGTTTGGAGAAATTAAGCCACCGGGTCTTGGGGCGGCTTTGCTGCAGCCTCCTGAGCACAAGCTCCATCCCTCCCTGAGCTTCATGGTGGTGTACGTGCTCTGTGCTGGATTCCTCTTACAACTGACATTTTCCCAGAGATTCAAGATCTTAAAATGTGTGTGCTTAATTATAATCAGGCTGTCTGGATGAACAGCCAGAAATGTCCCCTGGACCTAATAATCACCGACTAAAAGTTGTGCTCCAAGCATGAGCCACGCATGTACCACAGGCTCCTCAGTGCCGGCTAGGGTAAAAGACAAAACTACTCACAGTGTCTGCTCGAGGTGTGTGTCCAAGGGTCTGGAAACACCCATTCTGCATAAACTAAATCTGTGAAGCACTGGCTCTTCTTTCCAAACGCCTCTCTCCAGGCACTTGGGAGGAGGATTTGGTTCTCACTGGAAGCAGGACAAGAGGAGGAGGGCGCCGAGACCTGTGGGTAGCATGTGATGTGGCTGGCTGTGCACCGGCAGCAAAGCAGCAGCTCGCCCCATGTCCCTGCAAGGCAGGGCAAGGTCTGCCCCTTTGAAAGGATGCTGCCACAATCAGTCTGCTGGCACCGCAGAAGCATCCCGTGGTGTTTGGAGCTCCGCTCATGCACAGCACTGTCGTGCTCTTGTTGCAGAGCTGCGCTGGCTCTCGTAATGAAGGGTTGCACAAATGTCACCGAGGGCTCATTTTCTTTGGCGTCAGCTATCGCCTGACAGGTCTGATTAAGGCCGCGTTCAGCTGTCAGCGGCCGTGATTCACGTTCGGATCAGCTCCCCTGGCAATCCCATTGTTATCCTTGCTTTTCAGGAGGTCTTTGTGCATGTTACCAAGCTGCTTTTTTCCTCTTGGTGGCTGCTGGGCTCTTCTGCAGTGGCACAGAGGGCGCATGGAGAGCAGTACCTGGATGTGACAGGCAACATCCCTGGGAATAAAGGCAGAAAATGATGGCTGTAGATGGGAGGTGGTGTGTACATACAGCAATTGCTCGATACGATGGCAGAAGCAGGGAGCACAAGTGGGTAGGTCCTTGGAGGGGATGAGGAGCCTGCATAGGACTGTTCCCAAAGGATGGATGGTAGGGTTGAGTTAGCTTGCTCAAGAACACCATGGCCCAGGGAAAAAAGCATGAAGCTGACTTGAAAAGTGTATCCTTTTCAAAATGAAATGTGGCTTTAACTTTTATTTTAACCCAGACCCTCCCTTTTACTACAGTGTTCAGGGATAACCTTCGCTTTGTCTTCCTCTGTAACCTGAAGCTCCAGAAACAGCCCCATTAACAGCAGCAAGACAAAGGAGCAGAGAGAAATGTCTGCAGTGGCTGGGACTCAGGGAGCAAAGCCAAATCATGCAAGTGGCTTCTGCTCGAGTGCTAAAGCTCTCCCTGGTGTCACTGAGAGGAGGACTTGGGAAACCTTGCCCATCTTTGCAGTCTGTTGATCTTTATAAGACTGAGTCCAAAGAACGCCTGAAGCAGATCATGAGCAGGGGCAGTGAGAGTAGCCCTTGTTCTTGTTCAGGTTTGGCAGGCAGCAGCTAACACTGAAGGAGCTGAGCTCTCGCTGAAATGTAAGCAGCTTTTGTTAAAGGAAAAGAGAAGTTTATCCTTGAATTGTGGCCGGGTTGTTGACTTTCTGAATTCATTGACAAAGCCATAAATTCTGGGTGATTGCATAAGGGCCGTGCGTCATGTTGGAAATCCTGCTGATGGTGCACAGCTCTCCACGTTTGGGCTGCACTGGGAGGTTGTCGGAGAGGGACGGGGAGAAGAGTGCCAAAGCAAACGCTCTGCATTTGATTTGGGATGAAATGGATTTCCTCTGAATAGCTTGTGAAATGTCCTGAGCTGGCAGTGCATGCACTGACTGCTGCTGGTTGCTAAGCCAACATGGGGGGAGTCAGAAAATAGATAGAAAACACCCAGCAAACAGCCCAAGGACTGGGCAACATGGGGTGCATTGAGGTTCTTGTTGATGGGCAGGTGCCAAACGCACCCCACTTCTCTGCTGCCAGGGGAAGCTTCCTGGGATGGAAGAGAGCACCTTGCTTGGGCTTAGGGTTGGTTGGCACATGGGAGACACCCAGTGGGCCACCTTCCTGAGCAGTGCAGCCTGTCAAGCTGGAGCTGGTGTTCCTGGCTCCTGTCCATGTGCCGCTCCTGGGTTATCTCCAGAGGCAGTCTGATGCTCCTGCTGGCCCACTGCTTACAGTGAGCTCCAGCACATTCCCTGGAGCTTGGGTGTTTCCTTGCCTTCTTCAATACCTGACTGCATGCACATAGCCAAGGCTTGCCCTGTTAGTCCCCCTACAGGTGTGTCATAGGTTTTTGTTTAAGAGCCTGACAGACCAACATTATTTTGCTTTAGTCTTTTTCCAAGGATGAAGGGCAGTGAAACAATACATCTCTCACTGAACTGGAGAAGAAAATACAGAGAGGCTGTATTTTAAAACGTGCAAGAAAAGATAAGGCATACATGAAACCTCAGCCCCTAATACAAGCCACATAAGAATTCCTCAAAACCTTCCCCCCAGCCAAACCAAAACCACCAAAACCTTGGTGCTCCTTTTCCCCCATCCCCTATTGTCTCCCAGTTTGGCCTGATTCACTGTGGCCCATGGCCTTGAAGGCCACAGCCTACCACAGGGCACTCCTACAGAGTTACTTAGTTACCCAGATAAGGATCCCTCTGGAGAGCTCCAAAGGCAGGGAGAAAAGAGAGTGAAGTGACTTTGCCAGTTACTTTTAAAGTGTTTGCAGGATTGCGAGATTGAGTAGCGTAACTGCGACATCCAGGGGCGACCAGTTTGTCCCCTGGGATGGATCTTGGTCGCTGTAGTTTTTCAGGAAGTCTGGGATAACCTGGAGCCCCTCAAACCACAACGAGGTGTCGGTCAGGGAGACCCGCACGATGCAGCATGGTGACATGCCTGAAGCAGTCAGTGGCCCATCTTCAGTTGTCCCTGACGTTGTTCGGTCCCTCGAAATAGGTTGTCATTGTACAAGGTGTGAGTGCAGGATCATGCCACCCTCAGCACGCAGGAAGCCTTGGGTTACCTCTGATGCATAATTTCCCCCTGGCACCACCAGTTATTCCTATCAAGTTGCAGACAGTGTAGGCATATGGGGAAGGAAGTTGTGAGAAGCAGCTTGGAGTCCAACTCAAAACACCTTAAATTGGTGTCATTTCCCCAGAGGAGGAACTGCCTGCTCTTAGGAAAAAATACCATCTTCTTGAGAGGGCTCTTCAGGACAGCATTTAAAGCATTGAGTTATTTTTTAACACAGAAAGTCTTGCACTGAACGCAACCTTCTCCCTGCAGCTCTGCTGATAGAAAATTCTCCTTTTTAACTCTCTTTTGTCTTCCTTTCCCTTTTTCCTGCAAAGGTCTCTCAGCAGATGGCGGAGCCAAGCGCCAGGAGCATCTCTCCAGGTTCTCGATGCCTGACCTGAGCAAAGACTCAGGCATGAACGTCTCAGAGAAGATGAGCAACATGGGGACGCTGAACTCCTCCATGCAGTTCCGCAGCGCCGAGTCCGTCCGCAGCCTGCTCTCGGTGCAGCAGTACCAGGACATGGAGCCAAACCTTCACAACCTCGCCAGCCCCCTCGGGTACCGAGAGCGACCGTCACATGGGCGCATGCACCAGAGCTTTGACTACGGTAGCGGGGTGCCCGGGGGCAATCTGGGGGTGCAGGAGGTCTCGAGGCACGCCCCCATGAGCGAGCGCACGCGACGGCGAACTAACCTGCGAGACGACGACCGGCACTACCGCCCACACCGGCCCCGGCGCTCCCGACGCTCCCGGTCGGATAACGCCTTGCACCTGGCCAGCGAGCAGTGCTACCGCCTGAAGGAGAGACCCTCAATGCGAGCCAGGGAAGACTATGACCAGTTTATGCACCAGAGGAGCTGCAGAGAGACGATGGAGCAGGGTCCCCGCAGGGATGTCTACGGCCACTGTCCCCGGACAGTGTCGGATCTCGCCTTGCAGAACCACTTGGGCGAGCGATGGGGCCCCTACTTCGCCGAGTACGACTGGTGCTCAACCTGCTCCTCCTCTTCAGAGTCTGACAACGAGGGCTATTTCCTTGGGGAGCCAATTCCCCAACCTGCACGCCTGCGGTACGTGACTAGCGAGGAGCTCCTGCACAAGTACGGCTCCTACAGCATGCCCAAGTCTTCCACGCTGAGTGCCAGGGGACAGTTGCACAGCCGGAAAAGACAGAAGAGCAAAAACTGTGTCATATCCTAATAGCATCCTTGCCAGGCACCTTGGGAGAATGTCAGTGACCCCACAAACTTGCACTGGTTTAGATCACATAAGCGCTTTTGTTGCAACAGACAGGAACAAAAAGAGACCTGGAGGGTAGGGATTTGCAAGGAGGTTGCAGACTGGCTTCTATATAAATAGTCGTAATCCTGGGCACGGTGAATATATTTTGCACATCTTACTTTGGAGAAGTGAATGATAACAAACAAAGAGTTCACTTTAGCCTGTACCTATTTACCCAGTAGTTTTCCCTCTTTCTCCTCCCTTTTGCCTTCTGCCTCCCTTTCGCGTTGCGTCTGTCCGTGCATTTGGGGTTGCCACCGTTGACTCTCTGCATCGGTTTGCTGGTAGCTTTTTGCTCTCCACCGTGTTTTCGTCTCCCATTAGCCACGCTGGTAGGTGATTTGTCTCTCAGACGGTGTAGGAGCCTAAGTTATTTCCACGATCGTTGTAAATGCAATGTAAATGAGAGTTTGGAGAAAATATTTTTGTATTTTGTAATAATCAGAGGAATTTCTATATCTTAGGAGTCACTGGGAAAATGCATGCACAGCCAGAGTTGTTTTCAGCCAGAGCTAACCAAACAGTACTTTTAGACACACACAACCCCCCCACACACACCCCTTTTCCATTTAATCATCGAATTCCTTGTGTATCAGTCAGAGTTTAAGTTGTCCTTTGTTTTCAGGAGGGGGTGGGGGGTGTTTAACCCTCTCTCCTCTTCATTTGTTTTGATCCTAGTAAACAAAGAGAACATTTTCTGATCCACTGAATCTTGGAAGAGGCCTGGGTGGCACTTTGAAGCCTGTGCTTTCCAGGTCTGCTGCATGAGTCAGACACAAGAATCCTGACAGCCGCAAAAGGGACTTCATTTTTTTTTTTCTTTCCCTTTTATTTCCTCTTTTTTTCCATTTTATTTCCTCCTTTTCCCCCCTTTTATTTCCTCCTTTTTCCCCCTTTTATTTCCTCTTTTTTTTTCCTTTTATTTCCTTTTTTTTTTTCATTATTAAGTAGGAAAGAACAGAACTACCAAATGCCTGCAACAGTTGTAAATGACCAAAGCCAGAGAAGGGATTTCACACCTCTGTAGAGAACGCTGAAGTTACTAAACATTGAACTATTATTTGGAGTAAATAAAAGTGTTAATGGTGCAATTGTGTGATGTCAGCATGACGTTGTTTTGAATATAGACTTGTCTTATGGTGCTCTAGTCTCCTGGGTTATGTTAACTGCTGTTCATTACCAAGTGGAAGTCTCAATATTGCCTACTGCCTAACATGTAAGAGAATGACTGCAACCTGTTCCCCACAGGTCTCACCCTGCCCTGGTGAGATACCTTCATCCCCACACAGGGTCTGTCCCCTGGGTGGGCTCAGCCCCACAGCATCCTCACCGTGGCACAGCACTCTGAAGTAGGGCTCAGCTGTATTGTGCTATGGTGGATGTGAGTGTTCTCTGTATGCTCTAAACCTTTGGGTACTGCCATGGTGGCAGGTGCACGGGGGGATTCCAGGCCGATGCTGGTAGTCCTGGTGCGTCCCAGGAAGGAGCAGGTTTACAACAGGAGCTCTTGGCACCCGAAGATGCAGGTTGACACCTGGGGACATTAAGATAAAGCTAGGCTTTGAGCCGCAGTAGGGCTGAGAGGCTGAACCAGCTGCATCACCCTCACCCCATGTGCTGCCAGCATCTCGGGGTGCCCCAGCTCCTCCGCCAAGCCAACCCCTGCCCTGCAGCCTTGGGAGCGGGGTCTCACCGCAGGGCTGGTGCCAGCACCCCAGGGTGTGCACAGGGTCAATCCTGCTGCCCACTCGAAGGAACAGATAGAGAAAAATCTTGAAGCTGGGTGTCTCCATAGCACAGACTATTGCTGGGAGTTTTTCTGTTGTTTGTAAAGGACAATGTGATGATTATTATCCCTTTAAAAGAGAAAAATAAAACAAACAAACAAAAAAGAAATGACACTTAAGTATATTTAAAAAAATAAAGGTTGTTTTTTCTTTTCCCACTCAGAATAAATGGAAGTATTTATCCCAAGGGAAGAGTCTCATGTGTATGTTTTTTGCTCTTAAGGAATGTTGGTTCATCGTGAGAAGAAAACTTGGTTTTTCATTTAGCTGATTTCACAATTAAAGCACAAGAACCAGCTCAGCCCTGAGAGGGTTTTGGTGGGAAGGGATCGCCAAGGGAGGAGCATCTCCTGCACACTGTGCACCTTCCTCAGGGTTGGTCACCTGCATCCATTTTTTTGTGTTAAAAAAGACAAGTCTAGCCAGACACTAATGGTGTTTCCCAGGGATCAGTGCTGGGCCCAGTGCTCTTCAATATCTTTATACTGAACAGGACTGGGGGATTGAGTCCAGCATCAGTAAGTTTACAGATGACACCAAGCTAGGAGCAGCTGTGGATCTGTTGGAGGGTAGGAGAACCCTGCAGAGGGACCTTGACAGGCTGTATGGATGGGCAGAGGCCAGTGGGATGAGACTGAAGAAGGCCAAGTGCAGGGTTCTATACTTTGTCCACAACGACTCCAGGCAGTGCTACAGGCTGGGGACAGAGTGGCTGAGAGCAGCCAGAGAGGGACCTGGGGGTGCTGGTAGAGAGTAGCTGAAGAGGAGGCAGCAGTGTGCCGAGGAGGCAGCAGTGTGCCCAGGTGGGCAGAAGAGTCAATGGCATCCTGGGCTGGCTCAGGAGCAGTGTGGCCAGCAGGACAAGGGAGGTTCTTCTGCCCCTTTGCTCAGCACTGCTCAGGCCACACCTTGAGTGCTGTGTCCAGTTCTGGGCCCCTCAATTCAAGAGAGATGTTGAGGTGCTGGAAGGTGTCCAGAGAAGGGCAGCAAGGCTGGGGAGGGGCCTGGAGCACAGCCCTGTGAGGANTGAGCTTGGAGGTCTCTTCCAACCTGGTTGATTCTATGATTGATGTAAGTCAGTGCAGTTCAGACAAAACCTCCAGCAGGCCTCATGCTTACATGGGGGAGCCTTCAGCCTGTAATTGATAAATGACAGCCTTTGCCTTAGCATGAGCACAGATATCCCCATGTTTTCCAAAACAGGGTAGGGGCATTGCTTTCAGTGGCAACTATGACACTATAACTACAGGTTACTTTCTAGCTGGCACTTAATATGTACAATTTAATTCATTGTCAGTGATTAAAACACAATGAGTGTTGTCTGTCAGCTCCAGTACAGCTGAGCTGCTCTTCGTACAGCAGGAGCCTGAATTGCTCAGCAAATGGTGAACAACTAATCCCCAGCCTTTCCCCTTGCCCTGCTGCTGCCTCTCCCCAGGGGTGACCTAACAAGCTTGGATGCCTCCTGTGTCAGCACAGCAGCACCTTTTCCCATGCAATTTTGTACCAGAATCCAGGGCCTGGTATCTCCATACATGGGATGGGTGTGCTGCTGGAAGCAGCTCTTCTAAATCCAGAGATGCTGTTGTGTCTCTCTGTATCCGTGATGGCCATCGATGTGCAACCCAGGAATCAGAGCAGAGGGGTGACAAACTGGGGAGATAAGAGTATCTTGGGTGATGCTCCACTCCACCCAGCCCTTCAGTGGCGTAACAGGAAGGTCTTTGCTTTGTAGGAAGGATAGTGCTGATAAATTCTGAGTTGGTACAATATTCAGCAGTAAAAGTGCAAACACAGCTCCCACAGCATCACAGGCTCACAGGATGTCAGGGGCTGAAAGGGACCCAAGGAGATCATTGAGTCCAACCCCCTTGCCACAGCAGAATAGATCACAGAGGAACACATCCAGACAGGCCTTGAAAGGCTCCAGAGAAGGAGACCCCACAGCCTCTCTGGGCAGCCTGTTCCAGTGCTCTGGGACCCTTATAGTAAAGAAGTTCCCCCTTGTGTTGAGCTGGAACCTCCTGTGCTGCAACTTCCAACCCTCTGAGCTGCAGAAGTCCCCCACACTATGACACACAGGCTGCTTGCTTTTTTTCCCCCTTCAGCCCATTTGGAGTATGATAACCATTTCTGACAAACCCACTGAGCCCGAGTGATGGAGCTCCATGTCTGTCAGCTTTTGCTCCGTGGCCATCTGGCCCCACAGCTTTGCCTCTCTGTGCCCGCTGCGCACGGGTACCAGTGCCTGTGGGAACAGGGGCTGCTTACAGGCATTTGCTTCCACGGCTCCAGTAATGGGGGGGAGGTGACACCACCTGAAGCTCAGGATGGATGTCAAGACGTCCAGTTTCCCTAGGTGGGGAACTGGGCACAGCACTGGCGTGGCTGTCTGGATGAGGGAGTGGGAAGGGTTTTGCTGAGCCCCAGGCAGGCGTGTTTCCAGAGCCAGCCTGGCACACTGTCCATGCTGCTTATCAAATCTGATCAGGTTTATCACTGCCACAGTTTTAAAAAGTCCATTTTTAAAATTCTTTCCTTCCCCATTTTTTCTTCCCAAAGGAAGTCCTTGAGACCCCAGGGCATGGGCTGGCTTCAGCAGGGTCCTGCCTATCCCAGCATAGCTGTGCAATGCCAGGCACGGCCAGGGGATTAGGCCACCTCTGGGGCTGGGTTCGGAGCATGCATCACGCCCCTCATGCTGGCCCCGAGTAGGCAGCCACACAGCCCCTCAGCAGCTGTTACCTCGCTGCAAAGCCTGCACTGCACACTTGGCTGCTGCCCAGGCACCAGCAGAAGCGTAGCAACCTTCATGTCCATTCTCCCCAGCAGGGCTCATGCAACACCCAAAGTGCCCTGACATGGGTAGCATAGAATCACAGAATCAAGCAGGTCAGAAGAGACCTCCAAGCTCATCTAGCCCAACCTAGCACCCAGCCCTAGACAATCAACCAGACCATGGCACTAAGTGCCTCATCCAGGCTTTTCCTCAATACCTCCACAGACAGAGACTCCACCACCTCCCTGGGCAGCCCATTCCAATGCCAATCACTCTCTCTGACAACAACTTCCTCCTCACATCCAGACTGAACCTGCCCTGGCACAGCTTGAGACTGTGTCCCCTTGTTCTGTTGCTGCTTGCCTGGCAGAAGAGCCCAACCCCACCTGGCTACAGCCTCCCTTCAGGGAGCTGCAGACAGCAATGAGGTCTGCCCTGAGCCTCCTCTTCTGCAGGCTGCACACCCCCAGCTCCCTCAGCTTCTCCTCACAGGGCTGTGCTCCAGGCCCCT
>WAAF01014312.1:0-24778 GCA_013400475.1 Tricholaema leucomelas | reverse complement strand
GCTTCCAGCCTAAACCATTCTATGATTCTACCTTTGTACCTTTTGTAGTGTTGTGGTTTTTCAAGAGCCAAGAGAATGGAGAGCAATGCAGAACTGTATTTCTAAGGAAAGACACAGAAAAGAAATTACAAAGCAGATACAAAATCCATAGCGACCCCCAACCCAAAACTAATCTGCCCTCCCCAGTGCTCCAATCCTTCCCCCCCACCAATGCCTCTGCCATCTGTAGGGCCAAACACAGCCTCTGAAGGACCCAAAACAGGCCTACTCCTTACTTGTTTATCCCAATAAGTAGCTCCTGCCAGACAGAGCAGCTGGGAGGGAGAGGGAAGGAAAGCAAGTTAGCCTTGCCGCTAGTTCATAAAGAGATAGCGGAATTATGGGATTCAATAACAATTTTACACTTCCACCTCTAGACTCCTCTAGTCCCTAGAGGATTTTTAACCTGTGCTAGTTTGAAGCTAGCTAGAACGTTAGGGTTAGGAAGCAAAGTGGATTAGTCCACAATGGAGGGTGAGGTTAGAGAGCAAGACGCAGCTCAGCCAGTTCCCCAGCAGCAGCCCAAGTGAGAGAAGCGCCGAGTGTGTTATCTATGTTTTGACTTATGTTTTTCACATCTCAGTAAGCCTATGAGCAAAGTAAATGTCACCATTGTTTCCCTTTCACAGCCTGTAATCTAGTTCTTCTCACCAATACATTCCAGCTAGCTTCAAACTAGCACATAACCCTATAGTTGCCAACCTAGGACACGTAGCTCGTTTGCTTTCATAAAGAGTATTACTATTTAACCTCCAATTCTGTGTGTTTATTTACTCCTTTGGGGTCAATTTGTTTTGTCCTCAGTCCAGAGCTGTTTCCAGCTCAAACCAAGACACACAGGGAATTGGTGCTCTCCTCGGTGGAACACATCTCAAGATGGAACACATCTCAAGAGCACAGCGTGCAGGAAGGGATAAAAAGTGAAGGTCAGCTCCACCACCTGCACAGAGGAGCAGCTATAAACCCAATGTACACCAGCTGTGTTTTCCAGAGAGAGATACTCTCCATGAGAACAGTGGGACCCACATTTACATAAAGAGATTAACATCAGAACCTACACCTAGGACTTTACCCATTGCTTCTAAAGAGACTGAAACAGAAATCCACTGATGTCTGCAGCCATCCTTTCCTGCTGTACACGAGCTTTGCATCAAGAAACAGCAGCTGACTTGTCACAAAATCCATTAAAACAAGACTTTTGGTATCTTTCCAATTTCCACTGTCTACCTGCTTCACCCTTGGCCAACTTTGGTGAAGCTCAGTCTGGCAAAGAGCTGTCTCTGCATGCAAGCAAAGCTACTCACAGAGGAGGAGAAGTAAAATGGCACCATAGGCTAGGGCAGCCTCCCTGCAAAATTCAGAACAGATCTGAAGCAGATCACTTTTTGCCTGGCTACACAGGGCCTGTCAAGGGCTACTCAAGAGCTGCAGGATTCGTTTTCACAGCCTTTCCTAGGTCAAGCCTATTCTGACTTGGGGTATGTGTTCTGAATCCACCACTCTGGCTCTACATCACAGGCAAATCTGCCTACTTAGGAAACTCTAACAACGTGATTCAGCTCTACTGGTGCTTGATCATTTTACACAGATGTAGATATATAACCTCTCAGGAGATCTCCAGCAGCTCTTAACAGCAGAACAGAAAACTTTCCAGCATCTGGGATCACAGCCCTACAAGCTAGGCAGATGCCACAAACATCCCACAGCACTGCCTGGGAATCTGCTTTATGCCAGCACACCTCCTTCGGAAACACAGTCACCAGCACTGTGCTCAGCAAAAAGACTGCAGTGTGGCTCTTTCCAGAGAGACACTACTGGCAGGCAGATGTGTAGAAATACCTGTTATGGACCAGCACACATCTCTTAAAGACAACAGCATTTGGAAACATCTGTTTCTCCTGATGCAGTCACACTGCCTCTGATTCAGTGAGGCTCCTGAGCTGATTCAGGAAAGCTCCTGAGCTGCTAAAAGACACAGATTCATCTAAATTTAGCTAATGTATCTGCACAGTCACACGTGATGGCTCTGACAAAAGAAACCAGTGCCTTCTCTCTAGGACTTCTGGAAGCTACAGGCAATGAGCTCCCCCCAGTTCAAAAGGAACACAGAACTGCTTGAGAGAGTCCAGCACAGAGCCACAAAGATGATGAAGGGAATGGAACAGCTCTCTTACAAGGAGAGACTGAGGCAGCTGGGGCTCTTTAACCTGGACAAGAGAAGACTGAGAAGTGACCTCATGCATGTTTATAAATGTGTAGTGGTGACTGCAGGTGACCTAACTTCCCTAATCCACCACAACAGGGAATGGATACATTCAAGACAGGTGTTCAAAACATTTTAAGGACATGGAAGCATCACCAGTCTGATAACTGCGAAGTGTGGCAATGCATTTGGCCAGGTTCCCAATCCCCACTGAATATAAGAAGAACAGAAGAGACACCTCCACTTATCCACCATGCTATGTGTAACAGTGGCATCACAACGACATTTCAAAACCAGTTTTGCACTGGCTGGCTGGCATTCCAGCGCAAACTGCAGGATGCAGCCTGGAAATTTTATCTCTTAATGTCAGAACAACAACCAAATTTTAGACAAAGGAAACTAGGTTATTCCCAGGGGACTGACTACAATGCTACAGTGCAGACATACTGTAGCTTTCCCAGAAAGCATGAACAAGAGGAGTCACTTTTGTTACTCACCACCATCACTGATGCCTCATTTTCCCACATGTATGCATCACAGGCTCCCTGCCAATGCTGCTGGCCTAGCTAACTACCACAAACACTGCTCTGGGGACCAAATCAAACCATCTTTAAAGAGCACTCAAGAAAGGGTCTTGTGATCCAGGATAGCATTGGACTAAAGTGATCTAGCCACAAAAGTGCTATTTAAATTGCTCTTAATTTTCCCAATGCTCCTTGTACTTAGCACCACAGATCAACAGCAAATGGATGGAGTCAATTCCATTTGACAGCACAGCTTACGGTAAGGGCTTCTGTGAATGTGAGGTGTTGTGGAGGGCCTGTAGGCCTGAAAATAGGCTTATTACTTTGCCTTACCTTGCCCAAACATGTTTTCCTCCCCACACCAGGCGTAAGCAAGCTCAAACCAGGGGTAAACACATTGAATGGGGGTACAATAGGCCTGGTGCCAGAAAGTCTGGCCTGCCTCAGGTCCAGGTTGTAAACAAGTTATATAAGGTGGTTGTAAACATGTTGCATAAGCCCACGCTCTCAGCGTGTGGCCCACCTATGCTCTCCCCATATTTGGAGGTACTAGACTTGTGATCTTGCCTATTATGGTATTGTTTGGCTGACTGCCAAACTCTGATTGGTCAGAGTAATGGCCAAAGAGCTATTCATCTCAGCCCACAGTTCATAAATAGAGGCACACAGGCAAACAATGTGCTTCTGCTAGCTCTAGCTTCTGCTAGCTCTGACTTCACCTGCAGCTCTCTCACGCACTCTCGCTTCACCAGCATGCCCACACTCACGCTCAGACCCTGTGCTCAGGATCCCCCTTGCTCACGATCGCTTACCTCCAGGCACACCTGATTATTATTAGATTTAGACTCACCAGCCTGCTTGCTTATGCTGTTATTACGGAGACAGAATCTCCCAGCCAGCTGTGGTGAGTTAATCAGGATTTGATCCTGCATTGCCTGTTACTGTCTAAGGAGCTCAGACTTCTGTGCAGCCATGTATGCCTGCTATCATTTCCTGNCGTTCCCCTGAGGCTTGGACACTTTCTATAGGCTGTGACGTAGCCCCGGAGGGTGATAAATGATTATTGATAATTAATCAGAATTGCGAATAAAGCTTTAATGCCTCTGTAATCCTTTAGCTTCCTGCCATAGAGCAGAAAGAGTTTCAGCCCACTCTGCTGGGCAAATAGTATATAGACCCCAAAGCGGTATTTGCCGCAGGGAAAGTCCTCTCTCTGTCAATAGTTTGCATGCCAGATATTGTAATACCATTATTAGTAAGCCATAATGTGTTATTAATCCCATAAGGTCTTTCATAACTGTGTAAAGATCCATTTTAACATTAAATATAGTGGTTGGGGGTGCCAAGAGTTCAGAATATAGGATTTAATAAATATATATTTTTATACATACTATCTTGCACCAGTTAATTTCTCCCCTTCACCACAAATCAGCGTAGGTGGCAGAATCCCCCTCCGCGACATGAGGGGAGCACATACTGTACTGTATGTTTGCAGGACAGGATGCTTAGCACCCACCTGCCACGCATCCCCACAGCAGCCACATCCTGGGTACAGTTCCTTGTCCTTTACAGTCTCCTGGAATTGATGTAATGGTGAAGGTTAAAGGCTGAGGCTTGTGAGATGAAGGAGGCACTGAACCCCAGGCTGGGCTGAGCCGGAATGTGGTTTCCAGGCATCATTATGACCTAGAGCTGTTTAGTCTGGAGAAGACTGAAAGGGGAGCTGATCAATATGCACAAATATCTGAAGGGTGGGTGTCAAGTGGCTGGGGCCTATCTCTTTTTGGTGGTCAGCAGCAATAAGACGAGGAGTAATGGATACAAATTGGAACACAGAATGTTTCAGCTCAACATGAGGAGAAACTTTACAGTGAGCCTTTGAGCAGGCTGCCCAGAGGGGTTGCGGAGTTTCCTCTGGAGACTTTCAAAACTTGTCTGGATGCATTCCTGTGCAAACTACCCTAGGTTGATCCCATCTTGGCAGAGAGGTTGAATTGGATGATCTGTGGAGTTCCCTTCTACCTCTACAGTTCTGTGATTTATGGTTCTATTTAATTTCCTGTTAAGCAGGTAGACCGAGCCCAGAAGAGCTAGCACCTGCTCCTTAGGAATCTTCCTCTGCAGATATTACAGTGCTGAATACAGTCCTTCAAGACTTTTGGTCCTTCTCACACATATACATGCATTTGCCTGACAACTTGAGGGCATGTGGAACTGGCTAGCAAACCCTACCAGCAACTCCTCAAGCACCTTTTTACTTGGTAGTAGTGTCCCTCAACTATTAAAAGAGTGCACATTTCGAAAGCATATGAAACAGAAAGCATAAAGCTTTGACCTGCAGCTGCTCCCTTACTCCTGCCTGTTCCTGTCACAAAATCTTTCTTTTAGAACATCTTGTCCTGTGTCTCATTGTCAAAAAAGAGAAATCTGGTTTCAGTTTAGCATAAAGAAAGTCACATTGACACTGACAACAAACTTAGGAAACTTCACCTGATCTACAGAAAAGATCTATTAAAAAAAAAATAAATGTTGAAGCTGCCCTAAATTGGTATTTTACAAGACAGAACAAAATGTACATTGATTCCATGCATGAATTAGCAGCCCTTGAACGCTACCTAGCAATCTTTTCTGTTTCAGACAGCAATTTAAAGCCTGAATGATGGCAATTCCACCAGCTCCTAAAGAAATCTTTTCAACTGGCAAACTGCCTTCACTAGAAGTCAATTGATTCTGATAGTGTGCAAACTCAGCAGCTCTGCCACTGAACCTGGGAGCTCTGCTGCATTGTACCTCTTTCTTAGACAGATACACAAGAGAGCTCATGAAATGACTTTTTTGGTTCTCTGCAAACAACTTTGATGATCATGTTTCTTTCCTCTCGTACAAGCATGGCCTTTAAGTCCCAGATTAATTGTGCAGTTGTTCTCTGACGTTGCTCCAATTCTTCAATGCTCTCTGAAGTGATGACCCCAGGACTAAACAGAGTTTCTATGCTGGGTTCCACAGCCTACATTTCTCCCCTGTTCCTACCACTCACCTGAGGACTGTCATATTCCTTTTAACTGCGGTACTCACTTGACAGTGATGTTATCTAGTTTTCTTCCAAGCTCTCTGCACCATCTACATATTCCATAAAAGGCCTCTAGTCTCACTAGTTTGACCATCATGCTTCACCCCTAGAGGTACAGCCTTGCACCAGACAAAGCCAGCTTTCCAAGTGACTCAGCTCTGTTCTCACAGCTGACGCATTGCTTACCTCCATCTGCAGGACCTCCATTTTTGTGCCAACAATTATTTGGTATTTACATCATGACAAAGCTACCAACTAATCTAGGACCAGCAACACATCCCATCAGCACTGCTTTACAAGTATCTTCTAGCTTCCCTCCTCTCTGGTGCAGGGTGACTCAATCTCCAGTCATTTTATGAGCAGGATCACTCCACCGGGGCTGTTTATAATGAGCCACTTTGATTTTGCCTGCTGTGTAGTCCCATATCAGAAAACAATCAGAAGTCTTCAAATCTATGTGTACCACCACAACAACTCTGATCACTCAAAATCATACTCTTAGCAAGAAGTGGAACCACGTTTGTCTGACAAGGCCAGCTGTTTTCCCATTCAAGGGAAAACAGCATCATCCTGTCCTCTCTCAGCTCCTTACCAGCTGCAGAGCCTAACATCCTATTTCAGTTTGCTCAAAATAAAGTTAGGGTAGTCTGGCAAGGTTATCCCAGAATAAATATCCCAGACAGCAAAAGTAATGATCTGGTCGAGGATACGAAATCTCTTCCAAGAGATCTGGACAGGCATGAGCTGAGGCCAATGGTAGGAAACTCAACAAGATTAAGTACCAGGTCCTGCACTTCGGTCACTACTTCAAGCTACAGACTTGGGCAAGAGTGGGTGGAAAGCTGCCCAGCAGAAAAGGACTTGGATGGTCAAGAGTTGGCTGAACACAAGCCAGCAGTGTGCTCAAGTGGCAAGATCAACAGCATCCTGGCTTCTATTTGAAATGGCATGACCAGGTAGATGACTGAAATGGTACTGATGAGTCTGCAGGTAGAATACAGTGCTCAGTTTTTGGGTTCCCACAGGAAGATGGGCATTAAGGTGATGGAGCGTGTCCAGAGAATGGCAATAAAGCTGGTGAGAGGTATAGAGAATAAGTCTTATGAGGACTGGCTGAGGAAATAGGGGTTGTAGAGCCTGGAGAAAAGGAGGCTGAGGGGAAGACATTATCACTCATTATCTACCTGAAAGGAAGTTGCAGGAAAAGAGACCAACTGCCACCTTGCTAAGTAACAAGAAACAGGACATAAAGAAACAGACAAAAGCTGTGCCAGGGAAGCTTGAGATTGGATATTAGGAAAAACTGGGACAAGTTGTCCAGGGAAGTGGTTTAGTCACCACACCTGAGGGCATTTAAAAGATGTATAGGTGTGGTGACTTGGTAGTACTGGGTTAAAGGGTTGACTGGATGGTGTCTTCCAACTAAAATGATTCTATGATTCTAAACCCAGTACTCTACCTCCAGCTATGACAGAGCATCTAGACAGCGTTTCTTCCCTTTGCACTTGTCCTCAATTCAGGCTGTCAGTGGCTGATAAATGCCTTGAGTCAGTGATGGCACTTGGGACAGATATGAGACTCCCTGGTGTGAACACCCTTCAGTCATCCGTCTAATCCCTTCAAAACTGTTCACATATCTTGGTGTCTAAGCATTCAAGCATGATGAAAATGGGTGATGTCTTGTGTGAACATGCATCTACCTGCTTAGTCTGCTGCCTGATAATTTTATTGAGGCACCCAATTTTTCCTCCCTCTGTTACCAAAAACTGTGAAGAATTGCTCTTGCTGCTGCCTTTCTGCATTAGGCCAGGAAAAGCAACAGGCACCTTCAAACTGTGGCTCAGTCTCCTCATTCTACTTGCAGTCTACCTTTCAAATAGCTAGTAAAAGCCTTCATGAAGATTACCTGAAATAATTACATAATTATAGAAAAAAGCAAGTTTGCAAGGATAATGGAAACCACACCCTTGCCAAAAATCCTGTTTGCCTTTTGCCAGCTTTCAAGTTTACTCTGTAAAGGCAACAGCATCTGCACACAGACCTCTGAATACAGGAGGGATTTAGAGAAATACAAAATCAACACATCACACACCAAAGACATGGGAAACAAACAACGGTTAGAACACCTGAAAACATAAACACAGAACAGAAACAGCTATGTTAAGTTATTGAAGACTTCTGCAGTGGGGGCTTCTTGCCCTAAAACATTCAACATACACTTCAACAAAACAGACAGAAAAAAAAAAACAACCAAATCCCACATGGCAGTACTATATCCAACACCCACACCCCAACAAACCCCAGTTCTACCATTTAATGGATTCTGCAGATAAAACACAGGATAGGGGAGCAAAACATTTGAGGGAAGACAGCAAAGGCGCTATATAATTTCTGCAGATAAAACAACAGACAGGGGAGCAAGACATTTGAGGGAAGAGGGCAAAGGTCCTGTGTAATCTGGATCTTTTGTTAAAGCAAATATTGTCTACTGAGTTGCAGTCCATCTTGTCCATGGAACAGGCAAGGATGGGACCACAAAAAAAAAAAAAGGGTAACACTCTGTCTTTCCTTGGAAACAGTGGGAGCTAAGAAAGGACTTTAATCTCCAAAGTATGAGCTCTCAAAAAAACACTGTGCATGAAAAAAAACACAAACTCAGATGATACAAGGGAAGAGGAGGGCAGTGCACCAAGCACATGCATGACTGCCGTGGTGCAAAAGATGCTGCAAGGCTTGGGAGGTGATGAGGGAATAATTACCATGTAGAAAACATACCCCTACAGGGAAGTATCAATGACTTCCTTTTGCTTTATTTAGCAAAAAGAACGTTAATATGCTGGCTATGCTTATTACAGGTGAGGTACTCAGAGTGCTGGATGGAAGTGTGAAAGTAATGCAATCCTGTTCTTCTACAATGCTGTAGGCTTTAGGATGTCTAGACTGGTTGTAGCCTTGCTGTCCAATGGAAAAGCTGTCAGCTACAGTTCCACTCTTTGGGCTTAGTGATGGGCAGGAAGTAGTGAGCCCTCTGGATCCATTGTCAGACAAAAATGACTGTGTCAGGCTACTGTGACTAAGGTCACACCAAGACTGGAGAAACTGCAGATCAGTGTTTTATTACAGAGGGACTCAACTGCCTCATCAGCTGAATAAGCCAGATCACCATTCCTTCCCTGCACCTGTTGGTTCAGTTGTTGCAAAAAAAAAAAAAAAAGCATCCAGCCCAGAGCTTCTACATGCTCTGTTGTGTGGATTCCTATGCCAAACACTCCTCTCAGCCTGCTGACAGGGTGATTCTCTTCTGCACTAACAGTACTCTCATCCAGAGCTAAAGGATCTCAAGTGTCATGGAGTGGATTTGCTGACCAGCACAACAGCTTCATCAGGGAAGAGCTGGATAACCCAGTCACTAACGCTCTCAACTCATTGTCCATCCCTGCTGAACAGGGAAAATAGATTTCAAAGCATATTGTCATGTTCACAGTGTAACACTGTGAGCCAGTAAGACAAGGCATCATCTGCAGGAACTGCAAGGAGAGATGAAACTGCATTTACCACTTGATGTCTTCTAGTTTTGCTAATGATGCTGAGCAAAG
Source organism: Tricholaema leucomelas (assembly GCA_013400475.1). Taxonomy (NCBI): domain Eukaryota; kingdom Metazoa; phylum Chordata; class Aves; order Piciformes; family Lybiidae; genus Tricholaema lacrymosa; species Tricholaema leucomelas. Next base: position 15,346 of record WAAF01014312.1, on the reverse strand, counting down.
GGCATGCTATCAGGAGTAGTCAGCATGGAATTACCAAGGGGAAATGATGCTTGACTAATCTGACAGCATTCTATGACGCTGTAACTGAATGGGTACATGCAGGGAGAGCAGTGGATGTAGTCCACCTTGACCTTAGCAAGGCTTTTGACACTGTCTCCCATAACATCCTTGTGAGCAAGCTCAGGAAGTGTGGGATAGAAGAGCAGACAGTGAGATGGGTTAGAAACTGGTTACACACCAGAGTGCAAAGAGTGGTGACCAGTGGTGCCAAGTCCAGCTGGAGAGCTGTAACTAGTGGAGTTCCCCAGGGATCACTTCTGGGTCCAGTCCTGTTCAGTATCTTCATCAATGACATTGATGAGGGCACAGACAGACAAAGTCTGCTCAGCAAGTTTGCTGATGTACCAAACTGGGAGGCTTTGCTGAGACACCTGGAGGCTGTGTGGCCATTCAGCGTGACTTGGACAGACAGTAACCTAATGAAGTTTAGCAAGGATAAGTGAAGAGTCCTGCATCTGAGAAGGAACAATAAGCTGCACCAGTAGAGTCTGGGAGATGATCTGCTGGAGAGCAGCCCTGTGAAGAAAGACCTGGGAATGCTGGTGGACAAGAAGCTCCCCATGGGACTGCAATATGCCCTCGTGGCCAAGAAGGCCAATAAGGTCCTGAGGGCCATTAAGAGTGCAGTCAGCAGATCCAGGGAGGTTCTTCTCTGCCTCTACTCTGCCCTGGTGAGACCTCACCTGCCTTCAGTTTTGGGGTCCCCAGTTCAGAAGGGAGAGGTATCTACTCAAAAAGAGTCCAATGGAGGGCTACGAGGATGATGAAGGGGCTGGAGCCCCCCTCACTGCCCTGTGAGGAGACAATGAGGCACCTGAGGCTGTTTGGTTTGGTGAAGAGAAAACTTGGGCAGACCTAATCAGTGTTTATAAATATCTGAGAGCTGGGGGTCAAGAGGGAGGGGACAGACTCTTTTCAGTTGCACATTGTATTGGACAAGGGTAATGGGTGACAAGGGTACAGCACAGAAGTTCCACCTCAACATGAGGAAGAGAGATACCAGAGTCTCCTTCTCTGGAGACTTTCAATATCCCTCTGGATGTTTTTCTGTGTGACCTAAGTCTCTTCCACCCATAACAATTCTATGATGCTATGTTTCAAGAGAAAAAAAGAGCAAACCCTATGCAGAAACAGAGAGCACCAAATCTGCTCCTCTGCTAGGTGAGTCATCTTTCTGCAACAAAAAAAAACAACACTTCTTGCACAGAATTAAACCATTTCTTTTGGGTTTGTGTCGTCATTTTTCCCTGTAGGAATTTCTAAGTCATCCCTGTGTGTTTGCTCACTTGAAGACAGACAGATGAGTAGCCTGATGCTGAGTGTTCCCAGATACCAGCACAGTAAAAACAAAAATTCAAAGAGCCTATTTCAAAGTCTTTGATTTGTATCACAAATAATTAATTCGATTGCCTGAACAACCTGAGAAGCAAGCTGTGAAGCGAAAGATTTACAGACCTGCTATCCATGAGGGTTCACAGGTCAGGTTCTGAAACACCAATAGAAATTAGCTTAAAAATGTAAAAATCATCCACCTCTGGTTGTTTTCCTCAAGTTGCCTTGCATTGGAAATGCAGTGTTGGGCAGAATAGTGTATGAATTTGTGGTGCAGTACCTGGTCCAGATCTGCTCCCACAAAGTACACATGCTCATTCCTCCTGGACATTAGCATGTGGTAATCACAGGCTATGATTTTCCATGTAGAGTTAAAATTCTTGTGTAGTTCTAGTTATCATGACCCTCTCAAATGGACTTTCACAATAAATGCCCCCAGCTGGGGCAACTCTGGATCTTACAGCTCTGCGTCCCAACCCCACGAGGTTTCTCAGCTCATGTGGTATTTACTCCACCAGGAAAACAGCACAGCCACTGCCACAACTTGAAGGAAGTTGTGTGAAATCCTAAAGAAGGTGTCAGCAGCTGCATAAGCTTAACAGGGACACAATCTCCAGTCTCTATTTCTCAGCTTCCCTACTATTTTCTTACAAGGCAGTGAAGACAGCACATTTACCTGCCACTGCCTCCCCACTTCCTTTCTACCAGGCTAAATCAGAGAAACAGTAACAGCAACAGAAAAACGCCAGCAATAAAGTTAATAAAGCCTCAAAACCAGACATGAGGTGTAAGAGAAAGAACTTTCCAGCCCATTCCTAGGGTTGCTGTGAGCAGAGAGCTATGGCATAAGGATTCCAAGCACAGCTGAGCAAAAGACTGGAGATGTGAATGAGGGTACCCAGCTTCAAATATGGGAAATGGAAAGTGCAGATGCCCTGTCTGCAGTTAAGAACTGTACATGCACACCTGCTAAGGACACCCTGGGCTACAGTGTTATTCCTCTCACTGCAGAACCCTGCCAAGACTGGCCAAGGTAACAGCACTTCTGACATTTGCTCCAAAACAATGTCCCTGCCTTTGGTGGGCTGTACCTCTGCTTCTGCTCCTTACCAGCTTATGAAACTGCATCAGTGCTGAGACAGGCTTCAGGATGCAAAGGAGAGAGTCAGGCATCAGTCAAAACTCCCCAGCTCCATGACTACAGGTCCTCCCACCTTGGGCTACCAGGCCAGGATGCAACATTAAGTCTTACCCATTCCTAAGCAAACACCACTTCTTCCCAGAATAGCACTTCCCCACAGCAAATATACCCTAGGCCACAGCGTAACCTTATGCTTGCTTGTGATCCTACCTGGTAGAGACAGTGACAGATGCTGCTTCCTGATGCACTTAGTCCAGAGAGGAGAGCCCACAATCTATCCATTCAACACAAGGACAACACAGAGGTGCTTCTACTTGCCTGGTGTGATTCTGCATGAACAGTGAAAAACTCAACCTGCTTTTCAAAGGCATTTGCACAAGAGCTCCCAACAAGAAGCTGTGCTTGTGCTAACCCTCATCTGGTCTCAAAGGAAGGAAAACAAAACAAAAAAACCCACTCTTCCCAGTTCAGAGGATGGGCACTGAGAGGTCCACTGGGACAGTTCTCCAGCCAGTGCTTACTTCTCAGCTTCACTCACAGCGCTCCTGTTTCCCTCAAGTGACCTTTCTTTTTAATTGGCTATTACTTAAAGTTTAGATACCAAGCCCCAGCCTGCTCTGGGCCCTTGCAAGGCAGCTCAGAGAGCAGAAACCCCAAGTCTAGTGTCTCAAGGCTGTCCAAGGAAGAGGACAGAGGTCTCCCCAGGCGAAATCTAAGTGAATTTAGGATATGGCTTGAACTTCTACAGCCAGCAAACTCTGACAGCACAGGCCAAGGCACAGGCTGCAGAGAGCAAACACGAGTCTCTGACTAGAGAAGGAGAGCACTTACCCCACAGCCCATCTCATGCTCTTGCTGCTGCAGTATCCACCCAAGCAAACAGCCTGGCACCCTGCATACCACCATCTCACCTGGGAGAAGTTCAGCCCATTGAGTGGGTGGCACTGCTCCTCTACTTTCTCCACAGCCCCTGTTTGCTTCCCCAGCCGCTCCGCTTCCTGCGCCAGGTACAAATCTAGGACAGGCACACCTCGTGACTTGATGTCTACCTCCGTCAGAGAGTTCACCATCAGCATCACCCACACTGGCCTCTTCTGTTCCCAGTTGCCAGCAATGGCATTGAAGAGGTAATCTGCATACAGCCCTTTACCCTGCTGGTCTGGGGTCATCCAAGATGGCATCATGAGCTTGACATACTCCAGGTGCCGCTTGAGCCGGCGGTATATGTCACGGGGCAGCACATCCTGAAGGTTTCTCCCCTGTGGCAGGAGCTGACAGCTAGTGAGAGCTGAGATGGTGTAGGGGTCAGTGAGGTCCAGCTCAAAGTACACAGTGTGGCTCTGCTGAAAGGCCTTCTTGGAGTTCTCTGGGACAAAATCCCAGACACGTGTATATGGGACATGGATGGTGCCAAAGAAGTAAGACGGGGGATCCCTCTTGATGGTCCATAGGAAGGAGTTCAGCTCGCTTTGCTGAGGGAGAGGGAGACACAATTGAGTAAGTACAGAGATTTATGCTGGCCCACTGCAGTACAGGTGCCAAGCCAGCAGGTCACATGGCTTAGCAGCTTGCCAGCGTGGACTTTTGCTAAAGCGGCTTTGCCCAGAGTCCTCTTTCACTATCCTTTTTCTTAGGTCTTGAGGTCAATATCTAAGTTTTACTAATTAAAATCAAAGGCTGATTTGCCTTGGCTTTCACCTTCTGAAAAGCAACATTAGGTCTTCTCAAGAGAAACACTACCCTGGCTTGTAAGCCAGGTATCTGCCAAAGTCAGCAGCAGAGAATACCCCAAGCAGGCTGTGGTACATGCAAGATATTTATCCAGCATTTACCTTTCACCAAGTCAAACACTGGCATCATTTTTCTGAAGAAAAGTAGGACAGCAGAGTTTCAATCACCCTCATTTCACTCCTCTAACTTCAGTACACTAAGTCATCTTTCATCAAATAGACCACTGTGACACTTAGAGGGTGCCACAGCATCTTGAGAGAACTTTCTACTCCAAGCAAGATGATAAATAAATAAATGGGTAACACAAAACACAGCTGGCCAGCAGACTTGCTAGAGCAGGTGGAAATACAGTTTTACAGGGACACAGCACATGGCAGATAGACACATGGTCAAGGTCCCTTACTTTTTAAGTCACAGAAAGTCACAGAATTAACCAGGTTGGAAAAGACCTCTGAGATCAAGTCCAACCTATCACCTATCACCTTCTAGTTAACTAAACCATGGCGTAAATTGCCTCATCCACTCTCCTTTTAAACACCTCCAGGGATCAGGACTCCACCACCTTCCTGGAGAGCCCATTTCAATGTCAATCACTCTTGGCGTAAAGAACTTCTTCCTAACATCCAGCCTAAACCTGCCCTGGCACAGCTTGAGGCTGTGTCCTCTTGCTCTGTTACTGATTGCCTGAGAGAATAGGTCAGCCCCCACCTGGAAGTAGCAGAGAAGTTGGTGTAATACCTTGAAAACACAGGAATAGATTCTACAGGCCAAACTCAGCCTGTAGTGCCAGGGCATACTCAAATACAGAAGAGGAAAGTGTTGTCTTTCTTTAAACTAGCTTTCAAAACCTCTCAAACCCCACAGGCATCACAAAGTCAGAATCAGACTTTAAGGGTGTTATGCTGAGAAATGTGCCTCACAACATTCCTAGGAATAGGAGTACAGGGCTGTGCTCAAGCCCTAAGCAACCTCACAGAACAGGAAAGCTGATGTGGCACAACAGATCCTGCTTGGATCCTGCCAACTCACTTTACACCAAAAGCCAGCATGAGCACTATCACCTACCGCAGCCTGCTAGTGCAGTGGTCCTTACTGGAACAACAGACACAAGCACCTGGAGCACTGGTGGATAACAAGTTGTCCATGGGACAGCAATGTATCCTTGTGCCCAAGAGGGCCAATGGTATCCATTAAGAAGAGTGTATCCAGCAGATCAAGGGAGGTTCTCCTCCACCTCTATTCTGCCTTGGCAAGACCTCATCTTGAGTACCGTGTCCAGTTTTGGGCTCCTCAGTTTAAGAGGGACAGGGATCTGCTCAAGAGAGTCCAAAGGAGGGCTGCAAGGATGATTAGGGGACTGGATCACTGCCTGATGAGGAGAGGCTGAGGGACCTGGAGCTGTTTAGTCTGGAGAAAAGAAGACTGAGAGAGGATCTAATAAATGTTTAAATGTCTTGGCTGGGGGCCAAGAATGGGGAGGGGGGAGGGCCAGGCTCTGCTCACTTGCTCTGTGGGATAGGACAAGGAGCAATGGGTGTAAGCTGCAGCACAGGAGGTTCCACCTCAAGACAAGGGGTAACTTCTTTAATGTAAGGGTCACAGAGCACTTGAACAGGCTCTCCAGAGAGGCTGTGGAGTCTCCTTCTCTGGAGCCTTTCAAGGCCTGTCTGGATGTGTTCCTGTGTGATCTGAGCTAGACTGTACGGTCCTGCTGTGGCAGGGGGCTTGGACTCGATGACCTCTTCGGGTCCCTTTCAATCCCTAACATCCTGTGATCCTGTGAACAGTTTCCAGCTGTTTGTGCAGACAGGAAGAGGTAGCCTTTGCTTGTCTAATACGATGAGCTTCCAGTTGCAATCAAACATCTGGTCAGCCTTTATCAGCAGATAACTGTAACTTCAGCTGAGGCATTTGTGTTATCAAAGAAGCCTGACTACCAAATGCAGAACAAGCTGCTTGGGGGATTTTATAGGAAGCATATTACCTATAAATTTTTGGTAGTAAAGACTTAGGATGAGAAACATTAATCTAAAGACTGTTCTGCAATGGCTCATCAAGTGCCACCAGCTCATCTTACCAGCACAATAGTCTATGTTCTAAAAACCTCTTCAGACACTCCTGTAGTATGTCAAGATCCTGAAGGTTAGCTCAGATCTTAGAATACCATGCTACAACTCCAGATCCTATAGAACAGTCCTGGAATGCACTCCTGACTTACAGACCATAAAAACTCTCCTGAAGACCACAGGAAAAGCAGACAAACTGATACAGCAACAAGAGGTAAAGATGATGCACAGCAAAAGGCAAACACAAATTTGACATACACCCAGGAAGAACACTGGAAAATGAACATGCAAAGTGAAACAAGAGGAAAAAGCCTGATGGGGTTCCCTCCTGTCATTAACTGGGAAGGAAAAACAGAAGCATCCACCACTGTGGCAAGAAATTAACAGGAAGTAGTTGTCAGCCAGCAAGGAGAATGCACCAGAACTGCTGCTTTCTATTGACACAGAAATGAAAAGACTGAAGAGGCACCTGGGAAAGGCACAAGGTTGGGAGGTAAACAGTCCCTCATTTTCACAAATCAACTGTGCACACAGCAGTGCACAACAACAGCCAAAACTGCAAGGAATTGTAAGGATCCAGTGGTCACCAGTCAGCTCCTGAATAAACCCAGCCAGAAGGCTCAGGTCTGTATGGGTGGTATCAGGCTTTAATGCAGATCATCAGGAGTGCTCCTGAATACTGCACACAGCCCTGCTAGAAAGGTGATTGGCACTGCATTATCACTTTTTTGCTTCTGCTTTTACAATCATATATGTTAAGCAGAGCCATGCCAGCAGTTACTAGTGATACTACTAAAGTCACACTAAGCTATCAGGTTCAGAGTAAATAAACTCAGCCTTTAAAGATCCTGCAGCACAAGGAGAAAGTGGTCTGAGACCTAGCAGAACTTCTCACACAGTCTGAGACCTTATGAAGTGACTGGGCACTCTTTCTGGTAGTTCCACATCCTTGGCAATATACTTCAAGAACCATTTAGGTTTCCTTTCTCAGAACTGCTTGGAGCCAGCGTGAGAGGGAAGAAGACAGGCCTCAGTTTCCCACCACTGGTGTGAAATCTCCCCAGACCCTGCAGAGCCTGTTTCCAGCACCATCAGTTAGATATCATCACCAGGTGATACTACAGTGGGAGCTCACAAAGCTCATTTTCCCTCTAAGAGGTGGCATCACAGCTGCTCAGGGCATGCTAGTGCCTCACACTCCTTTAGCATCTCCTTTTCCTTCAGGAAGTGGAGACTGGAGTCCCAGCACTGCTCTGCTCCACACCAGACCCCCACAAACAGTCCATTATTACTTTGTGTGGCTGTGAGATGGCACAGTGGTGCCAAATCTTACCCAGCATCACACTATATGCTGTCGCCAGCGGTGCCTCTCTTTCACCTCACTTCCTTGAGAGCATCCAGTAGATAAAGGCACTACAACCCAATCTTCCTTTATGCTAGGATCCTCTACATAGCTGTTACCTCAGAAAAGGGGAGTTTCAAAAACAGAGCAAATTGCAGTCAAAAGTGGTGTCCTGCAAACTCAAGAGAGCTGGGTTGTATAGCTCCGGGAAATTCATTTTAGTGCTTTAACAACAACCACAGGCACATCTCTGTCCCCTGCCTCCAAATTAGAGGTGGTACTCAATGCGAGACTCGTGATGGCAGTAGCTAGGAGCAAGGGTTAAAAACAGAAGGGAAGTGTAAGGAAGAGAGCAGCAGTCCCACATGAGAACACAAGTTCCCCAATTTGCTGCCACACCAAGACCTGAGGTAGCATCACCACTATCAGTACCACACCTTCTCTGCACCTCAAGTAGAGGTCCCTTTCAACCCTTGACATCCTGTGATCCTGTGAATTCGTTGCAAAACACTAACCAGTAACAGACATAAGCATTTTGCTGTTAATCCCTGGATGCTGCCTTTAAATTTACCACTCTCATAATGACTCTAGAAGACAGCCTGTCAATACTAGAATTATAGTGGGTCTCACATTTTGATGGCAAAGTAATCAGCAGATAATGAGATACCATTAACATATTTCATTTTCAGTTTCACTTGTAACTAGCAGAAGTCCCAGTCCCATGGAAGGTTCTCTGTGTGCTCCACCAAATCACTGCTTCTTCCTGTTGCCGCAAGTAGGAGTTTTGCTGCTCAGGCTCTCAAGGGCTGTACCCTTCCTTCTTATTCCTGTTACTAGCTCCTTGCAGTAGATTCGTGCCAGCCCCACGGCTTTTGCACTTCAGGCCCTCAAAGGGAAGGGGGCACCACACCAGAGGCTTATGGCTGGCCTTATAAATGCAGTTGACAAATCCAAGCACAGCCTCCCAACATAGGATTAAGCTCTAACCCAAGTTTAGGCAGGTGCCTCCACTGAGGCACATGCAGCTTGCCACATGGTTGAATGAACCGTGCCCTAAATCCCAGGAGATTAGCCTTTGTGGCTGATGGGAGGCCAGCATGCTCAGTTCAAAGCAACCAGGCCCCTTCACCAGGGGCTACATGTAAGTGCATGTGCAGGTGAGAAAAAGCAGAAAGGTCACAGCAAAGAACTTTATCACACTTAACCCTTGCAGATACCCTGCACCCAGCCCACTGGGGCTCTGGCACCTCCCCAGAGCAGCACTCTAAAGGCTTCCAGTTCCCTGAACAGCTGTGCTGGAGGAGATAAGCCCGCCTGGGGCAGGAGATGAAATGAAATGGTGAGACGCATCCCAGGAGCATCTCAGATGCACAGCACTTCCAGTCAGGCTGCTTCCAGGTTCAAATAGCTGCCAACGGACAGCACAAATGGTCTGTTAACACCAGCAGATGCCTTAACACAAAGTTCGGGAAGTTTTTCCCTACATGGTTTTTGGCAAGTTCACCTCAAAAACTTCAGTGAGAACTACTTTTTTATCAATGTCTTGGTTTTGACAGAACCAGCACCCTTCTCACGAGCTTCACACCGGCCAGACCACTATCCCTAACTTGCAGCAGACCCCTCAACTGCACACAGTACCTACCAGAGCCAGGTTAGCCCATGCCGCTCCTAGTTATTATAGTCAGAATGACGAGGTTAGAGGATGCGCAAATCCTAATGTAACTTAGAACCACATTTACGCTTTCAGGGCATAGCCACTTACTGGTCCGACTCTGCTCCCCGACACTACCTCTTCACCCCGCCAGGAAGGGATGGTGGCAGCAAGCCACTCGAAGCAACCTTGTCCTGCTGTGAGCAGTGCAGCTCGCCCCCACATAGCACAGGCAAAATCGACTAGTAGCTGGGGCTTGCCCTGCGATCTTTCCCGCTCCTCCGCCAGCAGCCGGCGGCGGTCGCACCCACTTGGCGCACGGCTCCCAGAAACAATCCTCCTCCCCCCTCCTCTCCAGCCAGCCACCCTCCACCTGGGTCGCCGCAAACTGCGCACCGCCCCCTCTCATCACCGCCCCCCGCGGGAAGGACACCGTGGCGCCGTGCTCCTACCCCACCCAGCACCTGCGGGGCCGCCGCAGCTTCCGCGCCGCCTGTCCCAGTGGACAGTGCGTTTCGGCGCCGTCGGCGACGCAGCTCACCCCCACCGGCGCTTACCTTTCCGCGGAGTGGGCAGGCGCCGGCGGTGTCGCGGCTCTGCCGCGCTCTGGCCAGCAGGAGGAGGGACCCCTGCAGCAGGCAAAGCCAGCTGGGGTGCACCATCTCTGCTTGCATCCAAACTAGGCACAATTTCAATACTTTATCCCTCTCTTCTCCTGCTTCCACAGCCCTATTTAAGTGTTTTTCTTCTTAATATTATTATTTAATTCCCTCTCTTTTGCCTTGCCCCCAACACGTCGGTTTGGGTTTGTTTGGGTTTTGGCTTTTGGGGGATTTTTTTTTTTACGGCTCGACCCAATCCTGAAACCCTTGCGGGAGCGGCACCATACCCTAGCTAACGCCCTCTGCTGCTGCCCCGTCTTCTTAAAGGGTCCTGTGCCGGGCGGGGGCTCAGGGGATGGAAGGGGAGGGCGTGAAGACCGCGGAGCCCGCGCACGGGGGGGCGGGCGATGGGGCAGCAGCAGGGACGGCCCCCTGGGCGAAGGGGCGGCAGCGGAGTCCATCCTGCGGCCGCCGTCGCCGCCCGGTTGTTCTCCGCCTGCTCTCTGCCTGGCCGGGCCCCTGTCTGCCCTTCCTGCCTCTTCTAACGTGCTGCTGTCTGATTGCTGCTCTGCCCGCTTGTCTCTGCCGAGTTTGCAGCTCTCCCGGACTTCCTATAAAGTTGTGATCTAATCTCATGAAGTTCAACAAGACCAAGTGCAAGGTCCTGCATCTGGATCGAGGCAATCCCAAGCACCAGTATAGGCTGGGCAGTGGTTGGCTAGAGAACAGCCCTGGGGAGAGGGATTTGGGGTTCCTGGTGGACGAGAAGCTCAGTATGAGACAGCAGTGTGCGCTTGCCGCCCAGAGAGCCTGGGCTACAGCAAGAGAAGTGTGGGTAGCAGGGCAAGGGAAGTGATTCTCCCCCTCCATATTGGTGAGACCTCACCTGGAGTACTGTGTCCAGTTCTGGAGCCTCCATTACAAGAGAGACATGGATGTGCTGGAGGGTGTCCAAAAAAGGGCCACAAGGATTATCAGAGGGCTAGAGCTGCTCTGCTATGAGGAGAGACAGAGAGTTGGGGCTGTTCAGTCTGGAGAAGCAAAGGCTCTGAAGTGGCCTAATTGTGGCCTTTCAGTATCTTAAGGGGGCTAATAAGAAAGCTAGGGAGGGACTTTTTAGGATGGCAGGTAGCGATAGGACTGGGAGGAATGGAATGAAGCCAGAAAAGGGTAGATCCAGATTGGATGTTAGTAAGAAGTTCTTCACCATGAGGGTGGTGAGAGCCTGGAAGGGAGATGGTGGAAACCTCATTCCTGGAGGTGTTTAAGGCCAGTCTGGATGAGGCTCTAGACAACCTGATGTAGTGTGAGGTGTCCCTGCCCATGGCAGGGGGGTTGGAACTAGATGATCCTTGTGGTCCCCTCCAACTCTGACTGATTCTATGATTCTCATTAATTGTCCTTCACTTGCAAACTGAGGAAGTATTTTGACTCATCCATGTTTCTTCTCCTTTTTTTCTTTTCCTTTTCTTTGGGACACCTGTGCAAGCAGTGTGATCTGTTTAAGCTCAAAGAGGCACTGCAGAACAATGTTACCATCTGTACCTGTAAAATTCAGTGATGCTTGCTGAGGACACTGATATTTAAAACCTTTTAAGGGTGCATACTATACTACTGTTAATCACAGTCTTAAAAATAATGAGCAAAGCCAGAAATATGTCATGTTTTAGTTGGTTGCAAATTAGAACAAAGCAAAGTTTTAATAGGTTTGAAAATATTTGTAATATGATTTTCCTGATAATGTAATTCACACAGATCAAAATTGTTAGCACTTTTAGGGCTTTACCTGAGAAAGCTTTTAAAGTTAGAACAGTAACTCTATTGCCCAGCACAGTAAATGGTGCTCTTGTATGGTTCATTCCTTCATATGGTATCTCCAGTCATTGTAATAACTTCCCAGCAGAGATTAAGCCAAAATGTGTTGCTGTCTACAGCTACCTGAAGGGAGGCTGTAGCCAGGTGGTGGATTGGTCTCTTCTGCCAGGCAACCAGCAAAAGAACAAGGGGACACAGTCTCAAGTTGTGCTGGGGGAAGCATAGGCTGGATGTTAGGAGGAAGTTCTTCCCAGAGAGAGTGATTGGCATTGGAATGGGCTGCCCAGGGAGGTGGTGGAGTCACCGTCCCTGGGGGTGTTCATGAAAAGCCTGGATGAGGCACTTAGTGCCATGGTCTAGTTGACTGGATAAGGGTGGGTGGTAGGTTGACTGGATGATCTTGGAGGTCTCTTCCAACCTGGTTGATTCTATGATTCTGTGATTATGTGTTGAAGCTGTAAATAAAATGACAGTAGGGGTCAAATGAAGGGAAATGCTGACACCCTATTGTACTGGTTTAACATAGTCTGCTCTCACAAGCAAGCCCCCAACCCCAAAGATGGGGAGGAAAAGTAACACACTAAAAAGAGAAAGGAAAAAAAAAAGATGCTGCAGTTAAGATGAGGAGTTTAATGGAAATAATACAATGTACAACTACTGTAGCTGTTTTACAGAAAATCAGAACCAGAAGCAGAAGCAGCAGAAGTCAGCCACAAAAGGAACCCCCCAACTTCCCAAACCCTGAGCCAGCCCAGTGGAGAATTTGCTGGTAGACCTGTCTTACCCTTTTTTATACTATAAACTTTTTTATCCTGTAACTTTTTTATACTGTTGACCATTCCTTCTGCACCTGTTTGTGTGAATATATCATGCTGAAGCAACAGCAAAGCTGCAGAACAACTGTTTCAGGCTCTTTGAAGACTTGGGCAATCTGTTATTGTTTCTTCAGCTTTACCCTCTTCTTACTTTTGAACTCTGAAGCAGGCCTACCAGAAGGCTGGGGAGGGACTATTTACATGGTCTTGTAGTGACACGATGAGGAGTAATGCATTTAAACTGGCAGAGGGGAGACTTAAACTGGATGTTAGGAAGAAGTTCTTTCCAGTGAGGGTGGTGAGACACTGGCATAGGTTGCCCAGGGAGGTTGTGGCTGCTCCCTGCCTGGAGGTGTTCAAGGCTATGTTGGATGAGGCCTTGAGTGACCTGTTCTAGTGGGAGGTGTCCCTGCCTATGGCAGGGGGTTGGAACTGGATGATCTTTGATGTCCCTTCCAACTTAAACCACTCTATGATTCTATGAATCCCAGACATCCAAATCTCTGTTCCTAAGGTAAAATTCTGATACAAAGTCAATGGCAAAGTTCCCATCAACTCAGAAAAAGCCAAGGTGCTGTTCTCAACTTTTGAAAGCCTGGTTTTCTGGTGCAGAGTAACTGGCTACTGAAAAAGCTAACTGTAGCCAGAAGCTTTCATTGTCTTGCCTTCTGTTATGTGCATTATTGTGTTTCTGGATACTGTGGATTTCGAGGAGGGCAAAGATACTGGTAATATATTAAATACATCTTGGCTCATGCCAACAAAAAGCATTATTGAAGAATATGGCATTTATGTTTGTATAGGGTTAACACTCCAGGAGGAGTGGCCTTGAACTCGAAACTTGACCTCAGGTTATCTGGACCCCTCCCCAGGGGTGAGTCTGGACACCACCAGGTGATGGTTAGCCCACTCCCCCCTTCCTGTCCCATAAAAGCAGGGGGACTTCCTGTTCTCCCTCTCTCTCTCGACCACTTCGCAGCTCTCTGAACCACGCTGCATCCCACTCTGCATCTCTCCACACACGTGGTCACCACCATCACAAACTCGGGTTGTATTCATACCTTTTTGTATTTGTTATTCTTCCTTCCCTACACCTTTTGTAATCTCCCTACCTTTGATACCCTTTAGAGTTATTGTTAAACTTTTTTCCTTTTTCACTTCCAAATCGAGTGAGACTGATTTATTTGGGTGGGCTTACCTTTTCCTCTCACTTCCAATTCCTTTCTTTGGGGAAGGAGGGAGGGGAGAGGGAAGGGCACTTTAATAGTCATCGGTTCTATCAAAATTATTAGAGTCTCTGGGAATTTAACTTCGAACCGCAGACAATGTTCTACACAGTAGTTGCAATACTTAACTATTTCAGTTGTTCCCTTTTTACTGCAAGAGCTCCAGATACTGCTGTACCTATCAGAGAAGTAGGGGTGGGATAGCTTCCTTCATCATTCTCTCTTAAAAAAAAAAAAAACAACCCAAACCAACAAAACAAAGCACACACACACCCCAAAACACCAAGCAAGCAAAAAAAACCCCACAGCAATGATAAAAAAGAAACAAAACACCACACAGTTGAGACTGTGGGTTTAAATGGTGACTTTGCCAACCATCCAGAGTTTAACAGCTTTTGCATACAAACTTTCACCAGACAGGTGTAAAACACAGCAACAACTTTCTTTTCTGCCCTGGAATGCATTGAACCACACCTGCATTTAGTCGCGTTTATTTCTGGGCACGGAAGCCACATAGCATTCACAGGAGGTGGTGGAGTCGCCGTCCCTGGAGCTGTTCAAGGCAGGATTGGACGTGGCACTTGGTGCCATGGTCTAGCCTTGAGCTCTGTAGTAACGGGTTGGACTTGATGATCTGTGAGGTCTCTTCCAACCTTGGTAATACTGTGATACTGTGATACATTGAGCTATAGAGCATAAGAATATCCTTCATGGCACAGAGATGGGCTGCCAGGCTGATTCAGAGCCTCTGTGTGACCATTTTTTAGTTGCCTTTGATTCTGAAGTAGCAAAATGCGTAGTCCTGTTTGAAATATTCAGGTGACAGGCATACAGGCATTGCAGATTAAGATGCTGCTTGGTTTTATTTTTGAATAGGTGGAAAATGCATTCTTTGTGGTCAATTGCTAATGGAAGCAGGGAACAAGGAAGGACAAAGGGAATGTCTCATAGAGACTGTCAAAGTAATTTATACTTTGCAACATTTCAGTGAAAAGCCATGTCCTAGACCTATTACCAGAAACTTAGGAGATAAACCCAGCATTTTTATTTAATAAAATTCCATCTGTAGAGTGGTTGGGATTTTTTTATCCCAATCTCTTGCAAAATTACTCCAGTAGGAACTGAAGAGTGGTTGGGATTTGTTTATCCCAGTCTCTTGCATAATTATTCCAATAGGAACTGAAGAGTGATTGGGATTTGTTTTATCCCAATCTCTCGCAAGATTATTTCAGTAGGAACTGAAGAGTGGTGGGGATTTGTTTATCCCAGTCTCTTGCAAGATTATTTCAGTAGGAACTGAAGAGTGATTTGGATTTGTTTTATCCCAATCTCTTGCAAGATTATTTCAATACAAACTGAAGAGTGATTGGGATTTATTTTATCCCAATCTCTTGCAAGATTATTTCAGTACGAACTGAAGAGTGGTGGGGATTTGTTTATCCCAGTCTCTTGCAAAATTATTCCAGTAGGAACTGAGGGGTGATTGGGATTTGTTTATGTCGCGGAGGGGAATTCTGAGAAATCAATCGGTGCAAGATAATTTGTATAAAAATATATATTTATTA
>WAAF01014308.1:0-27757 GCA_013400475.1 Tricholaema leucomelas | reverse complement strand
GCAGGAATCTTCTCTTCCAGTTCAATTAGTGCTTATATATTTTTGCTATTTTTTTTCCTTAGCTCTAGTTATTCCTCTGTATAATGTTTCCATGAGCGTGCAAAGAACTATTATCAAAATTACTGTCTGGGGGTGGTGAGAGTTGTGAATACCAAAATTCATAAACAATATTAATTCTGAAAATACCATTTTGCAATTAATTAAGTACTCCCTCATTACATGAAGAAGAGAAGACTGGATAAACCTCTGGATAACAGCCTTCCAGTATCTGAAGGAAATCTACAGGAAAGACAGGGAACAACTCTTTACAGTCTTGTAGTAATAGGACATGGGTTATGTTTTTAAACTAGGATGTGTAGATTTAGACTGGGCATTAGGAAGAAGTGGAAATAATGGAACACTGTTAGTTTAGGGAGGTGGTGCATGCTCCATCCCTGGAGACTATTCAAGGTCAAACTCGATAGGGTTCTGTCTTGGAGTCCTGGGTACCCCAAATTCCCCTCACTACATGGTTTGAATGAGAGAGGAAAGGTGTGAAAAACCTGTTTCCCCCCTTGCCCTGCAGGTTTGAAGTGGGAGGGAGCAAAAGAGTCCTTCTGGCACCGGGGTGACTCATGCAGATGCCCACACTGAAATTGGGCTGATGACTGGCTGTGGTCTTCGTGCCTAGAAATGGTAACTCAACATTTTGTCTAGGAAGGTATAAATATTGGGATGCTTCCCACCTTGGGGTTCCCACCTTGGGCTTCTCCCTTTCCTAGATAGTTCCTGCAGAGAGAGTCCCCTGGCACTGCGAAGGACAAGAAAGACTGGACTGTCCCTGCTTAAGATGGCTCCCCGCCACAAGCACTCTTTTGTGCAAGCTTAGTAGGCTTAGAAAGCCTTGGAAGTCTTTTGAAAGAGAGAGAGCTGAGAAGCATCTGGACTGCCCTTTCTCTCAGACAGCCTAACTGAACTGTGAGTAAAGTTTCTGCTCAGCCTGATTGACAGTGGGGAAAGTTGTGTTTCTAGTTTAGCCATTTCTATTTCCTGACTTCTAAAATAGCCAAATTTATCTATAGTAACCTTTGTAAGACGTTCTCAATCAAACTGAGTCTGCTAATTAAACTAAATTAATTTCTGTATATAGTTTTGGGACCAGAGTTTCAGGAAAATAAATTAATTCTATTTTAATATATATTCCTAACTCGCCCACGTCAATTCCCTGTCTCCACAACAAGCCCTGAGCAACTTGATCAGAGATAGTTGCTTCCTGCAAGAGGGTTGGACTACATGAGTTCTAGAGGTCCATTTCAATTCAAAACATTCTAGACTCTATGATTCTGTCATTCCATTATTTCAGCATGAAAGATGGTTTTGGTTAGAATGCCTGCGTAAAGATGAAGATAAGAAAATGAAGATTTACATTTTCCTCAGCACATTAATCCTGGAAGTGAGATACTAATTTAGATAATCTACAAATATTTTTTGTTTGTTTGTTTTGTTCTGAATTTGCTTTGTGACTTTAAGCAGAAAGATGAGACACAAATAACATAACTTTATTCTCTCAAAACATAGCCCCATGCTAATCAATATCATAGATTTCTAATTCTTCACCATGGTTTGTAAGAGATCTCATGAAGAATTCCAGGGAATCTTTGACTGAGTTTGACCTACAGTGCAAGCAGAAAAGCACATGGTATGCTGAAAGAAAAACGTAAAAGGCAGACTTCAGTAAGTATTTACTGTTCTCGGCAGATCAAGCAGCAACAAACTTAACATTTACTTTTCCTTTGAACAAGGAAAGTGCATACCAAGTTTAATTGCTTGCTCTTAGCTGGAATTCTGGAAACTTAGCTGAGCTCCTTGACTTCAGAATATGAAATTACCCAGGAACTCCAAATTGACAAGAACAAAAAAAGCAAGCCTTTTCTCTGTTGTGTTTATATATCATAGTATCATAGTATCATCAGGGTTGGAAGAGACCTCACAGATCATCAAGTCCAACCCTTCACCACAGAGCTCAAGGCTAGACCATGGCACCAAGTGCCACGTCCAATCTTGCCTTGAACAGCTCCAGGGACGGCAACTCCAACACCTCCCTGGGCAGCCCATTCCAGTGTCCAATGACTCTCTCAGTGAAGAACTTTCTCCTCACCTCGAGCCTAAACTTCCCCTGGTGCAGCAGGGGAAGTCTAACTTTCCAGACTTAATCACTAGAGCAGTTTTGTCTAACTTTCCAGACTTAATCACTACAGAATTTAAGGGAGCATTAAATGCTACAAGCATTTAAGGAATATATCATTCTGATCAGAACATTATGAAAAATGAGGTTTGTTCAACACTAATACATCCTCCTGTGCTTAATGCACAGTGAGGAATGTGCAATAGCAATTTATTTTTGTTTATTCTTAAATGTGCAAGTATTTCACAGCAGAAGATTATTTCCCATAGAAAAGGTCACTGCTTATATGAAAAAGACAAAAGTCCTGCTTGCAATTACATCTATACAAGTAGAAATATTGAGTTGTGACTCTTGGGTTTCATTGTTATTGCTGGAAGCACACTGATCTGAAAGTACAAAGGGCATATTCACTGAGTTTTGATTAGTTTATATTTATCTGCAGTCACTCTGACCTGTATTTTGGATAGGTGTATGTGGCAGAGAAGTTGCTCGAATTTATGAATATTTGGCCTCAGAGTCAAGAACAGTCTATTTTTCCTTTTTTTTTTTTTTTTTTTTTTTTTCCTGAGAAATCACCCTCTTACCCTTTCTTTAGTTTCTCCTGCTATGCTTTCTGGTTTATTCAGAAGGGGAGCACCTCCACATCTCGGATATACCTAGGGCAGTAGGAATCTCATCATTTTTTGGCCACAGCACCAAAATATTGTTAATTTTCAATGAATAATATTATATGTTTGATTTTATGTTTTCCTTTGTAAACTTCACACATTTTCATGATTTTCTGGCCTCTATGTTTTGCAGCCACTGATTTTGGAAGCTGGTCAGAAAAATGTTCAGGACCTTTTTTTTGTTTGTTTAATTTTTCCTTCTTTATTTAAAGATTTCTGCCTCAGGACAGCTTGTATTGGAGAAAACTTTAACCAAGCTTTTATATAAAATCAAGCTAAGAATCAACATTTAATCAGTAACATTTATGTTTGTTATGAAAACAAAAAAAAAAAATCTATTTCTTAATGAGATTGTTGCCTATTAACCTGGCAACTTGTGGGGTTGTTCCTCTGTGTAAGGCTAATCAAAGCGGAAAGTTAACTTCATACTAGAGATAAGGTGCTGTTAAAAGGAAAAAAAAAAAAGTGTTGATTTTACTAGATTGTCATCTGATTTAACAGAAAGACCACAAATAAATGAAGTCTCTGAGTAAAGCCTGTAAAAAAAAATCTTCTTAGATAAAATACAAGCACGTAAAGAGAAAGAATCCTTATTAATGGTAAAGGAGATTGAGTTTTCCCTATGGAAGGAGATGCATCTACTTCTTAATGATGAGAGGAATTAAAAACTTTCTATCTCATTCATCTCCATTTTCCACAAATAACTTGGCAAGAGGAGGATATTGCAACTAAAAAGATAATTGTAGTGAGTTGTGTTTGCAAATAAAGTACAGGTTAAAGAGCATTAGTTTCTTTTAAGCAGTGAAATTCATGTTGAGTTACAAGGTCCAGACAAATTACCCCATGTGGTGTTGTCTCTGTTGCCACTGCTAGCCTGCTGCCTATCAGCAAGCACATGTTTTCTGAGAATGCCTGGTTATCACTGCCCTGTTCCACAGAGTATCTAGGTGACATTCAGTTAAGCTCATTCCTTCATGTTTTGTGCACCATAGCTGAAACTGGAGATAGAAAACAGAAAATGTCTTCAGTGCTCCTGAGCTAAAATGATAAAAGAAGCAATTCCATGCTGTTGAGCATCCATGTTGCTCTTTTCTGTAATTTTCTGGGGGGTTCGATATTTTTATTATTCATGACATTATTCAAAGGAAGGGGTTAGGGATTTATGTAGTGGCACAATGACATTTTTAATTCTTTAATTCTTAATATGTATTATTTTAATATAGACCAGCTAGGCTCTGAGATGACATTTTCACAGAATTATCTATGTAAGCTACATCATCTGCTTCATTAGTAGGAATATCACCCTGGAGTCCTGTATACCTCAAAATTCATCTCCCTCTGTGGTTTGAATGGGAGAGGAAAAGGCATGAAAAACCTGTTTTCTCCTCCCTGCCCTCCAGGCATGAAGGGGGAGTGCAAAGGGCCCTTCCAGCTCGAGGGGTGCCCCATGCAGATGCCCGCACTGCAATTGGGCTGGGGATTGGCTGTGGTCTTCGCACCTAGGAAGTGGTAACTCAACTCTTTGTCTAGGAAGGGTATAAATATTGGGGCGCTTCCCACCTTGGGGTTCCTGCCTTAGAGTTCTCCCCTGTGTGGATAGTTCCTGCAGAAAGAGTCTCCTGGCAATGCGAAGGACAAGCTCCTGAGGTACAGGACCAGTCCCTGCTTTGGACGGCTTCCCACCATAAGCACCCCCTTTATGCAGCTTGCTAGGCCTTAAAGAGCCTCGGATGTCTTTTAAAAGAGAGCAAGCAGACAAGCATCTGGACTGCCCTTTCTCTCAGCCAGCCTAACTCAACTGTGAGTAAACTTTTGGCTCAGCCTGA
This sequence comes from Tricholaema leucomelas, assembly GCA_013400475.1. Taxonomy (NCBI): domain Eukaryota; kingdom Metazoa; phylum Chordata; class Aves; order Piciformes; family Lybiidae; genus Tricholaema lacrymosa; species Tricholaema leucomelas. The sequence goes on along the minus strand of WAAF01014308.1, from coordinate 23,099 downwards.
TTAATAGTGGGGAATTCTGTGTTTAGTAGCTTAGCCTTTTCCAACTCCTGACTTCCAAAATAGTCAAATTTATCTATGGTATGCTTATAAGATCTTCTCAATCAAACTGAATCTGCTAATTAAAACTAAATTAATTTATGTACATAGTTTTAGTGGTGTTTTTTTGGGAAAATAAAATAATTCTATTTTTATATATATTCCTGACTCTGCCACATTAATTCCCTGCCTCCACAACAAATATGCAATTCAGATTCCTCCACTATGTATGAAAAATTAGGATTTTGCTTATGACACTAATTTTGTATTATCAGCACTGAATTTAATTCTGTTTTGTCATTCCATCAGAATCTTAAAATATCTTTGCAGTAATTTAGTGGTGATTTTTTATCTCACCGATGGTCACAAGCAACAATTTCTTCTCCATGTCAGTTTCGATTAAGAGATTTCAGATAACACTTAAGTTCAATTTTCAGATGAATGATGTGAAACAGAAATATTAGATTGCATAAAGTCTTCCAGCTCTTACTCTTACCTGAGATCTCTCCTGTTTCAAGATTTTTTATCCTTTTCTTGTTAGCAATTTTCTGGTTATAGAATCTGTGTTACAATGATTGACACTTTGCAAGGCCTAATTGTTAAAATTTGTTTAAAATCTTATAGTGTTTCTTGTCTGTATTGTAAAGCAATCAAACAGAAAATTCTTGTGATATAGCCAAGGAATAAAAATTCATAGAATCAGTCAGGGTGAAGGGACCACAAAGATCATGTGGCAGGGACACTCTACCCTAGATCAGGCTGGCCAGAGCCCCATCCAGCCTGGACTTAAACACTTTCAGGGACAGGGCCTCAATCNNCCTCTCTGGACACATTCCAGCATGTCCATATCCTTCTTGTAATGGGGACTCCACAACTGGACACAGTACTCCAGGTGAGATCTCACCACATCCTTCTTGTAATGGGGGCTCCAGAACTGGATGCAGTACTCCAGGTGGGGTCTCAGCAGAGTGGAGTAGAGGGGAAGAATCACCTCCCTCGACCTGCTGGCCACACTTCTGATGCAGCCCACAGTCTGGTTTGCCCTCCAGGCTGCAAGTGCACACTGCTGGCTCTTGTTGAGCTTCTCGTCCACCGACACCCCCAAGTCTCTCTCCTCAGGGCTGCTCTCCAGCCAGTCACTGCCCAGTCTGCATTTGTATTCAGAGCAGATTAATCAGGGAGACTATTAGAACGATCAGTGCACAGAAGACACTTAGGAGGAGACTAGCGGGACTTGTTTTCTCAGTCTAGTAAAGAAGAATCATGAGGAAAACAGGCCTTAAATTTCCTTACCTTTGAAATTAAATAGGAACAGGGTTTTCAAGGTGATGATCGATGTTTTCAGGAAATTATTTATGTCATGCAATATTTGAAAGAGAAGGGAATGGAGCTTAGAGAACACATTTCAGTTCTGTGTCTTATACTCTCAAGAATTTTTAAACTTCCTTCTTTTGACCTTCTCCTGCAGAGCTATGAGCAGGTCCAAGGACATGTGTTGCAAAGCAGATCAGACTAGATTACAAGAGCTTTCTCTCTCTGATTTTTGGAAACAATGCACAGGAAGTAGAGGTGACTGCTTCCAAGTTCTGTCAGTTTGGATAAAATTGGAATCATGTGCTATAAACTTCAGTGTGGAGCCAAACTGATTTGTGTCTCAGTCACAGCTTGTGGTGAATGCTGTCCTTTGTTGTCTTGCCTCTGTTTAACCTTTCACGTCTCACTTGTATATGGATCAACTTCTGCTCTGGAACAGAAGAGTGGCAACAATGTTCAGCTATCACACAAGATGACTACATTAGCAAGTTTTATTCATTTTATTCGCTTTGTAAAGCTGCAGCTCTTTACTCCTGGCTTGTAAAAACATAATGCGTTATTCCTAAAAAGAGTTTCTTACTGAGATATGCAGTGCATAGCTTTCCAATAGAGAGTTTTGTTATGTTTTTCAATAAAAAAAGGGAGACAGCTCAGATGTTGCACGTATTTCTGCAGAGCATGGTTAAGAAATATTTCTTCTCACCTATTTATTTTGAAAATAACGACTCCCACATTTTTAAAGGCAACCCCAGCCTGGCATTTCTCAGAAGTTTATTAGAGTATTAGAAAGCAATTTCTCACAATGGATTTGATTTTCAAAAGTGTAGAAGTCAGTGTCTGGAAATTAAACCATTTTAATGACTTATCAAATTGTGTAGCAATGTCTATGAATGTCGGGCATGAAATTTAAATATGAATATTTACCTTTAAAAAGAGCTTGGACCAGAGGATCTCTTTTCTGTGCTGCATGTAATAATTTATTCTATTGTAAAAAAACAGTGTTTGCAATCTGAATCCTCTTTCGATATTCTAAATCACACCCTGGTACAATGCCTTCTTCTGTTGAACACATAACTGCTTTCTCTTTGTAAATATATTGTTATGGGTTGACTGGGAAGGAAGATGATTCCTACTCTGTGTCTTATAAAATGCTTGAAGGTCTCTGCTATGACATGACAATGATAGCTGAAAAGTGCAGTTATTTGTGAGATAGAGATTTTTTCTGAAAGCTTAAAGGAAATAAAGAATTATCTGCATTGCTGAAAACTATTGAAAAGTGCAGGAGGCAGTTTTCTTCAGAGAAACACTAAAACCTGGCCACTATAAATGACAGGTGGTGGAAAAGAAATTGTAATAACCTACATGTCTGTGACCATCTACAGCAGCTACTTAAATCACGCTAAAATCAGCAGAAATAGTCTTATTGGTGGCAAAGGGCAAGGTAGCTCATGAGAATCTCTTAACTGATAATACCTGTGAAAAGGCTCCTAAATTAACTATGTGAGAAGAAACAGTAAATGCTACAAACAAAGACAGAATCCAGTGAGCAGGTTTTTATTTAAAGAGAATGGAACCTTTGAAAATTCATGGTTTTAAGAAACTCATACCAATGTCAGATGAAGGGGACACAGGCTCAGGTTCTGCCAGGGGAGGTCTGGGCTGGATGTTGAGAGGGAGTTGTTGGCAGAGAGAGTGATTGGCATTGGAGTGGGCTGCCCAGGGAGGTGGTGGAGTCGCCGTCCCTGGGGGTGTTTAGGAGGGGACTGGATGAGGCACTTGGTGCCATGGTCTAGTGGGCTGGATAGGGCTGGGTGCTAGGTTGGACTGGATGATCTTGGAGGTCTCTTCCAACCTGCTTGATTCTATTCTATTCTATTCTATTCTATTCTATTCTATTCTATTCTACTCTGTGGTAGTGAATGGTGCCACATCCAGCTGGCGGCCGGTCACTAGTGGTGTCCCTCAAGGGTCAGTGCTGGGCCCCATCCTCTTTAACATCTTCATAGATGATCTGGACGTGGGCATCGAGTCAGTCATCAGCAAGTTTGCAGATGACACCAAGCTGGGGGCTGATGTGGCTGGGTTGGAGGGCAGAAGAGCTCTGCAGCAGGACCTTGACCACCTGGATAGATGGGCAGAGTCCAAGGGGATGGCGTTCAATGGCTCCAAGTGCAGGGTGCTGCACTTTGGCCACAACAACCCCATGCAGAGATACAGGCTGGGGTCAGAGTGGCTGGAGAGCAGCCAGACAGAGAGGGATCTGGGGGTGCTGATTGATACCCGCCTGAACATGAGCCAGCAGTGTGCCCAGGTGGCCAAGAGAGCCAATGGCATCCTGGCCTGCATCAGGAATGGTGTGGCCAGCAGGAGCAGGGAGGTCATTCTGCCCCTGTACTCTGCACTGGTTAGACCACACCTTGAGTACTGTGTTCAGTTCTGGGCCCCCCAGTTTAGAAGGGACATTGAGATGCTTGAGCGTGTCCAGAGAAGGGCAACGAGGCTGGTGAGAGGCCTCGAGCACAGCCCTACGAGGAGAGGCTGAGGGAGCTGGGATTGTTTAGCCTGGAGAAGAGGAGGCTCAGGGGAGACCTTATTGCTGTCTACAACTACCTGAGGGGTGGTTGTGGCCAGGAGGAGGTTGCTCTCTTCTCTCAGGTGGCCAGCACCAGAACAAGAGGACACAGCCTCAGGCTGCGCCAGGGGAAGTTTAGGCTCGAGGTGAGGAGAAAGTTCTTCACTGAGAGAGTCATTGGCCACTGGAATGGGCTGCCCAGGGAGGTGGTGGAGTCGCCGTCCCTGGAGCTGTTCAAGGCAAGATTGGACGTGGCACTTGGTGCCATGGTCTAGCCTTGAGCTCTGTGGTGAAGGGTTGGACTTGATGATCTGTGAGGTCTCTTCCAACCCTGATGATACTATGATACTATGACACTATTCTATTCAAAGTCTGGATGAGGCACTTAGTGCCATGGTCTGGTTGACTGGATAGGGCTGGGTGCTAGGTTGGACTGGATGATCTTGGAGGTCTCTTCCAATCTGCTTGATTCTATGATTCTATTCTATGATTCTATGGTTCGATGAATGTCTGAGGAAACATAGGTTTGTGCAGACTTTCAGAAAAATACTGGTAGGAATACGAGTGGTTGATTTATGTAAGAAATCACAACTCCAAATTTTACTTGCTGTTTTGCAACATCGTCACCTTTTCATCACTTTTCCATAACAAAAATTCTCTTCTTTGACGTAGTTTGTTGTGTGTTTTGGGTTTTTTTACATTTTTTAAATTGTTTTACTTTACACCACAGAAGCCTCTTCCCTGTCAAACAAGACTTCTGTTCTACAAAGTCAGTTTAAGTATTCTTCAGATAAGGCTACAGAGTAAAACAATATACAGTCTTTTAAGACAAATCAATTTACCTTCCCATTTTTCAAAATCCCATTGCTGTTTTAGCAGAGAGGAGGTGAAGGAATTTTACTGGAAGATATACTTAGAATAAGCATATTACACTTTGTTTAGAAATATTTTCTTCCTAGGATTTAGAAAGCACTTATTTTGAATAAATTCCAGTCGAATGTAATCTCCATGGCTTTAACTGAACAGTTTTGATCATGCTATATGTCTCGGCTGATACTTTTAGATCTGTGATTGGTTTTAAATGATTTTTCATCCTCAAGATAGAATTCAGTATTAAAAGGAGTAAAAGTGTTGAACTGCAACTAAATATTTTGATTTTACAAAGATATAAACATTCACTAAACATATAAAGACAAACTGATTTATTCTGTGGGGAAAAAAAGTGCTTTTGGTCAGTTTGTGGGTAGGAAGAAGTTAAAACACAGTGGTGAATATTTTTTTGCCCATGTTTAGGTCCAGTTAAAGCTTCAGCTGCTGCACTGAAATACAGAAAGGGGATCTGAATAATTTCTAACCATTCACAGTCTTGTAACCTGAAACTGACAGCTGTTCAGTCAAACAATGTTGTCTCTGAGCTGCAGCACATCTGTGCTACCCAGGCTGCTGACTTTGCTCTGAGGACAGTAATCTCTGCCAGAGAGGCAGCTGTGGGTTTGACCTTCCACATTGAGCTGACTTGTAAGTATTGATAAAATTTGCACCACTTTCTTGAGTTCAGTCAAAGTGAGACACTTGGACCTGCATATGAAGGAGCTATGTGGGATATAATTTGGAGGAGAATGGAGTCCAGAATATGTAACCTGAAGAGGTGGGATTCTTAGTATAGAGAAGACTGTGCAGCGTAACTAAGATGCACAGAAACTAGAGTGGCCTGCAAAGTCTATTGACTATTGAGAACTGATACGGAAAGACTGAAGGTAGACAATTATTTCTACCTAAAAAATGTTAATAGTGATATTTTTAATTTAAAAATGTATCTATTTGTCTACTAGAAATATCTGTGTCCTTCAATGTGTAAGCTGGAATAGCATAGATGATCATAGAATCACTGAATTGCTTTCATTGAGAAAGACCTTTAAAACCGAGTCCGACCAGTGACCTTACACAACCATGGCCATTAAGTCATGTCCCACAGTGTCATGTTTACATGGTTTTTGAACACCTCCACAAATGTGACTCCCCCACTTCCCCGGCCAGCTTGTTGTAATTCCTGGCCTCTGTTTCACTAAGGAAACTTTCCTTTATAGCCAACCTAAACCTCCTCTGGCACAACTTGAAGACATTTCCTTTCATGCTATCACATGATACTAAGGAGAAGAGACTAACACTACAACCTCCTTTCAGGCAGTTGTAGAGAACAATGAGGTCTCCCATCCCAATTCCTTCAGCTGCTGCTTGTAAGACTTGTTCTCCTGACCCTTAACCAGACATGTTTCACTTCTCTGGACACATTCCACCACCTCAGTGTCCTTTTTGTAGTGAGTGGCTCCAAAATGAACATAGTACTTGAAGTGCAGCTTCACCAGTGTTGAGTACAGAGATACAATCTCTCCCCTGCTCCTGCTGGCCACACTATTTCTGATACAGGCCAGGATGCTATTGGCTTTATTGGCCACCTGAGCACACTGAGGGCTCATGGTCATCTATCTCTCAATCAGCACCCCCAAGGACTTTTTCTGCTGGCAGTTTTTCAGCCACTCTACCCCCAGGCTTGTAGTGTTGCCTGAAGTTGTTGTGTTACTCAAGTGCAGGACTCGGCACTTTGCCTCACTGGATATTATAAAACTGACCTCTGCTCATTGACCCAGCTTGTCCACATCAATAATAAAATGACATAAAAGAACAGGTATTTATACCCATGGTACACAGGGAGGGAAGTAGCATTTTTATGATACAGCCAGGAGCAAAACAAGTCTGTTAAAAGAACGGACTCTTGCAGTCCCTGATTGGTGTCTTCAGCACTTGTCCTTCTTTCGAAAGAGAGATTTGTTCCTATTTTTTCCCCATTTACTTACAGTAAAAGTGGCAAATTCCTTTCTGCACATTCCTACTACTGAGGAAACATTAGCTAAGGTATTTTGGAATGGAGAGATTTAATAGATACCAATCTGCTGTCGTATAATCATATAAAATATACTTGTCACTGTGAATGAGTTTTAAGTCAGCTATAAAGAAACTGAAATAATTTAGAATCATTAACACAACTGCACCCTGCAAAGTTTTGCTGTAGCAACTTGACCACACGATTTCTGATGAAACCTGCTTTTTCTGACTGACATACTCTCTTTGTTCTAGCATGAAACTTTGCGGGGTGGATGGTGATTATAATTGAGGACATAATTAAAAATTAAAATACCACAGAAGGTTGTTCAGAGTGGAGAAAGGCAGGGTGTGTGGTACATCCAGTATGATGATCAAAATTTGTATTTAGAAAAATAATTAAATCATTATGACACAGGTACTCAAATCTTGGAAAAGATCATTTACTGAGGGTGTTCCTGTGGTTTGTTAGATAGAACCCACAGTCTGAAGTTTCATCCCTACATAAGGAAAAAGTTCTTGACTTTGAGGATGATAGAACACTGAAACAGTCTTCTAAGACAAGTGATGTTGTAGAGAATTGGGTGGTGGTCTCTTCTTACAAGCCATAGCTGATAAGAGGTGCTCAGGGTATTGGTTGAATCCCCACCCCTGGTTGCTTTAAAAGCTGTCTAGATATGCTGTTCAAGGATATAGTGGAGTAGGGTCTCTAGTAGCTTTAGATGGTGGTTGGACTTGATGATCTTGGAGGTCTTGTCCAATGATAGTCATTCTGTGTGGTTCTGTGAGAGGCTGTAGTCTTCTTCTCCGAAGGCTTTCAAAACCCACATGGACCCTTTCCTATGCTACCTAATCTAAGTAAACTTGCTCTAGCAGAGGGGATGGAGAGGACTCCTGGAGATCACCCAGTCCACCCCATTTCCTGATTCTGTGAATTAAACAGGTCGTGGGTTTTTTCCTATAGTCAGATACAACAACCTGTCAGTGTCATCTCAGTTGCTTTTAGGACTTTGATTAGTGCTACTGCAGTGAATACCCTTAAAGTTAATCCAGGATATAAGCACACAGGAAAACTTTCTATGCTTAAAGAGAAAGGAAAACCAATGAAGCTTGTAATTAATTTGAATTAAATTGTCTCCTAGCTGAAGCATTTATGTACTGTGATATATTGTCCTTTTGCCCAAGATACTGTTGTTTGTATAGCCCTTGTTGTTCTGGTTCAGGAGTGTGCTCTAACTCTTTTGATATATTCAGTCAATTTTTTCCTCCAGCCTTTTAACTCTACATTTAAAAACTGCATGTGGATATTTGAAAGCCTTTTAAAAAAAATTATGATTCATTGTGCATTCATTCTAATAAAAAGATAGCTCTGGTGCACCAGAGGCATTTTGCTTTACCTTCTGCCTCATTGTCTTCTTGAGGTATGTACAGATTTGCACTATGGCATGATTTGTCATGTCTTACTGCTTAATTAACCTTTAGTGTGGTGGCATTTCCCAGATTGCCCACAGAATTATTTCAGAAGAATGTGTCTGTGTAGATAGGCAGTGTCAAATATAACAGCTTTCTATCTAAAATATTGTTATTTGCTAACACTGAGGACATTATTCTTCTGAATAGAGCTATTGAGACTTTCAGACACAAACTTTTAGCTTTCTTTAAACCCCAGCTTTGAGCAATTAAAATCAGTGCAAGTCTTGTTTTACTTTCCGTGGAGAAATTTTAAAGCACTAAACCAGACACACTGAGAAACAGGGAAACTGCTTTCAGGGTTTGCTTATCTCCTTCATACTTACTAAGCACTGCCTTACTTATTTGAAGTAACTACTGCTGTTCTGCATCATGCAATAATAAAGCTCCTTAATGAGACATAATTTAAATTTCTTTTTCTATTTTTACAGTGAAGATGAGAAAAATGTTGTTTTTCATTTCCTACGAGAAAAGGTCATTTTACTCATTAAAACAGGATGGATTGAACAGCATATTAATTGAAGTGTTGTAATAGAGTTCCAAGTTTTTCTAAGCTTACAAAAAACCCAAAAATGAACAGAAATTTGAAAAGAAGTTTCATCAGTTGCTGAGTATTTAGGATGTCTACTCAGTTACTGAGCCCTTAACAACCTCTGTGTTCTTCTAGCATTTGTCTGTATTTCAGCTTTACCCTTAGCCTCATCATTCCTGAATTTTGCATTTATAATCTGGGATGTAATCTTCAGCAATAAAAAGAGAATAACATTTAAAAAATATTTGTAATATAATTTTTACAATGTTTAAGTCTCTGCAAAAATAGAAGGCAAAGATTCATGGGGATAAATTGAAGGGGGGTGGATAAATGTTAAGACAAATATAAGGCATTTTCCCCTTTTGCAACTTTCAACCCCAGAGGTGATCAGAAATACAGATATTGAGAATATGCTGTAAATGGATTCAAGCAATAATATATTTTTTAGGCATTCCTGTGAAACAGTGTGTTTTCCTTGAGCTAGTAACAGTTTAGTGCCCCTAAAACAAACGATGACAGATTTAAAAAGCGGAAGATGCAAATCAACAGTTGACATATTTTTCAGCTTAAGACAGTTGAAGGTTGATGTATTTAACTAGCTAATGTTTGGAACTGAAAAGTTCAGCGACATGCAATAAAACATTAAATGGTTTAGAAATCTCTACAAAAGTAAAAAAAAAAAAGTACTGGAGACAACATATGAAGGAAAGAGTTTATGATAATCCAGTAGCAATGTATAAAGTATGAAAATCATCTCACTAGGAAACCACTGAAGCACTGAAACTTACAATAGTATCACAAATATAGTATTTTGGACTCATCTAATCGTCTCAGTTATTTACTGCAACGATTATGCAAGAATGGTGTAAAGCTTTTCCTTACTACTAGACTTGGATCAAAATTATGTTGCCTCAAGCTGTTCATTTTGTCTGTTAGAACCTTCTGTCTAATTTCTACAGTTAATCAGGTGAAAATCCAAAAAGTGCATTCCACAGCCAATGCCCATTGGTTCACCAAAGTAGCTTCTTCTAATTTCAGTGCAGCACAGCTCTTTCATCTTCAAGCATCGCTAATTACTTTTCAATACATAAGGATTCCATTAAAGTTAATGCTTATGTTACATCTATGGACTGTGAAATGGGGAAGCTCTTCTAATATTTTGTATATAGAATTATTTTTTAAGTTTGGCCAACAGCAGGTATAGAGATTGAAGACAAGAAATGTGTGCTCTGTGCTTAGCTTGCCCACTTCTGTATTTTGAAAAAGCAGGAAACGTAAAGGTCTAAGGATGTCTAAATATTTCTGAGAGTATTTTGTTATGACTTTCTGTCATGGAAAACTCTCTTTTATTTCTTTTGTTTTTAGGAAGAGTGTATTATTTTCAGTCAAAATACATTCAAATGGTAATAAATTGTGTTATTCAATGTAACTATTTTCAGAGTGGAATTTTCTGAGAAACTTGGTTCGAGCTTTCAGAATATATAACATGGATGCCCTTTCATAGAAAAGTAAATTCTGCTTTTATTATAGAGTCAATAGAGAATTAAGCAGTCCAATCTATCATTGCCATAACCCTTCTTTGTTGTATCTTCACTTGCACAGCTAACTACATACTTACCTTTATGTCCTTTGTGTCCAAGTAACACAGGTAAATATGTTGTAATTTAGGTCTTGGGTGAGTAAAGCTACTGTTGGGGTTTTTTTTTGTTATTGGCTCTAGAGGAATGTCACGGAGGGGTATTCTTCCTCCTATGCCAATTGTGGCAGAGGGGAGAAATTAACTGGTGCAAGATAATATTCTATAAAAATATATATTTAATAACTTCAATATTCTGAACTCTCACCACCCCCAACCACTGTATTTTAATATTAAAAGGATCTACACAGTCATGGAAGACATTATGGGAAATACATCAGACTTTAACTATTATAATAACTAGCATACATTTCAAACTATAAACAGAGAGAGGAATTTCCCTGCAGCTTAATGCTGCTTGGGGTCTATATATTATTTGCCCAGCAGGTGGGCTGAAAGCTTTTTCTGCTCTATGGCAGGAGGCAATAGAAATTACACAGGAACTAAAGCATTTACTCACAAATTCTTATTAATTATCAATCACCCTCTGGGGCTACGTCACTGCCTATTACTAGTGTCCAAATCTTCAAGGGAGTCTTTGCCCTTTGATTTTGAGGCTGGAATCCTCCTGACTTCAGGGAAGAGGAGAATCTTCTCAGATTCTGGAGAGACGACAGTCTCTGACCTTGCTCTCCTGGCGAAGGATGCAATCTCTGACCTTGTCTCCTGGCTTCTTCTGGATGCTCTGTCCAGGAATTCTCAGCAGGACCAGAGGTGCAGAAGGAGTAGGATGTCGTGCAGTCTGAGCATGGTCTTATGCTGGCTAGCAGACCAATCGCATGCAGACAAGTGGAGTCTGCTCCTGGTTAACTCAGCAACAATGGCACTTACCAGGCAATGATAAGGCAGAGGGCATACAATAGGTTACACGGCTGCATGGGAGTCTGAGCTCCATAGGTAAAGGCAGGCAATAGAGGATCTGGTCCTGATAACTCACTGCAGTGGTGTGCAAGTGTGCACAGCTGGCTGGGAGACTATGGGAGATTCTGTCTCCATAATAACTGCGAAGCAAATAGGCATAAGCAGTGCGGGTGAGTCTAAAGCCTAATAATGAGCCTGAATAAGCAAGTGAGCATGAGCAGGGGGCCCCAAGCACGGGGCCTGAACGTGAGCAAGTGAGCAGATGAACATGTTGTTTACCTGTGTGCCTCTATTTATCAAATGTGGGCCAAGATGAATGGCCCTTAGTACACCACAATGACCAATCAGGTTTTGGCAGTCAGCCAAACAATACCATAATAGGCAAAATCACAAGCCTGGACTTTCCAAATATGGTGAACACACAGGCTAGAACCCAGAAAGCATGAGCTGGACGTGTGGGCTTACACAACCACATAATACAACCTGGACCCTAAGCAGGCCAGACTTTATGGCACCAGGCCTATCGTGCCCCTTTATCCATTTAATGTGTTTACCTCTGATTTAGGCAGAAAAACATGTCCAGGCAAGGCAAGACATAAATAAGCCTATTTTGGGGCCTTTGAGCCCTCCACAACAAGGAAGCAACTACACTCCAACACAGATACCTTCCCAAGATACTCAGACTCAAAGGAAAAGTATTTCTTGTTAAATACACATGAAAATGTGAATATTATTAAAATATACAATGAAAATATTTTTGTGAAGCTACAACATAAGATTTTTTTCAGAATGAACATCTAATATTTATTTCCTAAGATTGCATTTTAGCACCTGGGTAAGCAGTTAAAATGCACATGGAAAGATAATCTGTTTGGTAGCTAGGTGGTTTATACTATTCTTAGGTACTTAATTAAGGAATATTAGATTAAAAAAAAAAAAGTAAAAATCAAATATAATTATACTGGTTTGGACTATCTTGCTTATAAAGTGCTAGGTTTGTTTTCTTAGAACCTACATTATTTTCAATGGGTGTTTTTCTGATAAAATACATTTCCAAGACATTCTGCGATTATGTGTGCACACAAACACTCACAGGAAGGATGAACTCTACTCTGATAAGTTATATTTTGTAAAATAAACACATTCTGCCAAATAGTTTGCCTTATGAATGGAAAGGCAAAAAATGTTGTGCAAAAAATGTTGTGCAAAAAGCATTGTGCAAAAAATATTGAAACTGAGTCAGCCTTTGGATATAGCACTGGTAACACCCACGGCTTGTACTTTCTTCATATTTTCTGGTAACATTGGTCAGATTAGTAACTATATAGAAATAGAGAACTCCTGGATTCTTTCTTGACCCTTTCACAGTAGCCCATATACTCTATAAGAGACGTGTGTTCTGCGTGCGAGCTTGCTAGTGTCAGGTGATAGTCCAAAAGGAAATGGCCTGAAATGGTGCCATGGATGGTTTTTAAAAAAAACATTTTACTGAAAGTGTGGTCAGGCATTGGAACAAGCTGTCCAGGGAGGTAGTGGAGTCACCATCCTCGGAGATGTTCAAGAAGCGTGTGGACACAGCACTTTAGGGCATGGTTTAATGGGCAGGGTGCTCTTAGGTTAACAGCTGGTTCATCTTAATGGTCTTTTCCATGCAAAGCAATTCTATGATTCTGTAACATGACTATTGTATGATGTGAGGGACCTGCGTATGATAAGGAGATTAGTGTATTATGACTGGTGAGTAAATGCCTGAGTAAAACAGTAATTTTGCTAAATAAAGATGACCACTACACCTTCAGTCTTTGTGCAATCACAGCTAAAGCTGTGTGTGAGACAATGGGTAAAACCAGAATTCTCAGAAGACCCTGTGATCTTTTTCTTCACCTGTGCTTTCAACATAATAGAAAACAAAGTTGCTGACAGTAAGATTTAATCCTACTGTTGTCTGCTGTTGTATGAAAACAAGCACAAAGCATCTCAATCAATGAATTAATGACCTGGCGAGAAAGAACAAAAAGATTAAAATGCAAAGAAGTAAGGATTATAAGAAATCGTTCTTGTGTTTTATTGAAGATGAGAAGAAAAATAATATTTAAGTGTTCTAGAACTTAGTAGTCATCTTTATGTTACAATAATATATAATACGTAGAAATAAGAGGGTGTATGACAAAAGAACTTGTTCACTGTGGAAAGGCTTACTTGAAATTGCTATAAGTATACAAAAAATGATGGATGCTGATAATTTCAAACTACTCACAGATGGATATTTATCTGAATGTAGCACAATTATAGTGGTCTCAGACTTACTGGAAGTTTTCCTGTAAAGATTCCATAATAAGCAAGAAAACTCTTACTATGTGATGCTCTGAAAACAATTAGATAAGACAGGAGTGACAAAAACAAAAACAACCAACAAACAAAATAAAAACCCCAAACAGAACAAACACAAAAATACTCAGATGGAAAAAGGACAGAATGAAGGAGAGAGTGGGAAAGAAGAGGGTGTGTGGGAGGGCGGCAAGATAAATTAATTCCCAGCTTTGCATTTGTCCTTCTTGGATGAGAGATTGTGTTAATGCAGCTGCTCTGGTTGTGCTAAACAGTGAAGGTCACTGGAGAGAGGATCAGAGTATGTAACCACCTCCTGCTACTCAAGTAGAACCTGGTAACTGCTTTAAAATGGACCTGGAAAATTTCAGCCTTGCTGTGCTAGTTTGAAGCTAGGTAGAATGGTTTGGTGAGAGGGATTACATCACAGGCTGTGAAAGAGAAACAATGGTGATGTCTACTTCACTCATAGGCTTGCTGAGATGTATAAGAACAAGAGTATAAACATAGATAAGGCATTTGGCGTTCGGGCACAGCCTTGGCTTTGAGCTGCATTTTTCTCTCTAACCTCACCCTCCATCTTTCCGATTAATCCACTTGCTTCCTAACCGCCCTGGCCGACCCTCCATTCTTCCTTGGGGCACAAGGTAANGGGTTTTCGGGACCGGGGGTATGGGTTGGGGGCGTTCGCGGGGGGGGAGGGGGGGGGGGGGGGGGGGGGGGGGGGGGGGGGAGGGGGGGGGGGGGGAGAGGGGGGGGCAGGTAGCACCCAAACCATCATATTTGTGGTGAACGGCCTATTGTTTTTTAACCTGCATTTATACTCTCTGCATCAATGGCAACTAGAGAGAGCAATGGAGGTTACTCTGGCAGCTGTAAGTGCCCATGTAAGGCATGTCATGATGTCTAGTATTCCTGTAAGACAGTAATCTTAAGAACATACCTCTTTGCCAGCTTAACAGGTTGGCTTGAAAATCCTTACACGACAACCTTGTAACTGGCAATTGTACTCAGCTGGGAACTTTCTTCTTCGAATGGTGACTGTCATGGAGTGTCCTGTATACTCTAAAATTCCTCTCCCTCTGTGGTTTGAAGGGGGGAGGAAAAAAAAAAAAAGGCGCAAAAAGACCTGTTCCCCACCCCCTGCCCTGCAGGCATGAAGCGGGGGGAGCAAGGGACCCTTCTGGCATGAGGACTGCCCCATGCCAGGCCCACACTGGACTCGGCTGGGGGACTGGCTGTGTGTTCTTCGAGCCTAGGAAGTGGTAACTCAGCTTTTTGTCTAGGAAGGGTATAAATACTGGGGGGACTTCCCGTCTTGGGGTGCTCCTGCCTTGGAGTTCATTCCTGTCTTGGAATTCTCCCCCCCCTGCCTGGATAGCTTCTGCATAAGGAGCCCCTGACTCTCTGAAGACAAGCTCTTAAGGTCTGCTTCACCCTAAGCACCCCCATTGTGCAGCTTTATAGCTCTTTAACAACCCTTGGAGGCTTCTGAAAGATCCGCAGGCACAAGCCTTTGAATCGCCCTTCCATTCAAGCCAGTGTGATTCTGCTGCGAGTAGCTTGGGCTCAGCCTTATTTTGTAGTGGGGAACGCTATATTTAGTAGCTCAAGACTTTTCCAACTTCTGACTTCAAAATTAGTCAAGTCTACCTGTGGCATCCGTGTAGATATTCTCAACCAACTAAGAACCTGCTAATTAAATCTAAATTATCTTCTGTATATAGTTTTAGGGGTGGGTTTTTGGGAAAATATAATAACTCTATTTTTATAAATTCTTGACTTGGCCAAATTGATTCCTGCCTCCATAACAGTGACACAGAGATATTTTACACTTTCAATGAACTGTTGCCAGGGATGCTAAGCGTTACAGCCTAACTTCTAGTATATGTCCCTCTAAGTCAAAGTCATGTATTTCCAGGACAGCTTTCTGGAAAAACAATTCCTATCTGTTTTCTGCATAGGAGCAGGTTTAGATCTTCACTTCAAATCCGATAATACTTTGAAAAACAAGTGGGTTGTTTTGTTTGTTTTGTTTTCCCTATACAAAATGGATTCTCTTCATCCAGATTCTCATTGCACACTTTTCATGCGCAGCATTTCTACTTTTTCTCCTGTACAATAGAATTCCTGGAAAACTTTTCTTTCAGCAAGTCTTCAACTCTTCACCTCGCATTACATTTCAGAAACTGTGTAGGACAGCATAAATGATCAAATAGATTTGGAAGCAGCAGTGGTTGCAACAAATACTTTTGAGCCCAGTTCAAAGAAGGAAAATGGGGTAATATTTCAGTGTGGAAAGATGAGGTACCTGGATGCCTGAATGTTGGAATTTCCAATGGAAATACAATCTCACATGCGAATTTGAAACTATTCAGTGACCCTTATATAATTTGAGTGGTTTAATAGCACTTCTCTGTAATTTATCTATGAAAACCCGAAGGTCTATTTTATAAACTTTAACTGCAGACTGAAAATAAACTGGGATCTAAGGTTTATTTTAGTGTTTATTTATTTTTTATGATACATAGATTTGTACTCACTGAAATTGTGTAATAAATCACTTTTTCAAGTAAGTCATGTCTAAGTTTTTATGTTCAGTACCACACATCTTATTTCATTATTTCACTTTCTGTGCCCTGTATAGAGGAAACAAAAATAGTCTTTAGACGATCCTTACATTCAAGTTTCTGCTTTTTAGTTTTAAACAGACTCCTGTCTCTTGCTTATTGTCTTTTTACAATAATATTGCTGTTATGTGCTGATATGTGGATTATATGGATTTGCATCTTGCATCTTTTAGCTATTGATTCCTAAAATGATTTGAAATATAGCATTGTATCCTGAATTTTTTTAACCTAAAGTATGTATTTTTATTTTTTATTTCTCACTTGGTGGTGCTCTCAGTTTTGTAAGGGCTTTAAAATAATATTTAATTTTATTGCACATTTATCCCTAGATTTCACTAACTTATGGAGATTTATAATAAGCATGAAGTAGCATACAATCAGTAACAAAAATAGGAGGTGCAAACTCTTCCTTTTCCAAACCCACATTAATATATAAGATCTAAAAAAATCTGATTTTTCTGGTTATTATTTTGCACAAACATATTAGATAATTTGGTTCCATAGCACACAAACCTATTTGATAATAAGTGCCTAATAATAGACTGGACTCAAAAAGTCCAGTGTTTTATGCATGAAAAATATCTATAGCTTATATAAAACAAAAACGAAATTATTGATTCCTACTGAGAACAGGGTTACAGCAGATTATTTTTCATAACACCTTTTCATTATGTATTCTGATGTCTTGTTGGTGAAATCCACGCTTTGTTTTTCTGAGTTGAACATTATGCTTGCATTTAATTTCCATTAAAAAACCATCTGATTCCAGCTGAGTAGAAGTTTCACAGGAAAGTCTTCATTAATTAGAAGCATGTCTTACAGAAATTTGAGTACCTTTTCTGTTTTCCTCAGTGATTTCTTTCTCAATAAAACTTTAACCTTACAGTAAAGATTCAAGTGTGACTTTCAGAAACTGTTTTCTGACTTCCTTGGTAAAACTATCATGTTTGAGTGACTTTGTTCAGGGTATACACTGGTGATTTAAATGGTTGTCAATTCATATGTTTCTGAACATGAACTGCTATTGCCTACTTATCCAGGGAGTAGTATCATTAAATCACAGAATGCATCAGGTTGGAAGGGACTCTTAAAGACCATCTTGTCCAACCCCCTTCAGTGAGCAGGGGTCTTTAACTAAATGAGGATGCTCAATGGCCCAAATGAGGATTCTCAATGCCCCAAAAAGTTTGGACATTGTGGTGGTAGGCCTGATAGGGCAAACATGGACGATGTTAGCTTGCCCAGACATGTTCCTCTGCTCCCCCTACTTCTCTGCTGGGGGTAGGCAACCGTGGGAGGGAAAGGTGAAAGCCCTGGCTTCACCTAATATGATGAGGCCTGACAAAGTGCCATTCTGATTGGTTAATTTATGTCCAATGCCCTCTTAGTCTTGGGCTGGATATAGATAAAAGGAATAAGCAAGTAGCACAGAGGCTGCTGTCGCCTCATTTTGCATGCTGAATTCACCTGAAGAGCTTACCAGGAGCAGGCTCTAAATGCCTGCACATGATCGGCCTGCGTAGCCAGCCAGATGGTGTGCTGAGACTGCACATGGCAAGATGTCCTGCCTGCATCTGAAAGTCTCCTGCTAAGACGAGAAGTCCTGGAGATACACAGATCATCCAGAGGAGCAAGGAGACAAGGTCAGAGATTGTCTACCTCCTTTCCCCAGAAGTCTGGGAAAAATCAAATCTCAGTGCCCAACAAGACAGAGTTCCACATGCTTTGGGTACTGTCTGATTTATACTTTGTGAGTAAATACTTAAAAGCCTCTTCCAGTACAATAGTTGTGTTTGCCACTTTAAGAAATAAGTTATCTAGTATTGCCTGTTCCCTAGATGTACAAATTTCCAAACCATGCATTTTTGAACCTGTAAATAAGTTTTCTGGTGAACTTTAATATCAGTAAACCGTTCTCATAGTTATTAACAATCATCACCTAGATATCAAAATTAATATAGATTGTTAATTTTGCATAATCCCTCACAATAATGAATGTCTCCAGGGTTGGGATTATCACTACACCTTTGGACAAACTGTTTCAGTATTCCACTACCCTCATTGTGAAAGATTTCCTCCAAATATCCAACCTAAACTTACTCTGGCTCCAGTTTAAAACTATTGCCACTCATCCTATTGCTACACACCCTTCTAAACAGTCTCTCACCAGCCTTTCTATAGGTCCCATTCACATACCAAAATGCTGTGGAGCCTTCTCTTCTCCAGAATGAGCAAGCCCAACTGTTCTTGCACAAGAGGTCCTCCAGTCCTCTGATCATCTTTGTGGCCTTCCTCTGAACCCTTTTGATTACAATCATGTCCTTCCTATGTTGAGGGCCCCAGAGCTGGACACAGCATTTCAGGTGAGATCTCGTCAGTGTAGAATAGAGTATTAGAATCACCTCTCTCAACCTGCTGGCCACACTTCTGTTGATGCAGGCCAAGATACGACACAGTTCTGGAGAGCGACGTCTACCCTTTGTTGAAGGTATCTGTGAAATACATAGTGTCCTGAAGGTGCTTATGTCTCTCAGGCCTTTCACCCATCAGGTGGGCCAGCCAGAAATGAATAATTTGAAAGATTTATCCTCCTAATGATCAGTAAATATGACTTCAACATAAATATATCCTGATCTACAAGGGGATTGCTACCCCACAGTTTAGGTTACTTAAGTAGTATAACAGTGCTTTTCAAACTGTGGCACACAGTGAGACAGCAGTACACAATGTTCGGGTTTTTTTTGGCTAGGGAACTGCAAAAGCTATCTGCACCTGGTGAAGTCTGTGACCCTCATTCACAGGATATGGCTTTTCAGGGTTTGAATACTGTAGGCAGAGTTAGGTGAAGCAATAGAGTTCATCAAAAGCCCCATATAAGGCAAAATGGCAAATCAAATCCAGGGTCCATGCCGGGAGCTTTGTCAGGATTAAAAGGAGATAGAAGCAGAGGCAGAGCTGGAGACATAGCTACAACATAGGTTCATGTTTTGAATGGGTTAGTTTAAATCCTAGTTTGGGGTAAAATGCAATGAGGCCGATTTAAAAGTTATTAAATAATTTATTAATATATAGACAAAGATAATTCCCCCAAACTTATTTACAACTACCCACATAAGTTCTTGTATGCGGTTAGCAAAAATATTTTACAGAATGTTTCTACACAATGGAAATTTGAAAGACTTTAGAAGTATCTTTGATAGAGAGTCCTGCAGCTCAACTCACCGCTTGTCAAGTTAGCTAAATTCCTTTAGCAACTTGAATAAAAAATGAAGAATACTCACTAGTCCTCAGTCAAATGTCTGTGGCCCAAAATGTATGCAGGAAAACATTTAATAGAAGTCCTGTGATGAATTCCATGTGGAATCGGCTACTGGTGCGGCAGGCTGAGGTGGCGGACGGGTGGCAGGTAAGCGAGGAACGAACGAGCATACAGGCAAACACACAAGGCAAGCAAGCAAGCACCCTATGCACCTGTTTACCCCTATTATAGGATAATGGCCGAGGCTAATGGTCTCATTGGCCATGTTATCACCCAAACACCTTTGGCAATCACCCAGAGATATTCAAAAAAGGAAGAACCCACAGGCTGTTCTCTTCCAAAAATGGGGGCTGCATACACCTTGCACGCGACAGGGACACAGTCTTATGAACCCCTCTCGTGCGACCAGACCAAACCAGATTATGTCGTCAGGGTTTCTATGCCCTGTTTTCCCGCCTCCTGCCAAAATGCAGAAAAGCAGGTAAACACACTCAAGCCCATTCTGCGATCCTTAGGACTCTCCACCACAGTTCAATGTCCATCCAGGAGATAAAGCCAGAGGCAGGGATGAAGACAAATACACCTGTGGTTCATGGAAAGTTGATAATGGTTCTGTTCAAGGATTGTTCAATGACCACATACATGGTGCTGTGCTACTGTACCACATAGAATCACAGAACCACAGAATCACAGAACCTTAGAGGTTGGAAGGGACCTCCAGACATCATGGAGTACAAATTCCCTGCCAAAACAGGATCACCTAGGGTAGTCTGCACAGGAATGCATCCAGGCAAATAAGTCTTCAGAAAAGGACACTCCACGACCTCTCTGTGCAGCCTATTCCAGTGCCGTGTCATGCTCACTGTAGAGAAGTTTCTCCTCATGTTGAGGTGAAACCTTCTATGTTTCAGTTTGTAGCTGTTGCACCTTGTCTTATTGCTGCTGACCACTGAAAAAAAGATTGGGCCCATTCACTTTACACCCACCCCTCATGTATTTGTATACATTAATGAGATCTTGCAGTCATCTCTGGTCAGGCCATACCTTGAGTACTGTGTCCAGTTCTGATGTTGAGATACTGGAATGTGTCCAGAGAAGGGCAGCAAAGCTGGTGAGAGGTCTGGAACACAAGCCCTATGAGGAGAGGCTGAGGGAGCTGGGGTTGTTTAGCTTGTAGAAAACGAGGCTCAGGGGTGACCTCATTGCCACTACCTGAAAGAAGGTTGTAGCCAGCCAGGTGGAGGTCAATCTCTTCTCTCAAGCAACCTGCAACAGAGCAAGGGGACACAGTCTAAGTTGTGCCGAGGGGAGATATAGGCTGGATATTAAGAGGAAGTTCTTGCCAGAAAGAGTGATTTGCCATTGGAATGGGCTGCCCAGGGAGGTGGTGGAGTCGCTGTCCCTGAAGATGTTCAAAAAAGACTGGATGTGGCACTTAGTGCCATGGTCTAGTTGATTGGACAGCGGTGGGTGCTAGGTTGAAGTGGATGATCTTGGAGGTCTCTTCCAACCTGATTGATTCTATGATTTGTTTCTATCATAGAACCATATTCTATGATTATCTTCTTTAGAATAAACAGCCCCAGGTCTCAGTTTCTCTCCACAGGGGAGATGTTGAAGTTCCCCAGTCATTCTCATGGCTCACAGGATGTCAGAAGTTGGAAGAGACCGAAAGAGATCATTGAGTCCAACAACCCCCTGCCAGAGCAGGACCATAAAGTCTAGCTCAAGTCACAGAGGAATGCATCCAGATGGGCCTTGAAAGTCATCCAAGGAGGTTGAGGTGGAACCTCTTATGCTGCAACTTATATCCATTGCTCCTTGTCCTATGTTGTGAAGGGGAAATTAATTAATGTGAGATGATTGTTTTTCCAAGATTAATATAATTTATTAATTTTGATATTCAGAATTCTTGCCACCCTCAAACACTAATTTTAATAATATTCAGGTTCTTGTATGGTCATGGAAACACTTCACAGATAATAAGTATATCTAGTAATGACCAGCAAAAAATATATAAACATTAATTGAACTGGAAGCGAAGGTTCTTGCGATCAAATGCTGCTTGTGGTCAATAGAATAGAATAGAACAGAATCAATCAAGTTGGAAGAGTCCTCCAAGATCATCCAGTCCAACATAGCNCCTCTTCTCCAGGCTAAACAACCCCAGCTCCCTCAGCCTCTCCTCATAGGGTTTGTGTTCCAGGCCCTTCACCGGCTTTGTTGCCCTTCTCTGGACATGTTCCAGCACCTCAACCTCTCTCTTGAGTTGAGTAGCCCAGAACTGGACACAATACTCAAGGTGTGGACTCAAGGAGCTATTTCTGCTTATGGCAGAATTACATGGTGAATTACAAAGAGACTTTTAATTATTTACTCACAAAATTATTATTACCCAACTCTTGGGGCTAGCCACAGTCCCAGACAGTACCCAAACTCTTTCAGGGAAATCTGTCTTGTCTTGTCGGCTGCTGAGGCTTGATTCTTCCCAGGCTTCTAGGTAAAGGAGGCAAACAATCTCTGATCTTGTCTCCTGGCTCCTCTTGATGATCTGTGTATCTTTAACACTTCTAGTCTTAGCAGGAGGCTTTCAGGTGCAGGCAGGATGTCATGCAATGTGTAACCTTAGCATGATGTCATGCTAGCTATAAGGCTGATCATGTGAAGGCATTTAGAGCCTGTTCCTGGTAGACTTGAGAGAGTGGAGTTTCCAGGCAAAGAATAAGGCAGTAAGTAATGGCAGCAGGCCATGGCAGTCATGAATACAACGGCAGAGCGTGGCAGAGCACGCTGTGATTATCTGCATATCTCTTTTTATCAATGTGGGCCAAGAGTAACTGCTCTTTGGACACAAAATAGCCAGCAAGAATGGCAGTTAGCTAAACCTTACCATATTTGGCAAAGCCATAGGCTTCCTTTACCCAAATTTGGGAAAAGCATAGGCCTTGCATAAGGCAGGCACAAGCTAAGAGTGTGTACCTTGTTTATCACAGCACCAAGACAAGTCTGGGCAGGCCAAAGTCTTTAAACTTAGTGGCTCCAGGTCCTTTTGTGTTCTTTCCCATGGTTGCTTCTCCCTTGGATCAGGAAAACATGCCTGGGTAAGCAAGGACATGTATAAGCCTATTTTGGGCCTATCAAGCCTACCACAACATCTTATCACAGGCACCACGCGAGAAGAGCCTGTATCCCCACTACTGACCCCTAGCCCTCAGATGTTTATAAATTTTTACAAACTCCCTCTTAGTCTTTTGTTCTCCAGACTAAAAAGACCCAGCCTCTCCTCATCAGGCAGTGTACCAGTCCTCTAATCATATTTTCAGTCCTCTGCTGGATCCTCTCCAGCAGGTCCCTGTCCTTCTTAAACTGGGCACCCCAAAACTGAACGCAACACTCAAGATGAAGTCTCACCAGGGCAGAATAGAGGGGGAGGAGAACCTCCCTTAATCTGCTGGATACACTCTTCTTAATACACCCCAGGTCCCATTGGTTTTCTTGGCCACAAGGGCACATTGCTGTGCCGTAGTCAACTTGTTATCCACCAGGACTTCTAGGTCCCTCTCCACAGGACTGCTCTCCAG
>WAAF01014307.1:0-13244 GCA_013400475.1 Tricholaema leucomelas | reverse complement strand
TATTCTATTCTATTCTATTCTATCCTATCTAGATTAATAACTGCAAAGGGTTGAAAGTGAAATCTACTCCAGGGTATTTATGAAACAAATGCTGTAAAAAGATAAAATATATTTAGCTTTGCTGACACTTTTGCTTGAGGATTTCAGGACGATTCAACACATTACTATATGAAGTTCATATCTAGTGATACTAAATTCATCCTACAGGGAAGGTTAATCATAGTAACGAAGCATTCACTGGGCTACAATCAATAACTTCAAGTCTTCAAAATTGCAGTGCAAATGTAATAGCATTGTGCTTCCTTCTGTGCAGGCATTTGAACTTCATAAATTCATTGGGTTATTCCCAGTTTACCTGGACTTTAGTAAAGCCTTTGGCACTGTCTCTCACAGCATCCTCCTGGAGAAACTGGCTACTTGTGCCTTGGATGTGGGCACTTCACTAGGTCAAAAACTTGTCTGGATGATTGGAGTGGTGGTGAAAGGAGTTAAGTCCATCTATCAGGCAGTCACAAGTAGTGTTCCCTAGGGCTCAGTCTGGGGCCAGTTCTCTTTAATTTGTACAGGAGTTGAGTGCACCCTCAGTCAGTTTGCAGATGACACTAATCTGGGGGATAGTGTTGATCTGCTTCATGGTAGACAGCCTTTACAGGGGGACCTGGACAGGCTGGATGGATTGGCCAGTGGTGTGAGATTCAACAAGGCCAAGTGCTGGGTCTTCCCAAGAAGGCCAAGAGCATTCTGACCTACATCAGGAATAGTGTGGCCAGCAGGAGTAGGGACATGATCATGCCCCTGTACTCAGCACTGGTGAAGCTACACCTTCAATACTGTGTTCAGTTTTGGGCCCCTCACTGTAAGGAAGACATTGAGATGCTGTAGTGTGTCCAGAGAAAGGCAGTGAGGCTGGTGAGGAGTCTAGATAACAAGTCTTCAGAGGAGCAGGTAAGGGATCTGGGATTGTTTAGTCTGGAGAAAAAGCTGAGGGGAGTCCTCATCACCCTTTACCACTGCCTAAAAGGAGGTTGTAACAAAGTAGGTGTTGGTCTCCCTGATAACAAGAGATAATACAAAAGGAAATGGCCTTAAGGTGTACTAGTGGAGCTTCAGATTGGATATTATAAGAAACATTTTTGCTGAAAAGGTTATCAAATGCTGTAATAGGCTCCCCAGAGATGTGGTTGAATCCCCATCCCTGGAGGCGTTTAAAGGAGAGAGTTGCAGAATGATTGTACTCAAAGGTCTTAAAAGCTTTTTCCAACCAAAATGATTCCCTGGAAGATAAAAGAAAAACCAGAACACTTAAGCCTGATATCTGGAAAGCCCCTATAAGGTCTCCTCTAAGCCTTCTCTTCTCCAGGCTGAAGAGCCCCAAATCTCTCAGCCTGTCCTCAGAGCAGAGCTGCTGCAGCCCTCTGAGCATCTTCGTGGCTCTCCTCTGGACTCGCTCCAGCAGTTCCATGTCCTTCTTGTGTTGGGGGCTCCAGAACTGCACACAGTACTCCAAACAAACACCAATTTTCTGTAGTCCTTGCTTGCATCATTTACTACACATCCCTCCTTCTGTTTCCAGCCAGAAACACAGAAGCAATTGATTAGCACTTACCAAAGGGTCAAAGTATTTGCCTGACTTCCAGAACAGGTTTCTAATCAGCATACAGTAGCACAGAACACCACAAGCACAGCCTTCTACCAGAGTAGATTAAAAATTCCGTAGTGATGTAGTTTGGATCTGCCCAAGGATATTACTGCAATGGTGTTTACAGAGAGATAACGTAAGTAAATATAGCACTGGAAGAAGTCTTTGTGCCCTAGAGTAATCATAGGTAGAAGATAATCTTCAGATCATTACATTAGAGGAGCTGGTAATCTCTGCCTTCTTACTCAACCCTGATTGTTTCAGTAGAGCCAGTGGCACTATGTAGAGATCAGATAGAGCTCCGATACCACAGGCTTAGCTTTAGTAGTTTCAGAGGTTTTGTATGCTTGCTTCAACTAGAGGAAAAGAAAATATGTTATAATGGGATTGGGATAGGCACTGTGTGGAACTATGCTTGCATACAGTGTTGAGCTGTCCATGGTCACTGGGGGCTTATGTCCTTTGTAGAAAGGTTTTTATTACACTATGTCATGAAGGGTCCTGGCTGATAAATGTTGTGTCTAGGAAGACTTTACATACCTTCAGCTGCCACCAGTGTAAAATGTCTAAGCTTGTCTGCCTTGTAAACAAATGTGCCATTTGTTTCATCCCTAAATAGCCAGAACTGTGTAACCAAAACCTGCTTATTGATAGGTTTCAGGTGAGCATTACTACTGATATTTGTAAATCGTAGAGGCAGACTCATTGTAGCAGGGACAGTCTCCCGGGAATGGCGAAGCATCTTCACCCATTCCTTGCATTCATGTGTAATCCTAGTGGGATATTTGGAGCACGTTTTTGCATGCAAAGAAAATAGAGGTGTTTGGGTTTTTTTACTGTGTGCATGTTCATGTTCCAAAGCATAAAATATAATGATTTTTATAGTGGAAAGAGAAGTATTTTTCACATTAGTGGAAGGTGTTTGGAGTTGGGGAAAAAAAGAAGGAGAAGGTTATAGGTGAACATGAAGGCCACGGTGTGGAAGGGCTGTCACTGCCATATTTAATAATACATTAGTTTAAATTTTAGTACCAAAACTGGGTTCAGAATAGAACAATCAGCTCTCAGTTTAGAGAGACACAAAGAGGTCTGCATCTCACTGAAAAATGCCTGGTTAGTTTTACCTTCCTCATTTTAAGAGGTTTTGTATTTTACTTTCAAGAGCCAAGAGAATGCCATTTACAGAGCTGCTCTTTCCAGGTTGGGTTCTAGTGCTCATTTGTCAATTCTGAAGTATTCAGAAACTATTCATCACATAAAAAATCTGCAAGACTAAGAGCAAGAGAGTGGTTGTCACATTGTGTCCTTTCTCCACCATAACTTGCTAAGCATCAGTAAATTTGGAAATCAACTTGGTGTCATTTAGTGAAGACCTCTTCCTATTTTGCAAATAAGTAGTATGTTCAAGTTAAACATATGGTTGCCTGTGGCCAGTGAAGAATTGACATAGAGGAGCACACCTGAAAATAGATTCAGGAGCAGCTGGACTTAGCCACCGAGTGCTGTCTGTACTTTAGATATTAGAGGAGTACATCAGCTGAGAAGTTCTAGCTGCAGATGTTCACACCTTCAGTGTTTAGCTCCATGTTTGTCTTCTCTTACAGTATTCATTAGTTGTCCCATTACATGCTTCTCAATAGAGTTCTCACCGAGTGGAAACAACTTTTGAGAACCTTAAACCAGAAAAAGTTGAACACCTGACAAAAGTAGCACAATGTCCATTACTGCAAAATGTCAGGTCCAGTGAGAGCATTTGATTGGAACCTGTGATCACCCTGAATGCTTTCAGGATGTGCAGGGGCAGAGCAAGCTAAGTAAAGCATTATTGAATTTGGCTCTTACTGCATATTTGGCAACAAGGGAGGGCAATCATACTAACTCTTTGCTGTGATATTACACAACAGTAAATAAGCTATGTCCTGTGCTATGTTGGATTCATACACTTCTGGACTATATTTCCACATACAGCAAACAGGCAAAAGAATAAAGGCATGCAAACAGAAAACAAAGATGCTAAAATGAAGGAGTGACAAGAACAGCACTGCAAAATGAAACCAATAAGTCAATTATGCACCGTGGAGACACTTACTAAAGGTGTAGTGTCAGGCTAGATGCTTGAATTACAGTGCTGGATGCATACAGAGAACAGTTTTTCTTCTATTTGGAGTTCAGTGACAGCTTTCTTAGGCAGTGCCAAAAGGAAATACGTGTTCAAAGCAAGCTAGTTTTAGCACTTGTTCATCATTCCTCTTCCTTGTACATCTGAAAACTCACCCTTTAATCTTTGTTATGAATTTAGTCTCTCCTCTTTCAAAAAAATAATGCTTTAAAGGTGACATTATTTGGAGTTCATCAGGGACAGCGTAAAATCACAGTGAACGTTGTACTTTTACCCATGTGCTATGCAGGAAGAAATCAACTCCATACAGCAAATTCAGTCAAAAAGAAAGATGCCCAGCTCACATACAGCGACTGAGCCTGCTTTTCAGTTACTGACTGAGCCTTCCAATTTGCAGTGAAGAAATCAGTCCAAAAGCATTTTCTGCTCCTGGGTTTGCCTTATCGTTATTTGATTACTTACCCTTGGTAAATGAACATGGACACAACAGATCTGAATAAGGGAATCACAATAAAATTTCACAACAATCTACACAATCCATGCCTGGGTGATCTGTTTGGATATGTCCCACATGTCTGGAGAGACTAGATATGGACATACCGTATGCCTTTGTCTAAACTGCTGTGCCTTCATGGTCTGTTTCCCGTTTTACACCTTGAATTTGCTTTAAAAGTGGGGAAGCGAGAGGGGTAAGAGGCACAATAGTGCAACTATTTTCCTATCAAGCTAACTCACCTCAGCACAGGAAGCTGTTGATGCTTTGTCTGCCTCTCTCCCTCTCGCACACAGCACGCTCATTGAAGGAAGGCTCACGAAAACAGGCTGAAATGGAAAATCATAGGCCGTGATTAGCATCAGCGTGAAAGCATTCATTGTTTGCATCGACTTCTCTGCATCTGAGCTTTAGCAAAATCACAGCTAGGGTTGGGTGAATTGCTTTGTGAGATGAAGGCCAAACAATGCTGATTTCAAGAGGAAAGAGGCTAATTAAGTCCATTCTGGTTCTATGCCTTTAAAAATAAATAAATAAATAAAGGAGTGAAAAGATTCAGCTGGATGCACAGTCCTCCTGGCTGCCTTACAGAAGAGGCAGCGATTTCCAGTATGCAGCAGATGTTACATTTTGCCTTTTTATTTTGTTTGGAGGTTTTGGGTTTCGGGTTTTTTTTGTTTGTTTGTTTGTTTGTTTTTAAAGCCAGTTTGTTCCTAAACCACAAAGATTCATACCTGCCTGTCTTTCTGTGCATGTTTCATGCTGGCTGCCTGTATTGCTGGGTAGATGTGACAAGCGGTGACATAGGGAAGAGCTGGATGCTGCCTGGCTGCGAGATTCTGTAATGCATCCTCCCATTACTGCTAAGCTGACTCACTCACGCTACAGGGAGAGCAGATTATGCGTAGTGTGGGCCCAGCACAGGCTGAAGTCTTTGGCGTTGTGCTTCTGTGCAGGAGCTGTGCCCTGGTTATAAAGCAAGCAGATTTTCAGTCCCTGCTTACACAAATGATGTAGCCGAGAAGCAAATGCAGAGAGACGTTAATGCTAGTAAGTAAACCTGGAAATGAGGGACCTGGGCAGGCTGGAGAGCTGGGCTCAGGTGAACCTCATGAAGTTCAACAAGGGCAAGTGCTGGGTCTTGCACCTGGACAGGAACAATCCTATCAGTTCAGGCTGGGGGATGAGGTGTTAGAAAGCAGCCCTGTGGAAAGGGACTTGAGGATGCTGCACAAGAAGCAGACAGTGTGAGATCGCAGCCCAGAAGGCAAATCATATCCTGGGCTGTATCAAAAGAAGTGTGGCCAGCAGAGCCAGAGAGGAGATCCTGCCACTTCCCTCTGCTCTGGTGAGACCTCACCTGGACTGCTGCGTCCAGTTCTGGAGCCATCAATATAGGAAGGACCTGGGCCTGATGGAGCAGAGGAGGTCCAGAGGAGGGCCACGAAAACGATCAGAGGGCTGGAGCAGCTCTGCTGTGAGGACAGGCTGAGGGAGCTGGGAGTGTTCAGTCTGGAGAGAAGGAGGCTTTGGGAGGACCTAATAGCAGCCTGCCAGTACCTGAAGGGGATCTAGAGGGAGGATGGAGAGAAGCTGTTTGCAAAGGCCTGCGGTGACAGGAAAAGAGGCAATGGGTTCAAGCTTGAGAAGAGCAGATTTAGATCAGATGTTAGGAACAAGTTCTTTACTCTGAGGATAGTGGAGCACTGGAACAGGTTGCCCAGGGAGGTGGTTGAGGCCTCTTGCCTTTAGATGTTCAAGATGAGGCTTGATGGGGGCCCGGGGTGACCTGGGCTAGTGGGGATGTCCCTGCTGACTGCAGTGGGGCAGGGCTAGATGACCAGTACAGGTCCTTTCCACCACAGACCATTCTGTGATTTAATGATTCTATAAAATATGCTTGTTCTTTACTGTGAGTGCAGTGGTCTTTGGCCTCACAATTTTGTGAAAGCCTCCGAATGAGGGTCTTAGTCTGCAGAGCATATGTGAGAAGCACGGGTTGGGCTGTGTTTTGCCTGGGGACTGCTGTGGAGGAAAACTCAGTGTTCAGGAGGATGCAAAACGTGGAGTGATTGTGGTTATGCTGGAATCTGGAGATTTTGTGGAAGGGAGGTGATTTACCATTCATGTAATGATTTACATGCAGTTTTCTACTCTGCCCTGCTGAGACCTCACCTGCAATATTGCCTTCAGTTTTGGGCTCCCCAGTTCAGGAGGGACAGGAATCTACTGGAGAGAGTCCAAGAGAGGGCTGTGAAGATGCTGAAGGGGCTGGAGCCCTGCCCTGTGAGGAGAGGCTGAGGGATCTGGGGCTGTTTGGTTTGATGAAGAGAAGCCTTCGAGGGGATCTGATCAATGTTTATAAATATCTGAGGGCTGGGGGCCAGGAAGGAGGGTACAAACTCTTCTCAGTTGTGCCCTGTGCTAGGACAAGGGGCAATGGGTATGAACTACAGCACAGGAGGTTCCACCTCAACACGAGGAGGAACTTCTTTACTGTAAGGGTCCCAGAGCACTGGCACAGGCTGCCCAGAGAGGTTGTGGAGTCTCCTTCTCTGGAGACTCTCCAGCCCTGCCTGGATGTGTTCCTGTGCAACCTGAGGTAGGTTGTATGGTCCTGCTCTGGCTGGGGGTTTGGACTTGACAATCTATGGAGGTCTCTTCCAACCCCTAACATGCTGTGATCCTGTGATCATAGGAAGCAAGAATGAGGGGAGCAAGAACATGGTGGGAACAGCTCTGATGTGAATGAGTACTGTATTGCCAGCTTCCACTGGATTCAGAATGGAGAAGTGTTGCTTATCAATATGCCAGGAACCTGCTGATTTCATAGTTACTCATTAATGATCTTGTGCTTAAACCTAAAGTACCAGTCTAGTAAGGGGTTTTTGACTGGCACCGGAAAACCTTGGAGCAATTATTGCTGAGAAGGCAGCATTTGGAAAGGTGAATGCTAATGAGACCTATTCTGTCCTTCATACTCTGATTTCCACCATTTCCATGATGATCACAGTCTCTTAGGACCTGCTTTTAAGTTCCAGAGGATTTTTGAGTGCTCGGAACAAGAAACTTACATAGACATTTGGGGGCTTGGGGCCAATAGCACTATTTGTAATAATCTCAGCTTTAAGCTACCTTCATTTCATTCCTGCTAGCTGCAAAAGTAAAAAACAAGAAGGAAGGATCCTTTTGTGCTTTGAGAGGGACTAGGAAGGCAACAAGTTATGCTCTTGGAAAAGGTAAAGTTGCTAACATTTCCTGTCCTGAGCTTTTAGCCTTCATCTTGACAATGCTGTACTCACAGCTTAAGTGTTTCACTGTCACTTCAGCAATCTGCTTTCCTGGCTTAAAGAAATAAGTCAGTTACTTCTGGAGACAGTTCCTTCTGGAGAATCTGGTCAGTGTATGTTCCTCTATCTTGGAGTGAACCTCTTGATTTTAAACACTGAACTCTTCTAGGTTAGAGGAGGAGGGCAAGAGGGTTGGACTCAGTGAGCTCTGAAGGTCCCTTCCAACCTCTAAAGTTCTGTGATTCTGTGATCTTGGCTCAGGAATTTACTTTGTCACATGCCTGTAGCAATTTTGATCTGGTTTCAGTGTCCTGATATTGTAGTTGTAGAACTCCTCGTATCAGCTTGACAGCTGACAATCTTCCCCATGCACAATGTTTGTCATGAGGCTTCTGCTGTGCTTCATGTGCAGCAATCAGCATGGCCTCCAGCATGCAACCAAAATTCTAGGGTTATATAAAAAGTATCAGTGTCATGTCAGGAAAAGGATAAGGTGATGACCTGAGAAAGCAGCAATCCTATCAGTCAAGTCAACGTTTTATTTATAGGAGCATACTGCCCAGTCCTGCTTGTGAGCTGACAGGTGGCCAAAGGACATCAGAATCACAGAATCACAGAACCTTAGGACATTGGAAGGGACCTCCAGACATCATCCAGTCCAACCCATCGTGCCAAGGCAGGATCACCCTGGAGAGTCCACACAGGAATGCATCTAGGCAGGATTTGAAAGTCTCCAAAGAAGGAGACTCCACAACCTCTCTGAGCAGCCTGCCCCAGGGCTCTGTCACCCTCACTATAAAGAAGTTTCTCCTCATGGTGAGGTAAACCCTTCCTCTGTTCCAGTTTGTAGCTACTGCTCCTTGGCTTATTCAAAGAATCATAGAATCAACCAGGTTGGAAGAGACCTCCAAGATCATTCAGTCCAAACTATCACCCAGCCCTGTCCAGTCAACCAGACCATGGCACTAAGTGCCTCATCCAGGCTTTTCTTGAACACCTCCAGGGACGGCGACTCCACCACCTCCCTGGGCAGCCCATTCCAATGTCAATCACTCTCTCTGGCAAGAACTTTCCCCTAACATCCAGCCTATACCTCCCCTGGCACAACTTGAGACTGTGTCCCCTTGTACTGTTGCTGGTTGCCTGGCAGAAGAGACCAACCCCCACCTGGCTACAGCCTCCCTTCNTCCCTTTCTGCCTGGCTGCTCTCCAGCCACTCTGTCCCCAGCCTGTAGCCCTGCTTGGGGTTGTTGTGGCCAAAGTGCAGAACCCTGCACTTGGCCTTGCTAAATCTCATCCCATTGGCCTCTGCCAACCCATTCAGCCTGTCAGGGTCCCTTTGCAGGGCTCTCCTGCCCTCCAACAGATCCACACCTGCTCCTAGCTTGGTGTCATCTGCAAACTTACTGATGCTGGACTCAATCCCCTGGTCCAGATCATCAATAAAGATGCTGAACAGGACTGGGCCCAGCACTGATCCTTGGGGCACACCACTAGTGACAGCTGCCAACTGGATGTGACACCATTCACCACCACTCTCTGGGCCCAGCCCTCCAGCCAGTTCTTGGCCCATATCAGAATGAAATGCTGCAGACCAGCCAGGCATTTGATCTCCACCCCTCAGATATTTGTACACATTGATCAGATCTCCTCTCAGCCTTCTTTTCTCCAGAATAAACAGCTCCAGGGCCCTCAGTCTCTGTAGCAGGGATGCTTGAGTCCCCCAGTCAGCCTTGTGCCTCTGTGCTGGACTCTTTCCAGCAAATCCCTGCCTCTCCTGAACTGGGGAGCTCAAAATTTGACACGGAATTCCACGTGAGGTCTCACCAGGGCAGAGTAGAGAGGGAGAAGAACCTCCCTAGCCCTGCTGGACACCCTTTTCTTACTGCCCCCCAGGCTGCCATTGGCTCTCTTGGCCACAGGGGCACATTGCTGGCCCATGCAGAACTTGCTGCTCACCAGCACTCCAATATCTTTTTCCATGGAGCTGCTTTCTAGCAGGGCAGCCCAAGAAGTGCTGCTACACCTACATACACAACACAGATCTCATGTACCATCACTTCAGCCATGGCTTAGCAGTGACCTTGTGTTTTAAATATTTCACTTAATTGATACATGAGTAAAAATGTGCATGTGCTGGGATGCTAAGGGTACATGCATCAGACACAGGCCTCATTTACCCGCCTGAACGTGAGCCAGCAGTGTGCCCAGGTGGCCAAGAGAGCCAATGGCATCCTGGCCTGCATCAGGAATGGTGTGGCCAGCAGGAGCAGGGAGGTCATTCTGCCCCTGTACTCTGCACTGGTTAGACCACACCTTGAGTACTGTGTTCAGTTCTGGGCCCCCCAGTTTAAGAGGGACATTGAGATGCTTGAGTGTGTCCAGAGAAGGGCAACGAGGCTGGTGAGAGGCCTCAAGCACAGCCCTACGAGGAGAGGCTGAGGGAGCTGGGATTGTTTAGCCTGGAGAAGAGGAGGCTCAGGGGAGACCTTATTGCTGTCTACAACTACCTGAGGGGTGGTTGTAGCCAGGAGGAGGTTGCTCTCTTCTCTCAGGCAGCCAGCACCAGAACAAGAGGACACAGCCTCAAGCTGCACCAGGGGAAATTTAGGCTTGAGGTGAGGAGAAAGTTCTTCACTGAGAGAGTCTTTGGACACTGGAATGGGCTGCCCAGGGAGGTGGTGGAGTCGCCGTCCCTGGAGCTGTTCAAGGCAGGATTGGACGTGGCACTTGGTGCCATGGTCTAGCCTTGAGCTCTGTGGTAATGGGTTGGACTTGATGATGTATGAGGTCTCTTCCAACCTTGGTGATACTGTGAGACTGTGATACTGTGATACTGTGATTTACCCATATATTTTCACACAGCACTGTGCAGCCTGGGGCTGGGAAGAACTGTGCAGACTGGGTCTGGGAAGACACTAATTTCTTTGCTGTTACCTAAATGCTGTGACTGAGTTTTCACAAGACAGCGGAGTTAATGGTTCTTATGCTCCCTGACTGTAACTGTGCATGTAAGCAAATATTTCAATAGAACACAGGGTACAGCTCAAAATAGTTAATGGATGTGAGGGAGCAGAGATACCTCTTGCCACAAAATATTTATCTTTGAACTTTGGAATAGGACTGCCAGACTTTTTTTTTTCTTTCCACCCTCTGTCTCAGACTGAAAGAACCCCTAGTTACAGGTGGCCAGTCTTTAGTTCAGCAGTAGCTTCTAAAATGTTCTGGTGAATACTGAAGTAAATGAATATCTTTCTGCTACTTGCTACTTTCACCTCTGCTCCATTTGACTCTGGCAGGAATCACAAACCTGTCAGTGACTGCAGACAGGAGAAGTTCTGTCACAGTGGTAAAACCCACCTTCAGGTCTTTGGTAAAAGAGTGGGACCATACTGGGGCTGAGACTGTGCTTGATGATGTTACAGGTGGAGCTAGTACAGTGGGTATGGCTTGCATGACATTTGTTTTGCCTGTCTTGTTTTCTTCTTCTAGATCATAGTCCAAGATGCTGATGGCACTTTGTCCTTTTCAGGTTGCACAATCCCCTTTATTCTCTAGGCAATTCTGTCAACCTTTCTCAAGTTTCCTGACAACTTCAGGATTGCTGTTACAGATTCGATTCTGAAACCTTCCCTTGGCAAGAAAGTGCATAGGAAGGGCCTCAGTGTAAGAGGCTCAGAACACACAGGAAGGCACAGAAGGAGTCAAGTTGTGAATGTCAGCACAGAACCTAGCATTGATTTGAGAGATCTGCTGACAGCCTCATTCTCAGATTTTGTCTTGTGTGCCCTGCAAGCCTTGCTGACACTGGGCAGTCACAGGAACTGCAACCTCTCCTTCTTTTATCATACCTAGGACATGGCATCTGAAATTTACTTGTACAGCTTTCCACCCAAGGAGAAGATAGATGCCTAGGAGAGAGTAGGCAAGACAGCAGAGGCAGGGCTCAGGCTGCACTGCAGCAGAGAAATTAGGTGTAGTGCTCTGGCAAGGCTAGAGAATTCAACTTTGAGAGGTGCTGGCAAGACTACAGTCAATCCTCCTGCATAACCAGGTCTGGACTTATCTCAAGGGTGCTCACAAAGCCTTTTGCTTGAGGATAACTGAGGTCAGAATTTGGGCACCAGGCCAAGGCTGTGGCTTGGGCCGAATGGCAGTAAGTCACACTACCAACAGAAGTTGTTTTTTAAGTCTCATTTGGCACGTCATACCGGCAAAATTTCTCCCACCCTGTCACGTTTCAGTTAAATGGAGCCACAAGCTCAGAAGCTACAGAAAATCATACAGTGACCCACATATTATATTGCATGTATTTTCAGATGATACCAGCAAGAAAAGCCTTTCAGGAATTTAAAGCATATCTTCAAATGTGTCATCAATAAATTGCAAAGGCACATGTGTCACAGGTGAATTGCGAAGGCACATGTGTCACCAATAAATTGCAAAGGCACATGTGTCACAGGTGAATTGCAAAGGCACATGTGTCACCAATAAATTGCAAAGGCACATATGTCACAGGTGAATTGCAAAGGCACATGTGTCACAGGTGAATTGCAAAGGCACATGTGTCACAGATAAATTGCAAAGGCACATGTGTCACAGGTAAATTGCAAAGGCACATGTGTCACAGGTAAATTGCAAAGGCACATGTGTCACAGATAAATTGCAAAGGCACATGTGTCACCAATAAATTGCAAAGGCACATGTGTCACAGGTAAATTGCAAAGGCACATGTGTCACAGATAAATTGCAAAGGCACATGTGTCACCAATAAATTGCAAAGGCACATGTGTCACAGGTAAATTGCAAAGGCACATGTGTCACAGATAAATTGCAAAGGCACATGTGTCACCAATAAATTGCAAAGGCACATGTGTCACAGGTAAATTGCAAAGGCACATGTGTCACAGGTGAATTGCAAAGGCACATGTGTCACCAATAAATTGCAAAGGCACATGTGTCACAGATAAATTGCAAAGGCACATGTGTCACCAATAAATTGCAAAGGCACATGTGTCACAGGTAAATTGCAAAGGCACATGTGTCACAGGTGAATTGCAAAGGCACATGTGTCACCAATAAATTGCAAAGGCACATGTGTCACAGATAAATTGCAAAGGCACATGTGTCACAAATAAATTGCAAAGGCACATGTGTCACAGGTAAATTGCAAAGGCACATGTGTCACAGGTGAATTGCAAAGGCACATGTGTCACCAATAAATTGCAAAGGCACATGTGTCACAGATAAATTGCAAAGGCACATGTGTCACAGGTGAATTGCAAAGGCACATGTGTCACAGATAAATTGCAAAGGCACATGTGTCACAGGTGAATTGCAGTAGATGCTGCTACTCCTAAGTTCTTTGAACACAGGTATCCAAAGCTGGGGAAAGAGATTGTAGCCTGTGATATGCTGGGAGCACAGGAGAAATAGTTCACAGATATTACCAATGAAGTAAAAAATACAGACATTGTGTGCATAAATTCAGCATTCTTTCAAAGATACACAGTTATTTGTCAGCTGGACCCTAAAGCCACGATAAGCGCTGCTAAAAGAGCTATATTATATATGTAGTCTAGTTTCCTGTGGCAGGGAGGTTGGATTAGATGATCTCTAAGGTCTCTTCCAGCCTAAGCTGTTCTATGATCCCATGATTCTATATTGCACATCAAGTATCACACAGTCTCACAGTATCACCAA
>WAAF01014306.1:0-18469 GCA_013400475.1 Tricholaema leucomelas | reverse complement strand
CTGGTTGATTCTATGATTCTATGACTCAAGATCTGTTTCTACACTGTGTAATGAGACACTTCAGGTACCAGGGTGAGGAATTAGTCTCCTCAGGTCATGATATGGCTGAACATTTTCTTGCTAGTATCCACTGAGGATCTGCAGGTGACAAAACACAAGTACATCCCTTCCCTATACTAACAAATCTGTTGGCCCTTTCTAGGCTGAAACTCTGTGACGCAGAATTCTCCCTTCTTTGTTTTTAAAAGGCAGGGCTGTTGGGTCAGCATAAGCATGTGTGAAAATTGAATCCAGTAGCTTTTGGCATTTTAACTTTGTCATTGTATCATAATAACAACTTTTCTATTCTTCTAAATCTTGACTTTATACTTATCTTAAAGTACTCTAATTAATATAAAGAAAACACCATAAACATTCTGTAATACCTCTATTCTAAACTCTTGATCTTACCTATGCTAACACTAGAAAACCATGGGAAACTAAAAAAACTGTACAAATTAAACCACTGAATTAATTTCTGGGAAATAAAAAGAAACACAAAGATTTTATATTATGTATAGTTCTTTGAAATGCTGGCACACAGGAAAAAAAACTTAAATCAGTCAGCATAAAAGAGAATTATTAACCTATGAACTTATAAACCACTTATTCTATGCAACATTACTCCAAATTTACTCCAATTATAATATCCAATGCCAATTTTTTTTTATTTATAACTATCAGTACTATTATTTTACTATTAGCAGTTACTATCATCTTACAGGTATCAATATTACTCCTACTACTATTACTACTTGTTGTGGAGGGCCCATAGGCCCAAAAATAGACCTGCATATGCCTTGCCCTGCCTGGACATGTTTTTCCTGCTTCTTAATCAGGGGTGAGCACATGGCCAGCACAGAGGGGCACAAAGGGCCTGGTGCCATGTAGAGCCTGGCCTGCCCAGGTTTTAGGTTGTGTAAGCCCCCACACGCTCAGCTCACGCTTGCTGGGTGCTAGGCACATGTGAGCCCCATATTCGGAAAGTCCAGGCCTGTGGCTCCTTGCCTATTATGGCAATGTTGGCTGACTGCAAACCTGACTGGTTATTGGTGGCCGATGAGACCATTGATCTCAGCCCACATTTAATAAATAGACATGCACAGGCTCACGTGCCAGTGCATTCGCTCGCCAGTGCATTTCTGTGCTAGGTGCAGTCGCTCACTAGCTCACTCACCCAGGTGTGCATCGACTCACTTAGTGGCCTGCGTATTTACTTGCAGAGCTCACTTAAGCCTGTCATTATGGGGCTCAGACTCCCCGTGCAGCTGTGCATCCCACTGCATGCCCACTGCCTTATTGCCTGGTGTGTGCCATTGCCACGAGTTATCAGGTGCAGACTCACTTGTCTGCACAGGATCGTCTTCCCTCTGACCCACCAGCAAATCCTGCCTACGAGTTCCCTGGAGACAGCAGCCGGAGGGACCCAGCAGCTATGGTCGGAGACTATTGCCCCTAAAGCCAGGAGTATTCCAGCCTCGGAGTCCACAGGCGGAGACCCTAAGGAGCTGGACACTTTACAGAGGCTGTGGCGTAGCCCAGAGGGTGATTTATATTAAACTAGAATCACGAGTAAATAGCTCTGTAATTTCTATTGTGCCTGCCACAGAGCAGAAAGCTTTCAGCCCACCCTGCTGGGCAAATAGTATATTCACCCCAAGTGGCAGTAGCCACGGGGAAAACTCTCTCTGTTAATAGTCTGTTAATAGTTCTATGCTAGTTGTTGTAATATAGTTATTAATAAGCTGTTTGTGAATATTATTCCCATAAGGTTCTTTTTATATTTGATTGTAATCATACTAGAATAACTAACTGCTTGTTATAGTCTATTACTTACAATATAGTATTATAATTAATTTGTTATAATTATCATTAATTATAATATTTTATACTTATTACTTATAATTATTGTAATTGCATAATACAGTATTACAAATATGTATTACTTATTCATTATAAGTATTAACTACTTGTAATATTTCATTATAATTACTCAGTATTTAATTAATCATTGTTTAATATTTATTATTCTTACTATTCATGTACCCATTACTACTAAAATTATTAGTAGTAGTAGCAGTAGTACTATGTTTTTCTCTTGCATATCACTTAATTTCCATTGCAAACCTTATCCACCACAATTTTACACTGGATTATATTACTCATATAAAAACACTCTTACCCATTAACTTTTAATCAGTTTTGCATTCCTCCAAAAACATCCAACAATGTTATCTATACAAAAATACAGTTTTTTCTTAGCTCCTGTATTTTTCTTGCTAGTATTTCTAAAACTCCAATACCATTCTTTGCAGCAAAGTATTGTTTTGCACTAGTGCATTTCTAGGAATAACTTTTTCCAAAAATCACTGACTAGGGCTGTTTGTTATTACCCAAGAAGACATTCACATTAACAGCATTTCACAAACTGTACAGCAATTATTACAAGCAATGGAAAAGCAAGTCTTCAGGATTTATTACAATCAAAAACTAACCCTGAAGACATTAACCATACTAGAGGTTGCACCCAACAAATGAATTTTTGTTAGAATATCTCCTATGAGTAGAAAACAAATTGAACAGTGTCACTTTACATCTTGGAGCAAGTTCTGGAGAAGGTGAAAGAACGAGGAAAACTGCAAGAGAGGGAGGGAGGAAGGAGCGGGGCACTGGAAGAACCCAGAAGCCAAAGGAAA
Source organism: Tricholaema leucomelas (assembly GCA_013400475.1). Classification (NCBI taxonomy): domain Eukaryota; kingdom Metazoa; phylum Chordata; class Aves; order Piciformes; family Lybiidae; genus Tricholaema lacrymosa; species Tricholaema leucomelas. The sequence goes on along the minus strand of WAAF01014306.1, from coordinate 15,734 downwards.
AAGAAAAACTGCAGAGAAACTGAATAAAAAAGCAGTTTCTTCAGAAACTGAACAGAAGCAAAAATGCATATGGCTACAGCTTAACTATTTTCAAAACTTCCTCAATGAGGTATTGTCCTGGTAGGGCATAAATCCTGCCAGGCTGGTTTAGCCCTTGCTCTCCTCCTTCTGTTATGGGGAATCCCTGGGACATTGAGTCAGATGAGCAAAGCCTTGAGGGCTAGGGGCTTAGCACTACATGTTGGGTGTCTTGTGCCGCCCTCAATGTGCCAGCATGGTCAAAGCAGGCACAGATCTTTGAATTCATTTGACAGAACAATGGTGCTAGTGTCCGTTGGCCAGTTTGATTTTCAAACTGAAGTGTTTAAAGAGGCATGATTTAGAAACCATGCTTTTCTGCATCAAGCCTCTCTGCCTTTCTGTCATTCATGGCTCATTAACCAGGAATCAAGGTGGCCACGTGTATTCAGCTCAAACCCACCATCTTAGCAGCAGGTCAGCTCTCTTTCCCTCTGCCTGGAAAATTTTGTATTTTACCCGGGATCATTATCGCAAGTTTGAAAGCATCTTTGATACAGGAGACCTATTCAGGGACCAAAAGTGTTGTGAGTACATATGCTGGAGCAAATGCCAAGTCTCCATAAGCATAGTTAGAATTTTTCCTGGTTTCATGTTACTATTTTCCAAGTTCTGATTGTTTAAACTGTTTAATTCTATGCAATTACTTCCTGTCAACAGCAAATCCAAAGAATCTCAGGGAATTTTCCCAAATTTTGAATATTAAGAATAAAAATTACTATTTGTACAGAAAATAATATTCATGTTTAATAATGATTATTAATTTCCAATACAGGTATGCATTAAAGCTTCTTTCAAAAGTTTTTATTCTGAGTCTTTGACAGTAAATGCTGCTCTGGGTTGAGGAGGTTGGGCGGATGGGGGTAACAAGAGGTCTTTTGCAGTCACGGCTAAATCCATCACTTGCAGAGCTGTAAATTAACGGTCACATAAGCTAGAAAAACACAAGCCTGAGCTCTGCTTTTTTCACCACAAAGAGAGATCAAAAAGGAGTCTGAAACTTAAAGAAACTTGTAACAGAGTTTTTAAGACTTGGGAAATGACTGAGTTCAATAAAATAGTCTCATTTCAATCCACAATAACATCATGAAGGGAAATCTGCACCCTAGTTGCTGTAGTAGGTAGTGGCTGATTTCCTCATTTTTCAGGTGTCTTGAGATGCAATAAAAACATCTTGAGCACTAAGCACTGTCATTGCTGTCAGTCTTGGAGGTGTAAGGAGGGGTGGGTAATGTGCTGGCTCTTTTTCAGAATCAATTCAACCCAGGTTTAGGAACTGGAAGCAAGCCCCAGTCACAATTTGCTCCAGCAAAATATTGTCATGGTCACTTTGGGATTTAGGCGGATCTTTCCCCACTCTTCTCCTCTTTTAGCTCATAAGAACCCATTTCAGGACAAACTCCTCCAATCCAAAGCAATAAAATAATCACCTTCTGAGGGTTAATGTGATACCCTTGTTCTTTTTTAATGCACATAAACACATCATGATGCAGCTGTTGTAAATACTTATTGGTTTTTCGCCCCATAGTCCTACGTTGGTTGCAGTCCTAATGTGTACCAGCATAGAAGGATGGACGTGTCATTGTGCTCTTCTTTTTTGCTTCAAACCCCCATTCAGCTGAGTGAGGGACATCTCTCTCTGAGAGATTAACTCTTTAATTCCTGCATTTGGTTGCTATTTATAGAAAGATGCAGCTAGACTCTGCTGGGGCAGTGCAAAATCTCATTTTATTACAGAGAGAGATACTTTTTTTATATCACACAGTATCACCAAGGTTGGAAGAGACCTCACAGATCGTCAAGTCCAACCCTTTACCACAGAGCTCAAGGCTAGACCATGGCACCAAGTGCCACGTCCAACCTTGTCTTGAACAGCCCCAGGGACGGCAACTCCACCACCTCCCTGGGCAGCCCATTCCAGTGTCCAATGACTCTCTCAGTGAAGAACTTTCTCCTCACCTCGAGCCTAAACTTCCCCCGGTGCAGCCTGAGGCTGTGTTCTCTCGTTCTGGCACTGGCCACCTGAGAGAAGAGAGCAACCTCCCCCTGGCCACAACCACCCCTCAGGTAGTTGTAGACAGCAATAAGGTCACCCCTGAGCCTCCTCTCACCCCTGAGCCTCCTCTTCTCCAGGCTAAACAATCCCAGCTCCCTCAGCCTTTCCTCGTAGGGCTTGTGCTCGAGGCCTCTCACCAGCCTCGTCGCCCTTCTCTGGACACGCTCAAGCATCTTGATGTCCCTTCTAAACTGGGGGGCCCAGAACTGAACACAGTACTCAAGGTGTGGTCTAACCAGTGCAGAGTACAGGGGCAGAATGACCTCCCTGCTCCTGCTGACCATAATAAATATGATAATCAACCTTGTTTTTCTATCAGACTCTTCTTTTCATTTCTTGTTTTTTTTTTCCCTTGGGGTCACTTGTCTCATTATCTTAGCTGGCCCGTTACCTTATCCTTCTCTTATCTCCCACAGAGAGACCTCTGTAACTCCTGGGAACCAAGGGCACTCACAGCTCTACATAGCTTGTTATTTTTCTTTCTTGCATTTCTCCATTTTGCATTCACACAAAACTGCCTGGAAGGTAAAAAACTGTCTGAATGGCCAGGCCCAAAGAATGGTAGTGAATGGAATCAAACCCAGCTGCCAGCCAGTCACAAGCGGTGTTCCCCAGAGCTCTTTATCAATTATGTATTCTTTTTATACAAATGCATGTATATATTCTTTAATATCTTAATCCACGAGAGGTGTCTGAGGACTAGAGCAAAGCCAATATCACTCCATCTTCAAAAAGGGCAAGAGGGAGGACCCAGGAAACTGCAGGCCAGTCAGCCTAACCTTCATCCCTGGAAAGGTGATGAAACCACTCATTCTGCAGGTTATCTCTTAAGCACACAGAGGAAAAGAAGGGGCTGCTGAGGCTTTGCTTTCCAGAAAGAGGCTAAACATTTGCCTTGCAATGGGAACTAAAAATTCTTATCCTTCTTTGCTGGCATACACAGCTTTGCTTCGCTGACTGAACTGACTTTCAAATTAAGTCTCGTCTTTACACTTTCTATGCTCCCCTCTACACCATCATGATGAAGGGATTAAGAAGTTGGACAGGGTTGACACACTGCATGAGCTTCCAGACAGTTGTAATTTTGCCTTACATTTGTGTTTTGCCAGTGAGATCCACAGTATTTCACAGCAATAACCTCAGGTATCAGGATAGGTTGGGGACTGACCTGTTGGAAGTCAGCGAAGGGGAAAAGGACCTGGGAATCCTAGAAGATGTTAGTTAGACTAAGAGCCAGCAGTGTGCTCCTGTGGCCAAGAAGGCCAATGCCATTCTGGGGTGTATTAAAAGGGATGTGGCCAGTAGGTCAAGAGAGGTTCTCTTACCCCTTTACTCTGCCCTGGTGAGGCCGCATCTGAAATACTGCGTTCAGTGCTGGGCCCTCCACTTCAAGGACAGGGAACTGCTTGAAGAAGTCCAGAACAGAGCCACAAAGATGATTAAGGGAGGGGAACACCTTCCTTGGGAGGAGAGACTGAGGGAGCTGGGGCCCTTTAGCTTGGAGAAGAGGAAACTGAGGGAAGACCTCATTAATATTTATAAATATGTGAAGGGTGAGTGCGAAGAGGATGGAGCCAGGCTCTTCTCAGTGATGCCCAATGACAGGACAAGGGGAAAAGGCTGGAAACTGAGGCATAGGAAGTTCCATGGAAACGTGGGAAAACTTATTCACTGGAGGGTGACAGAACACTAGAATGGGCTGCCCAGGGAGGTTGTGGAATCTCCTTGTCTGGAGATATTCAAAACCTACCAGGATGCATTCCTGTGTGATCTGGTATAGGTGATGCTGCTCTGTCAGAGGAGTTGGACCAGATGATCTTTCGAGGTCGCTTGCGGCCCCTGACACTGTGATTCTGTGAACGTGTTAACTTTTTTCAGACAGCTTTTCTTTTGTTTCTGACATGTCTTACAAGCATAGTTGCCAGAATTCAGATATGGCAAAAAACAGAAAGAAAATATTGCTTACTTTACTAATATTACTCAGCAGTTTTCAGTGTAGCCACATGACTTTAGCATTCTACACTAGTTAATTCTCAAACAGTAATGCTAAAGTTAGTGGTTTCCTTGTGAAAAACAAAAGCTTCTTACCTTTATTCTTTGAATTCCAAATTCCCTGTACTTCCTTTTAGAAAACTGGCAGGATGTTGACCAAGTCCAGCCTCAATATTAGGCCTATCTCAGTATGAGAATTTTANGCAGTCATCAAAAGAAAGTGTTGGTTGATGAAGTTAACTTCATAGCGAGACAGTTTGAGATCACCCTGAAGACTCTGATACTATGAGAGATCTTTTATTTTATGTAGATATGCATACATTATGTCTTTACCTTATACTAATCTTTTCCAGTGCAATCGCCCTGACCTAAAGAATATGAATTTTGCACAGCTTCATAGCTGTGTGTTTTAAAGAACAATTTCCACTGTACCTTGGAGTCATCTGAATAATAGCACAGGATTTGTGTTTGCATAGTGTAAATAGAGACTTTTTAAAAGTAAATTTGAATTAGCAGCTAACAACAGTACAAATTTTCCCCCTTCTTATCTCTAAAAAGCTAAGCTTTTGAGAGATTTCTTAATAAGCTAAAAAGCTCTCCATTTCTTCACTGTTATACAGAAAACTTAAGCATCTGTAATTTGGATAAACTATCATCTAATTAAACAATTCAGATTGAATGTGCTAATGCAAATGTTCATTAAAAAATGCAAAGGGACTTCAAGAGGATAATTATAAATGAAGAAAGTTGAATCCAAATTAAATTTTTATGATATTTAATTACTGAAGGATTCCCAGTCTAAACAAGTGAATGTCTCTTCAGACCCTTGAAGAATATTTATTTGATTGTGTATTTGTTAAGCATCATAACTTTAAAAGACTAAGAGGTTTAGAAAAAGTAAAAAATAAAGGTCCAGTAATGCTTCTTTTCTGTAAGTCTGTTGGTAGAATGTCAACAGCGTTTCTCATCACAACAGCAGGGCAGCTTATGGCTTCACTGGCATAACATTCGTGAAGCTGTTGGAGAAGAAGCTTCACTTACCCAAAATATCCTAACATGGCACTATTAATAAGATCCAAGCTGCTTAGGAAAAAGAAAAAAAAAACAAAATAATTTATTTCAGCAAACAGATGCATATATGCATATACAGAGTACTGCTCTGCATTTAGTTATGACAGTAGGCTCTATTCCTCTAAGATTCCCTCTTCTACAATTAGTGGCTTTGAATAGCTCCCACATATATCACCGATGACTGATGTAGTGAACTGTTTGCCAAGCTAATACATGCAAATATTATTGCTTGACTTTGCATTATACTTTAGCATCTGTATTTTGAGATGGTTTCCACGGGTTAGTCATGCACCTTAAAATATTTTTTCTACCCTATCTATCACTGTTATTTTGCCAAAGCCTATAGCCAGGTTTACAAATATTATCAAAAGGCCTAATGATTTACATAGTGTTGTGGAGGGCCTGTGGGCCCCAAAATAGGCTTGTTTATGCCTTGCCCTGCCTGGACATGTTTTTCTGCCCAAACCAGAGGTAAACACATTAAATGGGTAAAAGGAGCACATTAGGCCTGGTGCCATAAAGTCTGGCCTGCCCAGGCTCAGGTTGTATAAGGTGGTTGTAAACATGTTGTGTAAGCCCCATGCCCCCAGCTCATGCTTGCTGGGTGCTAGCCCATATGATTCTCCATATTTGGGAAAGTCCAGGCTTGTGATTGCCTATTATGGTATTGTTTGGCTGACTGCCATAACCTTATTGGTCATTCTAGTGTCCAAAGGGCCATTAATCTCAGCCCACATTTAATAAATAGGGGCACACAGGTAAACAACATGTTCTGACTCCCCTGCATTGTTCACTTGCAGCTCGGGCTCCCCCTGCTCTCGCTCTCCCTCACACTTACTTACTTGCATAGGTCACTCGCTCATTATTAGGCTTTGGACTCACCAGCTTCTTGCTTATGCCGATTTGCCAAAGCAAATCTGGAGACAGATTCTCCCATAGTCCCCCAGCCAGCTGTGCACACTTGCATGCCACTGCGGTGAGTTATCAGGACCAGATCCTGTATTGCCTGCCTTTACCTACGGAGCTCAGACTCCTGAGCAGCCATGCACCTTATTGCACGCACGCTGCCTTATCATTGCCTGGTAAGCACTCCACTGCCGTTGAGTTAACCAGGAGCAGACTCCACTTGTCTGCACACAACTGGCCTGCTAGCCAGCATGACAACGTGCTCAGACTGCTCAGCACCGTACTCCTCCTGCACCTGAGGTCCTGCCAACAGTCCCTGGATAGAGCATCCACGAGAAGCCAGGAGACAAGGACAGAGACTGTACCCTTTGCCAGGAGAACAAGGTCAGAGACTGCCATCTCAGAATCCAAGAAGATTCTCTTTCCCCTAAAGCCGGGAGGATTCTAGCCTCAAAGTCCACGGGCAAAGACCCTGAAATTCGGACACTGGTATAGGCTGTGACATAGCCCCGGAGGGTGATTATTGATAATTAGTCAGAATTTGTAAATAAATGCTTTAATGCCTCTGTAATATCTATAGCCTCCGCCATACAGCAGAAAGAGCTTTCAGCCCACTCTGCTGGGCAAATAGGATGTAGACCCCAAGTGGTATTTGCCGTGGGGAAAGTCCTCTCTCTGTTTATAGCTTGAATTGTTTGCTGGTTATTAATAAGTTATAGTGTGATACTAATCCTAGAATGTCTTCCATAACCATGTAGAATCCTTTTAATATTAAATATAGTGGTTGGGGGTGGTGAGAGTTCAGAATATTGAAGTTAATAAATATATATTTTTATAGAATACCATCTCGCACCAATTGATTTCTGCCCTCCACCACAATTGGCATAGGTGGCAGAATATCCCTCCGCGACACATGGTCATACAATTTAACTGTACTAGTAAGGAGGGCTGCTTAGCAAGAGAAATCACAGTATCAATACTAAGTGCTCATTCTTTCAGTAACCACTGATCACATTCACATAAACTGCACCTGCAATTTTTACTTAAAATGCCACCATGAGTACTAGACACAGAAAGAAGCAGAAGCTCATAACCAGACTATCTCTTCAATTGCATTTGTTAACATGACTCAAGTACTTAATAAATATTCTAGAAGCATTTAGCTCTGTCTTAAAAGATTGAGAAAGCAGTTGTCTCAGTTCTCCAAAGATATTTGCAAGAAATAGGTAAAAAATAGTATTTGGTGTACTATTTATGCAAAATGTAATTTACTTTCAAGTTGCCATTGTTATCTATTCATTAGATAAGAAGTATTCAACAGATGGAAAGTATAAAACATGTAAAATTTTTCCTTTTTTGCCATTTAAGCCCTTTTTTGATCATCCTGAAGCATGGGTGAGCTATAGGGTTACTTCTATGGAATTTGAGTATAAAAGAAATAGAGGGGTCTGCAAAAGAAAAGCTGAAGAATGTCTGTCCATCACATTGTCAGAATATTCATCCAAATACGCAGAAGTCACGGAGTACCTGGGCTGAGGCCAACAAGACCTGGAACAATCTAGTGATGGACAACCTTAGGCTTGAAAAGTGTCCTGAAAAGTTATAAATTTGAACACTGGAACCCGTTTTTGTACTCTGGTATGCTTTTAGAGTATTCAGAATTATGCCTTCCCTGATAAAAACTAGGAGAACTGCATACATAAATAGGAGAATTTTGCTTAATTGCATTGTCCTGGAGGTCCCGTGTACCCCAGAAATTTCCTCTCCCTCTGTGGTTTGAATGGGAGAGGAAAAAGGCGCGAACAGACCTGTTTCTCCCTCCCTGCCCTGCAGGCGTGAAGGGGGGAGCAGGGGGGACCCTTACGGCACGAGGAGTGCCCCGTGCCGGGCCCGCGCTGCACTCGGCTGAGGATTGGCTGTGAGCTTTTCGCGCCTAGGCAGTGGTAACGGCTCTTTGTCTAGGAAAGGGTATAAATATCGAGGGGTTCCCGCCTTGGGGTGTTCCTGCCGTGGAGTTCGCCCCTGCTTTGGATCGCGTTCCCGCCTTGGGGTGCCTGCTTCGAGTTCTTCTCCCCCCACCTGGATAACTTCTACACGGAGCCTTTGACACTCCGAAGACAAGCCCTGAAGGACTTCACTTTAAGCGTCCTTATTGTGTGGCTTATCGCTTCTTAACGACCCTGAAGGTTGCTGAAAAGACCACGGGACAGACCTTTGAATCGCCCTTCTTTTCAAGCCAGCTGTCGTGAGTAGCCTAGGCTCAGCCTATTTTGATAGTGGGGAACGCTATATATATTTATTAGCACAAATCCTTTTCCAATTACTGACTTAAAATTAGTCAAGTTTACCTGTGCATCCTATTGTGTAGATATTCTCCAACAACCAAAAAGAACCTGCTAATTAAATATAAATTATCTTCTGTATATAGTTTTGGGGGCGGGTTTTTGGGAAATAAAATAACTCTATTTTTATAAATTTCTGACTCGGCCAAATTAATTCCTGCCTCTATAACATGCATTCCAAAGGAAGGTATCTTGACTGGGGGTAGCTTTGTTTTGCATTTTCTTTTAGCGTTTTATTACATACACATGCTGTTTTCAATAAGTATTTTTTACATTTAAGGTGGAGGTCTGGTTGTAGTCTTGGGTTTGTGAAAGAACACAAATGAACTAACAGGAAAGCTAATAAGATTTTTACAGCCATACAGGAAACTATAAACGAAATGGTGGTTCTGAGTTGTCTAATAATAAGCATATTCAACACGCTGACCTTGGATTTGAAAAGTAGTTTGTCTTGACATTGAAATAATTTTGTAGAGACCCACTGAATAGATCACTGCTCTAGAAACACATGACATAACACAATGCACAAATGCAACATATCCAAATTCCCCAGATTTGAACTAGAAAGGGAAGTCTAGCTGTCACTGAACATTATACATGGTCGTGACAAATTGAGAGACACAAACCTGTGTAAACTCCAGTATGTGTGTACACAGCCATAAACACACTGCAGCTGAACAAGAGGCATACAATTAGGGAAAACTTAGAAATCTGCAAACCTACTTGTATACTAAATTAAAAAAAAAAAAAAAAGTTTTAAAAAAGGGGAAAGACAGAAAATTGCTTTTACAGTTATTTGTCAGCTACCATAACTTTCAGGAACTGAGATAAAAGAGAATGAGAAACTACCACCTATGACTGAAGACAGGGTACATAACCTTTGTCCATAGGAAACATGCAATCGCATTCAGCTACTTGAAAAATATCAAGCTCTATTTTACCTTCTTTACCTCAGTCTGGTACCTGTTAGATACAAGATTTTCTGCCACAAATTCTTTCTCCCTCTAAACAAACACAGGATTATTGAAAAATGAGTCAATCTTTAAGGCAATTGTGTTGTGATATGATCCTGTGTGAGCTAGTGAACAAAGACTCAGGACAACCCAGATGCACCTTCATTTGATGGCACCATACTGTTTTCACCTGCCCAATTATCCAGCACTCAAAGGGAAGGCACTACAGCTCCCTAATTGGCAGAATTTATGGCAACATTTTTTTCCCCTTTGAGGAAATTCACCCTCCAAGGCCTTGACTGAAACAGAATCTTTGTAAGCAGCAGCAGAACAACCCAATATAACCATGTCTCATTCAAAGTTTGCAAACAGTATTCACTGTTACTAGATTATAGAAATCTTCTTCCAATAACTTACTAAAAAGTAGTTTTGCTAGACATTTGTTAATTTTGGCTAGCGACCTGTTCTTTATTCCTGGCACACAGCTGTTTCATCCATCTGGCCTGCTGCAGCTCCTATAGCTGGGCCTACAAAGTTTGTTAGTATGTTGCGAACTAAGGTATTTCTGCCTCAGTTTTCCCAGGAAACTTTGCAGAAGCTATCTCTCATATATTAAAATATGAATGTCATTTCTAGCAAACCCAGGAAATATTCAAGGCTGCAATTAGTACAGTGAGAAGGGGAAAGTCTAATTAATTTGCAAGCTCTGATCATTCTGATCTCTGTAGTTTCCTTGTGTCCTTCTTGCTTTTTTCAAAGACCAGAACAACACTGGCTTACCTCCAGACTTCAGACACTTCTGCTTTCCATGACCTTGCAAAAATGATGTTGTGTCAAAAAGTTATCGCAAACACAACGTAGGAACCTCCAGGACTGTTTGTGCTTTTCCATCAAAAATGAAGATGGTTGAAGTCCCCCACGATAATCACGGCATGTGGTCACAAGGCTACTTTCAGCTGTCTGTAGAAGGCCTCAATGACTTCCAATTCCTGATCAGGTGGCCCATGGTAAACACCCACTACGACATCACCTATATTTAGCCTGTTACATAATTCTTACCTGAAAGCTTTCAATGCATTCTTCTTCCACCTTTAGGCAGAGCTCAATACATTCTAGCTTCTTTCTCACATAAAGAGCAACTTCACCACCTTGCCATGCTGGTCTGTTTTTCTTTAATAGTATGTAGCCATCCATGACAGCATTCCAGTCATGTAAGCCATCCCACCATGGGTCTCTAACTCTAATGAGATCATGACCCTGCAATGCCACCAACTAGTTCTTTCTGTTTATCCCCCGTATTGCATATGTTTGTTCACAGGCATTTCAGAGAGGTAGTTGAATAAAGTTTCGATAGAAGGGTACAAGAGGACTGCAGCTGGCTTTCTGGTGCTCATCTTGGAAGGAAACTTTGGAACATTTGTTGCTGCTCTGGTTGCCTGGTTTATTCTCTGGTTGGATGGGGCAGCGTGATCACTGTCATAGAATCAGTTAGGGTTGGAAGGGACACAAGGATCATCTAGTTCCATCGCCATCTTGAACCCTACCTGCCTGAGTCCTCTATTTCAAAGCTAAGCTGACCTTCCTGCTGCCAAAGATTCCCTTACCTTTTTGAGAAAGGTGTGTTCCATCCCTCCCTAACAGGTTATTACCATCAAAGAATGTCTCATTATCATTAAAACCATAAATCCCCATGATGGCACCAGCTGCCCCCTTTCTTCTAACTGAACACAGGAAAAGATAAACTCGGGCACCAATGTTTTCCACATCCACCCACGGGGCTTTACAGTCATCACTGATTCTGCCCATGTTCTGCCTCACAGGGTCATTCAGGCCACATAGAAGAGTAACAATGGGTAGTAGTCAGTGCTCTTAATGATGTGTGGCACCCTCTCAGCAATCTCAGCTTCCAAGACATAGCAAAGTTCATCATCTCTATTGCCATTATTTTGATTGGATTGTTCTATAAACACATAACAGAATCACAGAATGTTAGAGGTTGGAAGGGACCTCTATAGATCATCTAATCCACCTCCCATGCTAAAGTAGGATCACTTAAGGCAGGTCACAAAGGAACACATCCAAATGGGAGACACCACTGCTGCGTTGCTCAAAGGTGGTGCAGGATACCGGAAAGACATGAGCTTATACCAGTATGATACATAGAAGGTCAATCCGTTTATTGAAGCTAGCCATGACACTTACATAGTAGATGGGGTACATACGTACATAATTTTAATAGGCTTCACTAGCTGCAACAGTTTTTCTTGTTCCCAGGGCTGACCAGCCTTCCCTCCTTCAAGGCCCCCTCGCACAGCTCAGCTTACAGATAGCAGCTACTTTCTCATCTTCTACCCAAGGCCGCTTACCTGCAGCTGTGCCTCTTATCAGAGTGACTCTACCCTTACCCTGCCTGTTCTTTTCACTTCAGTTCTGCTCAAACTCCAGCACTCCACAACATCTCTGGACAGCCCATGCATTGGAAATTAATAATCAGTATTAAATAGTAATATCAATTTATGTATATTAATTTTTATCATTAATATTAAAAATTCAGGAAAATTCCCTGAGATTCTTTGGATTTTCCATCGATGGGAGGTAATTGCACAGAATTAAACAGTTTAAACAAACAGAACTTGAAAAACAGTAATGCAAAACCAGGGAAAATTCTAACTATGCTTATGGAGTCTTGGCATTCACTCCAGCATATGTACACACAACGCTTTTGGTTCCTGAATAAGTCACCTGTATCAAAGACACTTTCAAACTCGTGATAATGATCCAAGGGTAAAATAAAAAATAATTCAGGCAGGGGGAAGGAGAGCTGAGTTGCTGCTAAGCTAGCAGGTGTGAGCTGCATACACATGGCCACCTTTAATGAGCCACAAACAATGAGAGGCAGAAAGGCTGAATGCAGAAAGGCACAGTTTTCTAAATCTTCCCCCTTTAAATACTTTATTTTGAAAATCAAACTGGCCAATAGGCACTACCACTGTTTTTCTGGCCAATGAATTCAAAGCTTCATGCCTCATTTGACCACACAGGTGTGTTGAGGGCAGCACCAGACAGCTCACACATGGTGCTAAGCCCCCTAGCCCTCAAGGCTTTGCTGGGGCCAAATCCTTATTGTCTGCTCATCTGACTCCACTCCCAAACCCACAACAGGAGAAGGAAAGCAAGGGTTAAACTGGCCTGGCAGGATTTATACCCTACCAGGACAGTCTGTTCCACTGTTCTGTCATCATTAAAGATTTTCCTCACATTGAGATGGAACTTCTTTTTTTCTATTTTGTATCTATTGCCCCTTTTCCTATAACATGACACCACTGAAAAGACAAGCACCTTCTTAATATATTTATAAACATTAGTAAAATCTCTTTTCAGACTTCTATTTTCCAGACTATACAGCCCCAAGCCTCTCAACATTTCTGCATGAGACAGGTGTTCCAGTCCCTTAACCATCCTTGTAGGCATCCAGTGGATACTCTCTTGTATATGCCTGTCCCTCTTTAATTTGGAAGCCCAGAAATGGGCATAATACTCCAGACGTGGTCTCAATATGGCAGAGTAGAGAGAGAGGAAAACTTTCCTTACCTGACTGAAAACACTCTTCTTAATGCACATGAGGGTATCACTGGTCTTCTTGGCCATAATGACATATTGCCGGTTTTGGATAATTTACTGTCCACCAGGACCCCAAGGTCCTTCTCTATGGAGTTGTTTTCCAGCAGGTCAATCTCTAATATGTATTGGTGTATGGTGTTGCTCATCCCCAGGTGCAGAACTCTACACTTGTTGAAATACATGTGTATAGGTCTATGTTCTGAATATAATCTGTTTTAAAAACCTAGACACAACTCTGTATGTTAAATCTGTGAACATGGACTGTCGCTCATGTAGACTCATATATTTTTTTCCATTGGAAATGAACTCTAAAATCATTGAGCCAAATCATCAACCTAATACCACCATGGCCATTAAACCATGTCCTGAAATGTCATGTCTAACCTTATTGCTGTCTACAACTACGTGAGGGGTGGTTGTAGCCAGGAGGAGGTTGCTCTCTTAGGCAGCCAGCACCAGAACAAGAGGACACAGCCTCAAGCTACACCAGGGGAAATTTAGGCTTGAGGTGAGGAGAAAGTTCTTCACTGAGAGAGTCATTGGCTACTGGAATGGGCTGCCCAGGGAGGTGGTGGAGTCACCATCTCTGGAGCTGTTCAAGGCAGGATTGGACGTGGCACTTGGTGCCATGGTCTAGCCTTGAGCTCTGTGGTGAAGGGTTGGACTTGATGATCTGTGAGGTCTCTTCCAACCTTGCTAATACTGTGAGACTGTGTGAGACTGTCTACATGGGTTTTTTTAACCCTTCCGGGGATGGTGACTCCATGTTGTGGAGGGCCTGTAGGCCCGATAAATAGGCTCATTCTATGCCTCACTTTGCCCTGCCTGCCCAAACATGTTCCTCCCCAAACCAGGGGTTAACAAGCCCCAAACAGGGGTAAACACATTAAAGGCATAAAAAGGTACAATAGGCCAAGGTGCCATAGTGTCTGGCCTGCTAAGGCCCAGGTAGTAAACAGGTTGCATAAGCCCACACGGTTAGCATGTGGCCCAGCCTCTGCTCTCTCCATATTTGGAGGTACAAGGCAAGTGATTTCGCCTATTATGGTATTGTTTGGCTGACTGCCAAACCGATTGGTCACTAATGGTCAATGAGACCATTGATCTCAGCCCACAGTTAATAAATAGACATGCACAGGCTCACGTGCCAGTGCATTCGCTCGCCAGTGCATTTGTGTGCTAGGTGCATTCACTCACGAGCTCACTCACCCATGTGTGCACTGACTCGCTAAGTAGCCTGCGTATTTACTTGCAGAGCTCACTTCAGCCTGTCATTACAGGGCTCGGACTCCCCGTGCAGCCGTGCATCCCACTGCAAGCCCACTGCCTTATTGCCTGGTGTGTGCCATGGCCACAAGTTACCAGGAGCAGACCCACTTGTCTGCACGTGATCAAATTTCCTCTGCACCTGCAAATCCTGCCTACAAGTTCCCTGGACACAGCAGCCGGAGGGACCCAGCAGCAGACAGTTGGAGACTATTGCACCTGAAGTCGGGAGTATTCCAGCCTCGGAGTCCATGGGCAGAGACCCCGAGGAGTTGGACATTTTAGATAGGCTGTGACATAGCCCGGAGGGTGATTTATATTAAATTAGAATCGTGAGTAAATACCTCTGTAATTTCTATTGTGCCTGCCACAGAGCAGAAAGTTTTCAGCCCACCCTGCTGGGCAAATAGTATATTGAGCCCAAGCGGCAGTAGCCACGGGGAAAACTCTCTCTCTCTGTTTAATAGTTGTGTGCTAGTAATTGTAATACAGTTATTAATAAGCCGTTCGTGATTATTCCAATAAGGTCTTCATAACCGTGATTAGAATCCTATTTAATATAGTGGTTGGGGGGTGACAAGAGTTAAGAAGATTGAGTTTAATAAATATATTTTTTATAAAACCTATCTCGCACTGATTGATTTCTCCCCTTTGCCACAAACAGGCGTAGGCGGCAGAACCCCACTCCACAACACTCCACCATCTCCCTGGACAGCCTATTCCAGTGCCCGACCACTCTTTCATTAAAGAATTTTATCTAATATCCTAATATCTAAACTTCTCCTGGTGAAATTCAAAGTCTTCTGGTTTATTTGCTTGATTCTAGGGAGAAGAGACCAGTCCCATCTCAATACAACCCCCCTTCAAGGGATTGTAGAGAACAATGACATCTCCCCTCATACTTCTCTTCTCCAGAATAAACAACCCCAGTGACCTCAGCCACTCAGCAGCCCCACTGCCCTTCTCTGGAAATGTTCCAGCAACTCAATGTCTTTCTTGTAGTTAGAGGCCTAAAACCGAACACAATATTCAAGGTGTGGCCTCACTAGTGCCAAGTACAGGAGCACAATCACTTCCTTGCTCCTGTCACAGTATTCCTGATACAAGGCAGGACACTGGTGGCCTTCTAGGCCATCTGAGCTCACTGCTGACTAATATTCAATCAACTGCCACCTGTTATGATCATGTTTTTACTTTTTCATAATAATCATATTTTTTTCAGGTGCTGATGTTAGAAGGAGGATGAAACAGTCTTGCTTTTTTAGGTCACCAGGTTGCCCAGAGATGTGGTGGAGGTCCCACCCCTGGAGAAATTGAATATCAAACTTGACAGGGTTCTGAGCAACCTAATCTAGTCATGTGATGGTTTGAGAGTTACCCGACCCCACACTTAAAAGAATCACCCAGACTAGACTCATATGGATGGAAATTAAGGAATGAAGCTATATT
>WAAF01014305.1:0-10053 GCA_013400475.1 Tricholaema leucomelas | reverse complement strand
ATCCCAGGGAGCAAGTGAGCAGAGCCTATTCTCCCCTCTTCCTGACCTTCAACCCTCAGATATTTGTAGATATTTATTAGATCCCCTCTCAGTCTTCTCTTCTCCAGACTAAACAACCCCAGGTCCCTCAGCCTCTCCTCATCAGGCAGTGTTCCAGTCTCCTCATCAGGCAGTGTTCCAGTTCCCTAATCATCTTTGTAGCCTTCCACTGGACTCTCTTCAGTAGATCCCTGCCCCTCTTAAACTGGGAATTCAGTACTCAAGATCAGGTCTCATGAGGGCAAAGCAGGTGGAGAACCTGCTTTGATCTGCTGGACACACTCTTCTTAATGCACCCCAGGATCCCATAGGCCCTCTTGGCCACCAGAGCACATTTTTGAAGTGTATCTATTACACATAATTATATTCTGGTATGGGTACTCTTACTCAAAATTAAGCTAAAATAAACTAAAGGGTTAAATTTGTGAGCAGAGAATGAAAGGCAATGAAAAACAAATGGAGAATTTGCCTTCATCTAAATTTTGTAAAAACCTAATGGAGATTAAATGCTACAGACCAAGTCCTCAGACAGTATAAATGAGCATTATAATTTCATTCTGGTGTTCAGTAGGGGAGAAAATGGTATTTAACAGGTAATTAACCATGAGGAGTGTGAATATTTGGCCAGGAATCAACTGGGATGCAGGAAAAGTGCATAGATTTCAGAGGTTTACAGAAGCACCTCTTCCTTAGATTCAAGCAGTCTCTAGCTTTCCCTGCTTTATGTAGGAATCAAATAATTGCAATTTTTGAGTCAGTATTAATCACAGGATCACAGAAACCTTCAGGTTGGGAAAGCCACTTGGCATCATCAAGTCCAACTGAGATCCCTACTCTACGAAGTTCACCTTTAAAACATATCCCTAAGCACAACAGTCAAACGACTTTTAAACACATCCAGGGCTGGTGAATCCACCACCTACCTGGGCAGCACATTTCAGTGCCTGACCACTCTTGCTGGGAAAAAGTGTATCCTAATGTCCAGTCTAAGCATAACCAGTGGCAGTTTGGGGCCATTCCCTCTCATTCTGTTCTCACATCTGACTGTTTCTTTTGTGAATAAGACAAACGAAACCCTATGAGGAGAGGCTGAGGGAGCTGGGGTTGTTTAGCCTGGAGAAGAGGAGGCTCGGGGCAGTCTACAACTGCTGTCTACAACTAACTGAAGAGAGGTTGTAGCCAGGTGGGGGTTGGTCTCTTCTCCCAGGCAACCAGCAACAGAACAAGCAGACACAGCCTCAAGTTGTGCCAGGGGAAGTATAGGCTGGATGTTAGGAGAAAGTTGTTGCCAGAGAGAGTGATTGGCATTGGAATGGGCTGCCCAGGGGGTGGTGGAGTCAAAGTCCCTGGGAGTGCTCAGGAAAAGACTGGATGAGGCACTTAGTGCCATGGTCTAGATGACTGGCTAGGGCTGGGTGCTAGGTTGGACTGGATGATCTTAGAGGTCTCTTCCAACCTGGTTGATTCTATTCTATTCTATTCTATTCTAATCTATTCTAACAAGAGGTGGTAGGACATAGAAAGCAATGTGAATGAATCATGCAATAATAGACATTCCTGCCTCACAATAAAAGATTTCAGAAGCACTGGTAGAAACCCTGACCAACCTGATCTCCTCCTAGAACAAGATCACCTGGCTGCTGGATGAGGGAAAGGCTGTTAATGTGGTATTCCTAGACTTTGGAAAAGCCTTTGATAGTGTTCCCCACAAAATTCTTGCAGACAAATTGGCTACTCATGGCTTGGCTGGGCAGACTGTCTCCTGGATAAAGGACTGATTGAAGAGGAGGGCTCAGTCAATTTCAATCCAGCTGGTGGCCAGGCACTGGTGGTGTTCCTCAGGGATCTTTGTTGGGATCACTTCTTTTTAACATCTTTATTGACAACCTTGATTCAAGCATAGAGACTGTCAGCAGTGAGTTTGCAGATGCCACCAAGTTAGGTGGCAGTGTTGATTTGAATGAGGGTAGAGTGGGTCTTCAGAGGCACTTGGATAGGCTTAGATCAATGGGCCAACATGAACAGGATGAGCTTCAACAAGGCCAAGTGCCAGGTCCTGCACTTGGGTCACAACAACCCCAAGCAACACAGCAGTGTGGCTGGAGAGCTGACAACAGAAAGAGACCTGGAGGTTGTAACAGACAAGCAGCTGAATGTGAGCCATCAGTGTGCCCAGATGGCCAAGAAAGCAAATGGCATCCTGACCGGAATTAGAAATGCTGTGTCCAGCAGGAGGAGAGAGGTGATTGTCCTGTGGTACTCAGCTCTGGTGAGGCCACACCTTGAGTGTTGTGTTCAATTTTGGGCTCCTCATTACTAGAGAGATGTGGAGGTGCTGGAACCAGTGCAGAAGAGGACAAGGAAATTGGGGAAGGACCTGGAGAATAAATCTGATGAGGAGTGACTGAAGGAGCTGGGGACGTTTAGTTTGAAAAAGAGGAGGCTGGGGACAGACTTCAGGGCTGTCTGCAGCTACCTGGAAGGAGGCTGTGGAGAGGTTGGAGCTAGTCTCTTCTCACAAGTCATTAGTGACAGAACAAGAGGGAATGGTCTCAAGCTGCAGCTGTATAAATTTAGATTAGATGTTAGGAAAACTATTTTCAAGGAAAGAGTGGTCAGACATTGGAATGTGCTTCCCAGGTAGGTAGTAGAGTCACTAACCTCTAGAAAGTGAAGTGAACGAATCATTAAATAACAGGCATTCCTGCCTCACTAACCCTTAAACCTTGCCTGGGTGCATTCCTGTGTGAACTAAAAGCGTTTTGGATGTGGTGCTTGGGGACATGGTTTAAGGTGCACCTTTTAGAGTAGGGATATGAGTGGGGCTTGGTGATTCTGAGGGGCTTTTCCTACCTATACATTTCTGTGATTCCATGATTCCTTTTGTCTAGAAGATATAAAGACATTATTGCAACATAGTGGGTCAAGAAGGTCGTGTAAAATGCTTTTTTATTTATGTGCATCATTGGTTTACATTCAGAGTGTAGCTGCCATTCTCATGCCACTCTAAGTATTTTCAGATGAAGAGCTCTGCTAATTGAACTGCAAACATTTAACTGATTATACATTCTTCCTGCCACTAGTTTATGAGAACTTGTGCCACGTCCTCTCAGTGATGTTCATGCTCTATGTGTTGGGGAGGGGAAGTTAATTGATGTGAGATGATGTTTTTCCCAAATTACTATTGTTTATTAATTTTGCTATTCGGAACTCTCCCCACCCCCAACCACTACTTATAATAATATTTTGGTTCTTACATGGTCATGGAAACATTCAATAGATAATATCCAGATCTAGTAATAACCAGCAAAATATATAAACATTAATTGAACTGGAAGAGAAGATTTTCACAGTCAAATGCTGCTTGTGGTTAATATGCCACTTGCCCAGTAGATGGGCTTAAGCTCTTTCTGCTCTATGGCAGAAGACAATGGAGAATTACAAAGAAGCATTTAAGCATTTACTCACAGATTATTATTGTTACCCTCACGGGGGCTAGCCACTGTCCAGACAGTGCCCAGATGCTTTCAGGGGGCTCTGTCTTGTTGGACATTGAGGCTTGAATCTTCCCGGCTTTCAGAGGACAGGACACAACCTCTGACTTTGTCCCCTGGTGTCTTCTGTACGATCTTATGTCCAGGACTGCTAAGCAGTACTTTCAGGGTGCTGTACAGTCTCAGCACCATGTCACGCTGACCACACAGGCTGATTGCGTGCAGGCATCCAGGGTCTGCTCCTGGTAACTCGTGGCAGTGGAGTTTATCAGGCAAGCAATAAGGCAGTTGGCAATTGCAACAGGCAATGGCAGAACACGGCTGGGCACAGCAGAGAGAGCACGGCAAAGAGCAGTGACGCAAAAGCACGCTGTTTGCCTGCGTGTCTCCTTTTATCAATGTGGGCAGAGATTAACTGCCCTTTGGACACAAGAATAGCCAATCAGGATGGCAGTTAGCCAAACCATACCATATTAGGCAAAGCCATGGGCTTGCTCTTCCCCAATTAGGGAAAAACACAGGCCTTGCACTAGGTAGGTACAAGCTAAGTATGTACCTTGTTTACCACAGGACCCTGGGCAGGCCAGACTCAGTGGCTACAGGTTCTTTTGTGTCTATTTCCCACACTTGGCCTCTCTGCTGGATTAGAAGAACATTCCTAGGCAAGCCAGGATATGTACAAGCCTACTTTGGGGCTATCAGGCCTACCACAACACTGTGAGCTTCCAACATTCTCAGAAAGCATCTGGTGAAATCTCTGCAGCAGTGTTTGTCCTAAGAGCATTGGAGCAGGACTTAAAATTGCTCTTAGTATAGCCAAAGACAGTAGTTTCAAACTGTCTTTCTCGTTCAGAATGGTCAAGTCACTTGTGGTGGTGTTTATTCTTTTTTTAAATGCAAATCTTTCACCACGTCACTGTCCTGAATTACAAAATCAGCTTCTATTCATAATTTCTTCTTGTGTATAAGACAGACATAATTTCTGTACATGAGATTTCAGCTCTGAAATAATTAAGAGTTATTATGACGTCACTTCAGAGCAAAGAATCTGCCACAACTCTTAACAGTCTTGTAGAAGAAGTATTCAAAAGAAGGAGGGTTTTTTCCTACCTCCCTATAGAGTTTTGACATGAAGTTTGCACTTATATGAGGAAAAAGAACTTCAAAACATTTGATGTTAACAACAGTTTTCATGATTATTAACAATCTTTGCCTGGATATAAAAATCAATATAGGCTATTAATTTTTGCATAATTCATAACAATATGTTGTGCCACTTTTTTTGCAGAGGCATAGACTGTAGCTTAGGGAGGGAAACACCTCTCTCTCCCTGTCTTTCTCTTTTTTTTGTGATTTTTTTGTTTGTTTGTTTGTTTGTTTTCTGAGCTCCCTTTATTCATGTATATCTAAGTGCTGTGGGATGTTGAAACTGGGTGATCCTTGTGGTCCTTTCCAACCCTGACTGATTCTATGAATCTATGATTCTATGATCTTTCCTCTAATCTCAGGTAAGAACTAACATGTAAGCTTTGCTGGCTTCTGTTTTTGTTAGCCTGTCTGAGATCACAGTATCACAGTATCACAGTCTCACAGTATTACCAAGGTTGGAAGAGACCTCACAGATCATCAAGGCCAACCCGTTACCACAGAGCTCAAGGCTAGACCATGGCACCAAGTGCCACGTCCAATCCTGCCTTGAACAGCTCCAGNCTTTGAGCCCTTCTGGGCAGTTTCTTTGGGAGTGAGTTTGGATTTCTGTATTATTTCTCGTTTGCATTGTCAAGGTCCAGAGAACAGAGATTAACAATGTCTCTGTCCAGAGGAGCAAGACCTGTTCTTATGGATTTCCATGTTGTGAAATTGAGGTGCAAACGAGACCATAGATCATCATGAAACTATTTAGTAAAGGATAAGGCTGGACAAAATAGAGGGAGAGAGGGGGAAGGGGGAGAGAGAAAAAGAAAGAGAACGATGGAGAAGAGAAGGATGAGCAGGGAAGGAAAAGAGATGGGATCATATTACCCTCAGTTGCAGGTGGGTGGGGGAGAGAAAGAGACAGGTGTGTGGCCCAGGGATGACCTTCGGTGGAGTTTGTCAGGGTTCTACTGGTGGTGGTGCAGCTCTGGTGGTCTGGTGGTAGTCCGCCCTTGGTGGTCTGGCAGAAGTGCCACTGGTGGTCTGGTGAGAGTGCCACTGGTGGTCTGCTGGGAGTGTCACTCTTTGGCAGGCATTCCTCCTGCCTTTTACACAGTTTTCTGCCCGGTGTCCAGCTGCAGCCTGGAGAAGAGAAGGCTTCGAGGAGACCTTAGAGTGGNTGTGTACCCTCACGCATTCGCAGGGGTCCAGTGCTACTGGGGAGAGGGCCTCTACCCCCTCCCTGGCTTTACCTGTGGATACCCTGAATACACACAGGCCTTTTCCCTTCGAGGTAGCTGAGATAAGATGTAGGCATCCTGGGCATTCCAGCCAGGCTGAGGTTCAGGAGTTAAGAAGGTGATATCTGTTGATTTGCATCTCTGAGCTTCAGGCCAAGCACCTGGCCTGAGTCCTGGAAGGTAACAAAGGCAATTTTTATCTTTGTTGATTAGGGAGAGGATGCAATCTTTGTCTTTGCTGATGAACAAGAGAGAGGATTTAGACTCTCACATGTATATAATTGTAAATACCTGTAAATATATTGTGGATATATGCTTGTAAATTTTGCCATGCTGTAAATATAACATCAACTCACTTCCAAGCTGTCTGAGCTGGTCTGGAAAATTTCAAGTAGTGTCGGGGAGTGTGAAATTCCTAACCTGAATCAATGAACCTGAGCGAATTTGGGGTGAATTTGTGACAGGACAGGGTTGCAACACTGCTGATCTTCTTCTGAGGTAGGGTGGCCATTTGAGCTAGATTTCTAGCTCAGACATAAAAAAAACAAACCCTGGGAACAGAGAAATTGAGAATCTGTCTCTGGCCGTGGTCTAGTTGACTGGATAGGGCTGGGTGCTAGGTTGGACTGGATGATCTTGGAGGTCTCTTCCAACCTGGTTGATTTTATGATTCTGTGAAGAGTATTTTGAGTAGTGTTGGACATTCCAGGGATTGGCCATAAAACGGCAACAATGGATAAGTTAATATGATTTAATTGGAGCATCAAAAGCTTATGTCTGGAAGGACAACTTGGATTTCCCCCTGCTGTGCTTGCTGCTGTTTTTGCTGCTGTTTTAGCTGCTGCTTTGCTGCTTTGCCTCCTCTTGATCCCCTCCCCATCTTCTTTAAGGCTATTATATTCTGTAGCAGTTTATTCTCCTTATACTGTAATATTTAGTTCAAACCATAAGAAATACATTTTCATTTTCCCTGATTTTCCAAATACTGAGTTCTAGCAAATTTACTCTACTGGGGGAGGGATCCATTCTGACCCATTACACCATCTGTAAGAGCTGGGTCCTCACTTGTGTAAAGACCAACTCTACTGACAATTGGTATGAAGTGCACAGGGATTTTTGTTACTACTGTATATAAGATTCTGAAGGACAAAACTTCTTCTGGAACAGTTAGACTGGTTAGACTAGGAGGTCATTAAGTCTCTTCCTAAGTGGTATTCCTAATGCTTCTGTAAGAGGACTGGTATTTACTTCTTCTTGTTTGACAATCACTACACCAGCCCACACATATTCTTCAATGTCACAGGGTAAATCCTGACATTGTTCTGACTAAGCCTACAGAAATGTGAAGGGATTTATGTGCTTGGTACAGTCTGAAGACATCTCCTCATGTCATCCTACAGATGTAGCCAAGGTCTTGGTTTCCTCTTGCTGCTGTAAATCAAGTCCATAGAGTCATAGAATCATAGAATGGTTTAGGTTGGAAGGGACCTCAAAGGTCATCCAGTTCCAAACCCCTTGCCATTGGCAGAGACAGGGCTGCCATAGGCAGTAGAACAGGTTGCTCAAGGCCTCATCCAACCTGGCCTTGAACAGCTCCAGACAGGGAGCAGCCACAACCTCCCTGGGCAACCTGTGCCAGTGTCTCACCACCCTCACTGCAAAGAACTTATTCCTAACATCCTGTTTCAATCTCTCTCCTGCCACTTTAAACCCATCCTGTTATTACAAGACCTTGTTAATAATTCCTCCCCAGCCCTCCTCTAGCCCCTTCAGATACTGGAAGGCCACTCCAAAGTGTCTTGGAAGCCTTCTCTAGGCTGCAGGGCCCCAACTCTCTCAGCCTGTCCTTATAGCAGAGCTGCTACAGCCTTCTGAGTATCTTTGTGACCTCCTCTGGACTGGCTCCAACAACTCAATGTCCTTCTCATGTTGGGGGCTTCAGAATTGTACACAATACTGCAGGTGGACAACTCCAGTTTGCAAGGATGGCTTATTGGTACTTTTTGTCCCTATTAGTGGCCTCCTGTACTAACAACTTCTGTAGATCTCCAGGTGATCTATCAGAGACAAGGCGGGAAAAGGTGGAAAAGGTCTTTCAGATTGTTATGGTCTGAACAGTGGCCTGGTGGTTGTTGGTTAATATAATCCCAAAGTGCAAAACATGGGCAGCTCACACTAAGAGGTTTTACTTTAACCAACAGAGAAGCTTTAATACTTGTCCATAAGAGGTAGAGAAGAGTAAGAGGAAAGGGGAAAAGTAAAGTCAAGAGGGAAAATGTGAAGAGGTCCTACAGCTACCAACAGTGTGAGAGTCCCAAAGATGCTCTGGTCCCAGGTTCCAGTCCTGCTGATCCTCCTGTTTGTTGTAGCCTTCTTTCTTCTCGTTGCTGGAAAAAGGCTCTTCTGTTCTTGTTGTTGAGAAAGAGGAGAGAGAGTGAGAGTAGTGAAGTGTGGAGATCACCTGTTGCTAGAGAGACATCTTTTATATACGACTTCACTCCTGCCACAGACCAAACTCTGCCCCTTGTGCCCCTCACTGTGTAAGGTTTCCAGGCATGCCCAAGGACGAGTGATCAAGCTATGGTCTGGTCATAAGGAGGCATGTCCAAGGCATGGCCTGCCCTGGAGATGGGTAGCCTGAGGCCAGGAGGTGTCTTTGGTTATTACAATGACATTATAATAACCAAAGTTCACTTTTGTGACATCAGCTCCATTCTTAGGTTCCCAGATGATGCTGCCAAACAGTGGAACCCTCCATCAGAGGGGTCAGGAATGCGCCCTTGGTGCCAGGCTGGGTCCTTCACATGGAGACCTGCACCACTACAAATTCCATTGTGTGGGAACAACAACTTAATCAGTAACTTATTATGGGGTAGGCTACTGCAGTCTCGTGCTAAGATGTTAGCATGACTTTTAGCCAAGTCCTTGAAGGTAAGGCAATCCCAGTTCCTTGTGGCAGTGATGAGACAAAGAATGCTCTTTGAGCCACTCCTTACACAGAAAATGGTCTTAAAGTGCTGCTGAACCAGATTGGGCCTTCCAGAAACACTGCCTGTACATGGGCAGGCTAGGTGTTCTGGTGATGTAAAAGCTGTGCTCTCCAACCTTTGGTGTTACCATGTTACACCTGCACCTTGAAATGCAACATTGGCTCTATATGTTTGCATCTGTATCTTAGAATCACAGAATCACAGAATCATAGAATCAATCAGGCTTGTTCATCATCTAGTTCCAACCCACCCTGACATGGGCAGGAACAGCTCACACTACATCAGCCTGTCCAGAGCCTCAGCCAACCTGGCCTTAAACACCTACAGGGATGAGGCTTCCACCACCTCCCTGAGCAACCTCTTCCAGGCTCTGAGCAACCCCTTCCAGGCTCTCACCACCCTCATGCTGAAGAACTTCTTCTTAACATCCAGTCTGATTCTACCCATTTCTAGCTTTGTTCCATTCTCCCCAGTCCTATCCTACCTGACAGCCTAAAAAGTCCCTCCGCCCTTAAAACACTGAAAGGTCACAATAAGGTGACCTGGGAGCCTTCTCCTCCAGACTGAACAGCCTCAACTTCCTCAGGCTCTCCTCACAGGAGAGGTGCTCCATCCCTCTGCTCATCCTCATGGCCCCTCTCTGCACACCTTCCAGCACATCTATATCCCTCTTCACATTCATCTAAAGTTGTCCAGGACCTGGGTGCTCAGTGCTTCCCCCAACATCCCAATGAAACTGCCAGCATAAAGCTCTCTAGAGTGTTACATTGAACACACCATACTCTGCTACCTTGTCATAGAATCATAGAATCAGCCAGGTTGGAAGAGACCTCCAAGATCATCCAGCCCAACCTAGCACCCAGCCCTGGCCAATCAACCAGACCATGGCACTAAGTGCCTTATCCAGGCTTTTCTTGAACACCCCCAGGGACAGTGACTCCACCACCTCCCTGGGCAGCCCATTCCAATGCCAATCACTCTCTCTGTGAAGAACTTCCTCCTAACATCCAGCCTAACACATCTCTAAGGTGAGGCAGCTCCCTCCCTATCGAAATGCTCCTCGTGTAGTGTGCTGGTCTGAGGCTAATTGGAATATTCTAATGAGAGAAATTAGATAATTCAAAAGTTTCTTTAATTAATCCACTTTGCTTCCTA
>WAAF01014304.1:32730-47133 GCA_013400475.1 Tricholaema leucomelas | reverse complement strand
TCTGGACATCAAGGCAGAGATGCAAAACACTGGTAGTCATGCAATACATCAATTGTCTTATACATGGATGCTATCACTCAAGTCATCCATGACTGTAACATATTACTATTAAGCAGGCTAAGCAAATTAAGCCCTTATGGTATGGTAAACGATGGTGAAGCCTGGCAGATTGGCTACATCTCTTTACCTCAGTCTCATTCTGGCAAGCAGTATATGCTAATAATGGTAGAGGCAAGCACCAGATGAATGGAAATCTATTCAGTTCCACATGCTGCTGCACATAACAGCATTCTTGGTTTGGAAAGACAGATCATGTGGAGACATGGAACTCCAGAGAGAATCGAGTCAGACAATGGCACTCATTTCAAGAACAATCTTGTGAAAATCTGGGTCAAAGAGCCTGGTATTGAGTGAATCTACCACATACTATGCTCCAGCTTTAGGGAAGATTGAATGCTACAACGGTTTGCTGAAAACCACCCTAAGGACCATGGGGGGTGGAACTTCGAACACCTGGGACAAACATTTAGCACAAGCAACCTGGTTGGTAAATAGTAGGGGTTCAGTAAACAGAGCAGCACCTGCATAATCAGACTCGGTCCAAACAGCAGATGCTGATAAAGTTCCTGTTGTATGTGAAAAGAATCTAGAAAAAAAAATTAGAAAAAAACCTGTTTGTGCACTTTGTCCCTCTGGCAAAGGGAAACCCTTCCAAGGGGTAGTATCTGATGAAGGTCCTGGTCACACATACTGGGTAATGCAGGAGAATGTTTAAATTCGGTGTATTCCATAGAGAAATCTAACCTTAGCTATGAGAGATTAAATTCAGAGTGTATAATACAAGCTGTTAGGAGTTTTCTGTTCTAGGTACTTCAGGCGTGCGGGGTGGGAAAAGCCACGAGACAACTCAGTATGAGCTAGCATCATGGTGATTCAGCTTTATTGAGAGAGCATCAGGGTTCAAGTTACAGAGGACTAACTTTCTGGTCACAGTAAGAGAAAAGTAAACACATCCAACACGTAGTGTGGTACATCCACAGATTGGAATTTATGTATTCCCCCCACCTGTGGTGTCTTTCATAACTTCTGGTTAAGGTGAGTAAAAGGTGACACGTCCAGTATGCAACACGGTGCTGTTAATCCGCATATTCCTCCCCACTTGTGGTTACTGCTATATCTGAGATTCCCTTCTATCCTGGACACAGTCCCAGGGAGCTGCTTATCAGAAAGCTCAAGGGCACATTCCTTTGAGCTTCTTCACACACAGCTCTGTGACTTACTGCAGTCCCAATACTCAGACCTTATATCCAAGGCTTGATTGTACAAGCTTCTAGGGGCTCATACCCCCTTTCCTTCAGCCAGTTCCCAACACAGGTGTCCAATAAGAAAGAATCTACAAGAGGATCTATAGCACGTGAGAATGAACCCAATATCATCTGGAAGTCCCTGTTCTCGTCTCATTTGTTTTCTGAGCTTTTGAATCACTTACATTTGAGATAGTTGGAATGAAGTGTGAACTGAACTTGTGATATTCATTAGTGTAAATATTATTTTAGATTTGACAGAATAGTTCTCAGCAACACTCTGAGTGAAATAAACAGGGATGGATTGTGCTAGTCTGAAGCTAGCCAGAATGTTATGGTGAGAAGAATTAGATTATAGGCTGTGAAAGGGAAACAATAGTGATGTCTACTTCACTCATAGGCTTCCTGAGATGTATAAGAACAAGAACACAAACATAGATAAGACAGTTGCTGTCTGGGCATTGGGCTGAACTTCTCTCTCTTTCTAACCTAACCTGCCATCTGTGTGACTAATCCATCTGTTTCCTAACCCCTCTTGCTGACCCTCCAGGCTACTTTGAGCATAAGGTAAAGTCTTGAGTAAGGTAGAGCGGTGGGAGGAAGGTGGAAGGGTGGTTGAGAGCCCCTCCTGGGGACTCAGGTTTCTGGGAGGGGAGTTGCATTTCTGTGTTACTTTTTAACTTGTATTTTTCTGTATATAGCCGTATATATTGTAAATATCTGCTTGTATATTGTGCTAAGATGTAAATATAAAGCTTCATTCAATTTCCGGAGCTGCTGGGTTTAGTCTGGGTGATTTTCCAAAGTATGGGGGGGTAGGTAACTCCCAAACCATCACAATTCCCAATTCAACGGAAGCCTTGCAGAAAGGCAGGCAGGATGTAATACGATGTGCAGTCTTTGGCCTGCATAGCCAGCGTGACATTGTGCAATCACATATAGGCATCTAGAGTCTACTCCTGGTACACTCTAGGTAGTGGTTTCCAGGCAACTTCAGAATGCAGTGAGGCAGCAGTAGCACACCATTCTACCTACTCATCCCTTTTCATCAATACCATCCCGAGACTAACAGGGCTTTGAACATAGATTAGCCAATCAGAACGGCACTTTTCCAAGTGGAGCCAGGGCTTTCATATTCCTTTCCTGCAGCTGCTTCTCTCAGCAGAGAAGGAGGGGGAGAAGTGGAACATGTCTGGACAACCCAGAGACTTTAGACTCAATGGCTCTAGGTCCTTTGTCCTCTTTCCCACAGTTGCTTCTCCCCACAGCAGAAGAGGGGGAGAGCAGAATAACATACCTGGGAAAGCCAGGGCATGGATAAGCCCTTTTTTGGCCTATCCAGCCTACGACAACAGTAGTCAATCAGTGTAGTGACATTGGAAACAAGTTTTATTTAAAACTCTCTTTAAAAGCAAATTCTTACACTTGATTTAGGATCTATTGATTCAACAATTGTAAACAACACCAGGATTTTCTCTGAAAAGTCAGTAACTCACTAAGGAGCACAATAAATGTCTGCACTGTGTACAATGATCTGAAACTCCTAGAAAGGGAGGAATGGCTTAACAGAATAACTTTAAAAATAAAATTAAATCTATTTGCAATAATTATGATGTCAAGAAAGTATTTGAGGTATAGCATTTCACCGAGTACTCTAAAGTGTTAGAGGGAGAAGAAAGCCTTTTCTTGTTAAAATAAATATTGTTTGTAGATTCTGAAGTACATAATTGCCCTCGGGGGAGACAACACTGTTCTGAAAATGTGTGAGTCTAAGGTCTGTAGTGATGTTGAAGGGAATGATAGACAGATGCCTCCTGTACATTTCAGTGTAATGCTGTTTAAAGGAAAATGCAATGTTTAAATGGTCCCTGGTTGTCTTTTTGACATATTCAGATTGTAGTCAGCTCTGCAGGGACATTTAGCTGTCTGTTCTGTCAGACAGAAGGCTGGGAACTATATAGAACTTAGCAGAAGCCACATATGAAATTTGCCTCTTCAATTACGCAATAATTTCTGTTCAAAAGAAAATATTACATTCCATTTTTAATTTTAAATGTGAAATTTCCTTTCTATTCCTGTCCTGCAGACTTGGCTGATAACCACTCAGCTGGAGAGTGTTATCAATGGAAAGGAGGTCAAACCTTCTAATCCTAGAGATGAGCAAAAGCTTGGGACACTAAAGACATGAAATTAAATACAATTCAAGAAGGATGTTTATGTTGTAATGAGTCCTGGAGATTAAACTTAGTACAAAACACTCATATTTCAAAGATGAACATGTTTGAGCAAAAAAAGTTTTCATTATGATAAGAATCATTTTCTACTGTTTCTAGTCTTGCTCTAGAGAAGAATCAGGACACTAGCCGCCTACACAGCAGCACCAAACCAACCCAAAATTGGCTCTTTGCATGTTGTAATGATGATGGAACACTTCAAAGGCATTGTAATACCAAAAGTATGACTCTACTGTCAAGACAGATGTTGTACACTATTTGCTTATTAACTGGCTGAAGACTTTGTATGCATTTCTGGTGGTTCCTTAGACATTTGTTGCTTCTATGGAAATATATACATAACATGCTCTCAATAGTCATAAAATCATAGAATCAATCAGAGCTGGAAGGCACCACAAGGATCATCTAGTTCAAATCCCCTCGCCATGGGCAGGGACACCTCACACTAGATCAGGCTGTCTAGAGCCTCATCCAGCCTGGCCTTAAACACCTCAAGGGATGAGGCTTCCACCACCTCCCTGGACAACCCATTCCAGGGTACCATCACTCTCATGCTGAAGAACTTTATCCTAACATTCAGTCTAAATCTACCCATTTCTAGATTTGTTCCATTCTTCCCAGTCCTATCACTACCTGACAGCCTAAAAAGTCCCTCCCGAGCTTTCTTGTAGGCCCCCTTAAGATACTGAAAGATCACAATAAGGTCACCTCAGAGTCTTCTCCTCTCCAGACTGATCAGCTCCAACTCTCTTAGCCTGTTCTCATAGGAGAGGTGCTTCAGACATCTGATCATGCTCGTGGCCCTTCTCTGGACACCTTCCAGCACATCTATATCCCTCTTGTAACAGGGACTCCAGAATTTGACCGAGTACTCCAGATGGGGTCTCACCAGTGTGGAGTAGATGGGTAGGATAACATTTTTCCTTTCAGGAAAGCTGTGTTTAAGCAATGCATATCTTGGAGAAAGACCTGATGTGGCAGCAGTCAATAGAGTATTGTGCTGGATTGAGACTAATTGAAATATTTTACTGAGAGAAATTAAACCCTTAGCTGTGAGAGTAATAATAAAAACAAACAAACAAACAAAAAAACCCCAAACAACAAAACAAACTCATGTGCCTTCTATCACCCATTCTTCTGCTGAGAAAAACAACTACTCAAATACAGATAAGATGGTCACTTCTCACACACTGCTCAGTTCTCATTTCTTGCTGTGCCTCCTTCCTGGCAATCTGGTCTCCGCGGCTGCCTCTGCCTTAACTCTTATCCAATCTAACACTTTTTCCTCTAACCTCTTTGTTGCTTTTTTTGACATCTCATCTCAGATCTTCAGATTTATCATGAGAGATACATGTGGGTTGATCTGGTGGGGTTTTTTTTATGAAGGGAGGGATAGAGGGAGGGAGAACGTGGGATTGGGCTGAGAGCCCTCCTGGGGACTCTGATTGTTTCTGGGACTGGTATTGTGTTTCTGTATTACCTTTAACTTGTATATAACTGTATATACCTGTGTATAATATCCTTGTATATTGTGCCAAGCTGTAGATACATCTTAATTCCTTAACTTTCAGTCAGCTGAGTCTAGTCTGGGTGATTTTCTTAAGTGTGCGGGGGCAGGTAACTCCCAAACCATCACAAATATATTAAAGGTATTGTCTGGTTTTAATTTGGTTAGACTGTTTTAAGACTCAAGACAATTGAATGGGAAGTCCATCTCAGAAAGTCTCTAAGCTGCTCCCTACTGTGGTCTGAGTAGTTTTGTGTGGGGAAGTATCACTGAAACCTAGCTCTTTTCTTGAATTTTTACTGTTACTACTGTGTAGTTAGCTGTGTACATATTAATTATGTTTGTTTGTTCCTCGAGGTCACAGCAAATACATATAGAGAACAATGTGGACTTGCTTGTGTAGATAAAAGAACAGAAATGTGATTGTAAAGGTAAAAGTATTTTTATCTTTCATCTTTTCAAGGAATGTTCCTTTAGAATTATCTGCATCATTGTTCATTGATGACAAGTTAATATTCCTAACAGAACTGTAGACAGAGTTGGTGGTTTTTTGTTTGGTTTGTTTTTTGGTTTTTTTTTTTTTTTCTCTCAAACATGCCAAAATTACCATGGTAGTTTAAAAGTTTATGCATTTTTGCTCAAGTTTTGTAGAGAATTTCTTCACTTCAGAGATTAAATGTTACAAAGTGACAACAGTGACGTCAGTGTCTGCAGGGGCAAAGAGAAAACCCTTAGTGAAGAAAACAGTTATAAGAACAGCTAAGGGGAGGAAGGAAGGCAGAAAACTCATGAAAAAATCTGAGTTTTGTGTTTCACCATTCAGTAACATTGTATCAGTAACAGCCCTTCTGCCTAACAATTCATGATTGATTCACTCCATTTAACCCACCATCTTCAGTGATTAACTCAACTGACTTTTTGGTGCTTTATATGGTAGAAGTGTGAGGCACAGGGACAAATTAAAGTGAGAAAAATCTTTCAGAGTGGTTTCTCTTAGCCAAGATTACTACATGAGCATATTTTTATCTTATGCATAGAGGCTAAGCTGGCTGTGAGGGGGGATATTTCTGCATATTAATTATAAGGCAGGTTAAATAGTGTCTAGTTTATAATGGGTCCAATCATTAGCTTGTTGGCAAGCAGAAAGGTTCCAATTCTGCCTATAAATGAAAGAAACTCACGTTTGCCAATTAAATCAAGCAGCTGTTTCACAGACACTGTTGCTAATAGCTGCCAACTAAACTCCAAGCCATTATCTGGATTGTTTAATGAACCGGGTTTAGTACTCAGTAAATGGTAACCTCTGTATCTCAATTTATTGAGATAGAAGGGAGGGATATTTAAAGGCATGTCTTTCTTCAAACTTTGTAGCAAATACCATTGCAACTCTCTGTGCCAATGAGGCATAGGAATTTGAGTCTCTTTCTTATGCTGTGTACATTTATAAGAGTCCAGAAGAGAATACCGCTGGTTGAATTGTTTTTGACAATGAATGACAACAATTGCCATGACCTGATTCTGTACAGTGACTATATATTTTTCTTTTAAGGAGGTACTCTAGATACATTATGTGACCTTGCAGCTTTTTTGTTGTTAACTGCATGAGACTGATGATAAAATCATATCTCATTTGACATACCAATGCATGCATCAGTTTTGGGTGGTAAAAAATAATGAAGTTATTGAACATATTGTATGTTTTTCAGCTAGAAAACATTCAAAATTTAGGGATTGTATTCCAAAAATATACCTACAAATTTATTTTATTTCATTTTTCTCATAAGACATAATGTCTGGTACTGGTTCTCCACTGCTCAGAAGGACTCCTTTACATCAGCTCTTCTCTAAGAACAAGTATAAAGAAATAAGGCATGCTAGAAGAAAGGGCTGCTGCTCAGGGGGACCTGTACAGGCTGGAGAAGTGGGCCCAGGCCAGTCTCATGACATTCAACAAGGCTGTGACGGTTTGGATATTACCCTTCCCCCCACTCTCACGAAATCACCCAGACTAGACTCAAACAGCTGGAAATTAAGAAATGAAGCTTTATATTTACACTACAGCACAATATACAAGCAGATATTTACAGTATATACAGCTATATATAGAAATATACAAGGTAAAGGTAATACAGAAACACAACAGCCCTCCCAGAAATCTGAGTCCCCAGGAGGGGCTCCCAACCGCCCTTCCACCTTCTTTCCACTCCTCTACATGCAAGTTGAGTTTGGAGGATTGGTCAGCCGAAGTGAAAGCCTTGCCAGATGAAGGCAAGCTGGGCCTTGTCCTCCTCTCACAGTGGGACCATGAAGAACGTATCTGTCACATCCATTATGGCTATCCATGTGTGGGATGCAGCTTGAATGGCTGTCACCATGTATGTTAGGCTTGGGACTGCTGCTGCGAGAGGAGCTATGTTACTTAACTGCCTGTAATCAACCATTAGTTGTCTGATTTCCACACTGGCCAAACTGGAGAGTTGTATGGTGAGTGCGGTCTGCTGATGATTTGCCTCTGCTCCAGATCTGCAATTACTTCAGAAATGCCTTGTCTGACTGCTGCTAGGCAAGGGATACTGGTTAACACAGGTGAGACTAGATTGGGGTAGAGGTGGATCAATATGCAAAGTGTTAATACAAACATTGCTTGCCCCCTTTGTTCCCTTTGCCCCCACACTGTACAACCCAAAAGACCATAGGGTGCCATCCAGAAGGTACCATCTTTTGCCAGCCAGGACATCAAATCCTAAAATGTTTCCTTGATATGGGCTCAAGGCAAGCTCTACAATGGTGCTATGCTTACCACCCGGGAGCCATAGCTTTGCCTTAGCTAGGTGGCAAACTCTAGGTATACCTGCGATACCACTAATTTTAATCTTCTTCTGGGATGGATGGATCCCCAGATCCTTCACCTGCTGCACATTTAGCATGCTGATTTGTGCACCAGTATCAATGAGGAATTTAACAGCAGCTACGGTCAGTCTTGTAGGAATAAAGACAAAAGGCTCTAGGTTATCAGACCATTGCAAAGTGTACACAAAGCGACGAGAGTGGTCTGAGGCTATCATCTCCTTGTCTAGCTTTTTTTGGAAGATCTTTAGATCTCTGATGATAAGAGGTGAATGGATTATGTGCAACAGCAGGTGGGGCTGTTGCAGGAGGACTTTTACTGTCCTCACTACTGCCACTATGGATTCTTTGCCAGTCCCCACTCTCATTCAGGCCTTTGAACACCAGGGATTTAATTTTCCATTTTTCCATGCACTTGAATAGGTGCTTTGGCACTCCCAATTTTATCAGAAATTAATAATACTTATGAATTAGGATTATTTTTAATGAATATTAATTTTTATTATTAATATTCAAAAAATTGGGAAAATTCCCTGAGGTTATTTGGATTTTCAGTCAACAGGAAGCAATTGCACAGAATTAAACAGTTTGAACAATCAGAACTTGGAAAACAATAATGCGAGAACAGGAAAAATTCTATCTAATGCCTATGAATCTTGGAGTTCACTCTAACATATGTACTCATGACTCTTTTGGTCCTTGAGTAAGACTCTGGTATGAAAGACACTTTCAAACTCGCTATGATCCAATATTTCCACAAATATTTCAGGCAGAAGGAAGAAGATGCTGCTGAACCGTTAATGTGAGCTGCAACATGCGGCTGCCTTTAGCAAGCTGCTAATGAGAAGAGATAGGATGGCTCTGTGCAGACACAAGTATGGTGCAGAAAGGCTAAATGTAGAAAGGCTAATGTAAAAAGGCGTGGTTTCTACATCATTCCGCTTTATA
The DNA here is from genome assembly GCA_013400475.1 of Tricholaema leucomelas. Taxonomy (NCBI): domain Eukaryota; kingdom Metazoa; phylum Chordata; class Aves; order Piciformes; family Lybiidae; genus Tricholaema lacrymosa; species Tricholaema leucomelas. The sequence continues at coordinate 38,293 of WAAF01014304.1, read as the reverse complement.
TACTTGATTTGAAAATCAAACTGGCCAATAGGCACTAACACCATTGTTCTGGCCAATGAATTCAAACTTGTGTGCCTCCTTTAACTACGCAGGCACGTTGAGGGCAGCACAAAACACCTGACATGAGGTGGTAAGCCCCCTAGCCCTCAAGGCTTTGCTGGGACAAAACCTTTATTGTTTGCTCATCTACTCACTCCTGGACCCCAGCATGACAGAAGGAGGAGAGCAAGGGTTAAAGTGGCCTAGCAGGATTTATGTCCTGCCAGGACACCAATGATAGAGCTTCCTGGAACCAGTTCCTAGGTGGTGAAACTTGCTTCCATCTTGGGTCATGTTCCTGGGTCCTTCTGGAGAGATGTCTGGTCTGGCATGGGCTGCTGCATGGGCTCTTCCATGGACTGCTGTGCAGGCTTGCTTGTGGAGACGCCTTTGCTTGGTGCACTTCCTGTTTCTTGATGTGGCTGGCCATGGGAACATCGGCATGTTGCTTTCCCTTGGAAGGTTGTTGATCTCCAAACAAATCAGTTGTCCATAACTTGATAAATTCCTGCTCAGTTCATTACAGGTCATGGCATGTTCACAGGAATTATCTGAGCTCTGATTTCACTCGACCACCTGTGGAATCTCTGTCATTAAGGAGTGCACGCATTCCTTGATGGCTACTGGAAGTCCTCGAACAAGGGGTTTCAGCCTCTTTGGCTTAATCAGGGCATCCATAGGACAAACATAAAGTCCCTTGTCGTGCATGACTTGGATACAAACAAGCTGTCTGACTGCTGTAGAGACTTCATCAGAGCCTTTCACCCAGACTATGGTGGCTTCCCCTCTTTCAGATGTTTTTTTCTGTCCAGCCCAGTAAGCTACCCTTGCAGTTAGGGAGTAGTTCCCACCAGGCCTGGAATCTAAGAACACGTCTGGCCCACAGTATGCATTGGCTTCCTCATCACTGAGGAAGACACGATCACACCCAGGGGTTGATGCTTTGAATACAAAGTCCAAGGGGGGTTTGCCTGGTTTGTGGGAAAAGATTTCCTGGAAGCCTCTCAGCTGCTCCTCTGTGTATGGGTGAAATTTTTCACTGTAGTCCTTTGGCCATGACTACTGGCAGTGGTCTCCTGTTGTACCACAGAACGGATGGTTCTCTGTAGGAGGAAGTCCTCATCATCGCTGCTGTCTGAATCACTGAATAGAGAAAGAGGCTTTGCTGATGTCGGGCTGGCAATTTGCCCATGGTGGCACTGACTGGTCAGGTTGGCAGTTCATGGTGTCATAACTGGATCAACTGGGGCTTGCACAGTCTGTGTGGCTGAGTTTGAATATGCAGCTGTTATGGAGGCAGGGAATTAATGTGGCCGAGTCAGGAACTTATATAAAAAATAGAGTTATTTTATTTTCCTGAAAACCTGCCCCCAAAACTATATACAGAAATTAATTTAGTTTTAATTAGCAGGTTCAATTGGTTGAGAAGATCTACACGGATACCATAGGTGGACTTGACTATTTCAGAAGCCAGAAGCTGGAAAAGGCTTGAGCTATTAAATATAGCATCCCCCCACTCTCAAGATTAAGGCTGAGCCAAAGCTACTCTCAGAAAAGTCACGCTGGCTTGAATGGAAGGGCGGGGCGGTCCAAACACTTGTCCCTTCAGGTCTTTCATAAGCCTCCAAGGGTCGTTAAGAGCTATAAAGCTGCACAAAGGGGGTGCTTAAGGTGGACGCAGTCCTTCAGAGCTTGTCTTTCAGAGTGTCAGGAACTCCTTGTGCAGAAGGTATCCAGGCCAGGGGAGAACTCCAAGGCAGGAACAAACTCCAAGGCAGGAACATCCCAAGGCAGGAAATCCCCCCGGTATTTATACCCTTCCTAGACAAAGAGCTGAATTACCACTTAAGAGCTGAGTTACCACTTCCTAGGCATGAAGAACACACAGCCAATCCCCAGCCGATTCCAGCGCAGGCCCTGCACGGGGAACCCCTCATGCCGTAGGGGTCCCTTGCCCCCCTCCTCCATGCCTGCAGGGCACAGGGGGAGAACAGGTCTTTTCACGCCTTTTTCCTCTCCCATTCAAACCACAGAGGGAGAGGAATTTTGGGGTACACAGGACTCCAGGACACACCTGTGTCAACTAAAGCCCTGTATTTCCAAACTTTTGAACTGCCAGGCCACCTAATGAATACATTCCAATAGATTTGATTTTCTTCACTATCCCTTTCTTCCTCCTGGCTGGAGGCAGGACACCCCTAATGCTGAACATGGCATGTGAGGTGTGCACAATGATTGGTGTTATGGTGAGAAATTGCAATTATTAGAATAATTGCAGTTACTATGAGTAGCTGAAGAAGTGACAGCTACTTTTCTGGCATTGCTGCCTCTGTTTCTGCCACTTTGCAGTTCCCTCACTCTCTTTGAAAGAGCTGAAGTAGGTTGACCATCCCTTTGGGGTACACAGGACTCCAGGACAGCAGCTGGTGGCAAAACTCACATGGCTGCACTCAGCAGTGAGGCAAAGTCCTGCTGCACATAAGGACTTTGCGAATAGGCTCTGGGTAGGGCTGCTGGAACAACCTGTGCTTGGAGCATTACCAGTGGCTGTGTGAAAAATAGTACCCATGTCAATACAGGACAGGGCAAAGCAGAATATAAAAATAAGAGAAAATAAAAATATGTCAATATGAGAATGGCAGAGCAGGGTGTGTCAGGGCTAACTAAACTGGAGACGTTGGAACCTGTAGGTGATAAGAGAAAGCACTGTGAAGAGATAGGCCCTGTCAGTGGGGGACGTGAACAAAACAGGGGTGTGTTGGAGCTAACTGAACAAGGCTAGGGATGAACGATAACAAAAAACGTCATGAGCAAGGTAGATAAGAGACCGTAAAGCATGCAACTGTGAAGACGCAAACAGCTGAGTCACAATGACACCTGAGGAAGACTCGTTACTTCAGCCTCACGACCACCAGAGAGACCCCCAGGAGGATCAGCACGCATGCGCAACAGTTCCAGGAAAAACCACAACCTCTTCGGGAAGTGTTTGATTATGCATTGAACTGCTTTATGAATATGGATCTGAGCAGGAAATAAAAATCCTGCAGCTGCATGTGCACAGTGCGCAGCTGCAGAGATAAACTCTCCTGCGCCCAGCGCTGCTTCTTGCTTGCCAAAACAAAACTCCTAAAACTTACAGAAGTTTTTGGTGACTCAATTTCAACAGCTGTGTGAGTGGCATCGGACCGGCAGCAGCTGCAGCTGGACTGTGGCTAAACCCCGCAAGTCAGGTTATAATAATTTGTGAGTAAACACTTAAATGCTTCTTTGTAATTCTCCATTGCCTTCTGCCATAAGCAGAAAGAGCTGCTTGACTCCATTTACTGGGCAAGTGGCATATCGACCATAAGTGACGTTTGATAGCAGGAATCCTCTCTTCCAGTTCAATTAATATTTAAATATTTTGCTGGTTATTACTAGATCTAGATATTATCCATAGAATGTTTCCATGACCATGTAAGAACCAAAATATTATTAAAATTAGTGGTCGGGGGTGGTGAGAGTTCTGAAGAGCAAAATTAATAAACAATATTAATTTGGAAAAATATCATTGTGCATCAATTAATTTCCTCTTTACAAAAGACCTTGTGTAGAAAATAGAGAGAGACCCTTCTTAGAGGTGCACAGAAGGCAATGGACAAACAGTGAAACTCCAGAACTTCAGGGAATATACTAGGAGTTGTGGATGTTTGTGTGTTTAGTGTGTTTTTATTTCTTTTTATTGTTTGTGCCCAGGAAGTTATCAGATACAGGAATAGGTTGCCGAAGATACTGACTTTCCATGCTTGGAAGCATTCAGAACTTGTGTGGATAAGGCCTTGAGCAAGCTGAGCAACCTTGAAGCAAGGAGATGACTTTAATGACCTCTCCCAACCTGCAGGATGATTTTCTGATTATATGTCCAGTGTCATGATTTTTTCCCCTGTATCTTGACAGAAATTCTGAGCTGGTGAAAACACCTGCAGAGAGAACATTCCTAGCCCATGCCTTGACTCTAATGTTGTGTTAAAAAGGTCAAAATATCTTTTTATTGATCCCACTTGCATTTTACAGGCACTGTTTTTTCTGTTTAAACTGCAGTTAGCTTTGCTTGCTATATTTCTATGGCTAATCTTTGCCTTAACCATACAGAATATAGAAGTAAATAGTGTCCTTCTCAAATTTGAAGCTCAAAAACCTAAGTAACAGTAAAATATTTAAGATGCTTTCATTTTTTTTCCCTAGTTATCTAAGTCTTGTGCATTCATTGAGCACAACAGGGGATGAAAAATGTATTTCTTAGAAGCCATCCCATTTTCTTTCATAATTTCAGCGTAAAATATCATTAAAAAGTGGGAAAAAAAGACAAGGAAGGAAAATCAAAGAATTTTGCATAGACACTCAGCATTCTTTGCACTTGCTGTGTTACTGTTTTATGAGTAAATCAGACTAGGATAAAATATATTTATAAAAGGGGATGGGGAGAAACAATCACAAACTAAACAGGCAATAAACGGAGATGCAAACTTCTGACTTTACAGATGGCTGTTTTTCTTAATTACATGGATAACAGTTTAGAAATACCTAATTGGTCATGCTTGACAAGTAATAGCAGTTCTTCCAAGATAAACAAATGTTCACATTTTTCATACTTAATCAGGGAGTTTATGTGCAGAAATGACCAAATGTATCATCTATTCTAAGCCTTCTATGTTATTTTGCAATAAGCCACCATCTGCACTTTGATTCTACAGAATCTGTGTGTGATGACCACAGTATGTTATTGTATAGCAGATGGGTTTGGGGAAGAAACTTCTCTTTTTAAAATTTTTTTATTTTCTTTTTTTTTTTTTAGTAAACTACAAAATTTCACTTCACTAATTCAGAGATGCCTCTGAAGCAAGGTTATTTTTCTTTTCTCTGGCAGGTAGTGCTCTGAACACTCAATACCAGTTTTACTTTTGTCTTCCTGCTTCTTTCAAATTCACAGCCATCACTTAGATGGGTGTATTCAGTGTGATATTGCACATTTGCTTCTGTTTAGTGTGTTTGCATACTGGTTGTTTATTTTCCAGGTTAAGCTTTAGTGAATGAGTTACAGTTAAAATATTAATTTAGTCATCTGCAGAGAGCTTGGCAATGTAGTTTGTTGTTTGTAATTTTTCTTTTTCACTAGTTATTTAATCATAGAATCAGTCAGAGCTGGAAGGCACCACAAGGATCATCTAGTTCCAACCCCCTTGCCATGGGCAGGGATGCCTCACACTAAATCAGGCTGTCTAGAGCTTCGTCCAGCCTGGTGTCAAACACCTCAAGGGATGAGGCTTCCACCACTTCCCTGGGCAACCCATTCCAGGGTACCATCACTCTCATGCTGAAGAACTTTATCCTAACATTCAGTCTAAATCTACCCATTTCTAGATTTGTTCCATTCTTCCCAGTCCTATCACTATCTGACAGCTTAAAAAGTCCCTCCCGAGCTTTCTTGTAGGCCCCCTTAAGATATTGAAAGATCACAATAAGGTCACCTCAGAGCCTTCTCCTC
>WAAF01014304.1:0-32115 GCA_013400475.1 Tricholaema leucomelas | reverse complement strand
TGCGGTTTGCAAAACTATTTTACAGAGTGTTTCTATACAATGGAATTTTGAAAGATTTTAGAAATAACTTTGATAGAGAGTCCTGCGGTTTAACTCACCGCTTGTGAAGTTAGCTAAATTACTTTAGCAACTTGAATAAAGAATGAAGAATACTCACTAGTCCTCAGTCAAATATCTGTGGCCCAAAACATAGGCAGGAAAATATTTAATAGATGTCCTGTGGTGAATCCCATGTGGAGTCGGCTGCTGGCACGGCAGGCTGAGGTGGCGGATGGATGGCAGGTAATCAAGGAATCGAGCGTAGAGGCAAACATGCAAGGCAAGCAAGCAAGCACCTTATGCACCTGTTTTACCCCTTTTATAGGGTAATGGCCAAGGCTAATGGTCTCATTGGCCACATTATCACCCAATCACCTTTGTCTATCACCCAGAGATATTCAAAAAAGGAAGAACCCGCAGGCTGTCCTCGGCCAAAAATGTGGGGAGCATACACCTTGCACGCGACAGGGGTGTGGTCTTACGAACCCCTCTCGTGCAACCAGACCAAACCAGATCAGGTTGTCAGGGTTTCTCTGCCCTGTTTTCCCGCCACTGGCCACAATGCAGAAAACACACTCAAGCCCATTCTGTGATCATTAAGACTCTCCACCACACCCTCCTTCCTCACAACTATCCCCCCCACGTCTCCAGGCCTATGGGTCATGTGCAGTACAAACCATCTGATTCTAACTGTGTGCAATAGAAGCAGGAAGGCTGTGAAGAATCTAAATATCACACCTTTACCTTATTTTCAATAAATTCAATGCTTAGAAAAAGACTTAGCTATCTCAAAGAAAATCATCTAGAAGACTAACTCCTCTTTACTTTCCTCCCCACCCCTTCCTGCTTCCCACTACAAATCCTTTATCAGTGAAATTGGAAGAATATTCATCAGAATTATTGAGCTACTCTGAAAGTCTTATTTCTTAAAAGCTACTTTACCTTTCTACACTTTTTTTTTTTCCTGCTAGTCTTTTTTTCTGATGATTCCCACTTCAGCCTTTAAGATTTTTCTCTGTCTAAACTGTGCTCCTTAGGATTCCTTAAGCACGCTTCACTCCATACCACTTTTACTACCTACACTTCACACTTTCAGGGAAGACATTAGACAGTGGGATAAATGCTAACAGGATTCCATGTGATTAAAAATTGTGATCAGCCAAGACTACCAAATAGGTTTAATCTTGGCCTGAATGATAATGAGTGTGTAATTTTTCTCTACTGTCACAAGCTAATTTAAGCTGATTCAGATAGCGTGAAATGACAAGATCAGAGTGGCAAAGTATTATACCATATTATCAGATTTAGAGTTACTTCCATTTCAGCTGATTTTTAAGAAGTCTGTATCCAGGCTGTTGCAAGAGCATCTGGTGTTGCATCTTCTGCTTTGCAGACTTGCTATTTTAGTAATAATAGATATGAAGAAGAGCAGAAAACTGCCACTGAAAATATTCCCAAAACACTTTTGATCATAATTGGAGATGCTATATTCTGTACTGGTTGTAGATAATTGTTTACTTCTTGTTTATTTGTTTGTTTGTTTTCCTTCTTCCTTTGGTTAATTGCTAATTCACTGTTAGAATTGGGTTAAGTTTCATATTCATGGTTCCAAATAATTGGTAAGGTAATACCAGTTATTAGGGAATAGAAGAAGAAAGATTAATTATACTCTCTAATCACTCCTCATGAGGGTTTCATAACCTGTCTGAGCTGCAGGTAGGAATGAGGTTGAAGCACCAGGAGAGGAGTTCCTACTTTTTTTGTTCATCCACACCCTTATTTCTGATAGGAGGCCTCCAAATCTTAAGAATAGGAAAACGTGAAAACATTCACTTCAGGCATGTGGTCAGTGTTGGGGAGGGGAAATTAATTATCGCGGGATGATATTTTTCCAAAATTAGTATTGTTTATTAATTTTGCTATTCAGAACTCTCACCACCCCCGACCACTAATTTTAATAATATTTTGGTTCTTACATGGTCATGGAAACATTCTATGGATAATATCTAGATCTAGTAATAACCAGCAAAATATTTAAACATTAATTGAACTGGAAGAGAAGATTCCTGCGATCAAATGCTGCTTGCACTCAATATGCCGCTTGCCCACTAGATGGACTAAAGAAGCTCTTTCTGCTTATGGCGGAAGGCAATGGAGAATTACAAAGAGATATTTAAGCATTTACTCACAAATTATTATCATTACCCGACTTGCGGGACTTAGCCACAGTCCAGACAGTGGCCAAATGCTTTCAGGGGGCTGTGTCTTATCGGACATTGAGACCTGAATCTTCCCAGGCGTCTGGGGAAAGAGGTAGACAATCTCTGACTTTGTCTCCTGGCTTCTTCTGGATGATCTGTATAGAAGCAGGATGTCATGCAGTCTCAGCATGATGTCACTATGACTACACAGGCTGATTGCGTGAAGGCATCCAGGGTCTGCTCCTGGTAACTCGCAGCAGTGGATTTTACCAGCAAACAATAAGGCAGTAGGCAACTGCAGCAGGCAACAGCAGAGCACAGCAGAAAATCAGAGGAGCAAAGCAAGGAAGCAAAGTACGTTGTTTACCTGCGTATCTCCTTTTATCAATGTGGGCCAAGATTAATTGCCCTTTGGACACAGAATAGCTAATCAGGATGGCAGTTAGCCAAACCTTACCATATTAGGCAAAGCCATAGGTTCGCTTTTTGCTAAATGGGAAAAACATAGGCCTTGCACTAGGCAGGCACAAGCTAAGTGTGTGTACCTTACCACAGGACCCTGGGTAGGCTAGATTCAGTGGCTGCAGGTTCTTTTGTGTCCATTTGTCTTCTTTTCCCATGCTTGCCTCTCAGTGGAGCAGAGAAACATGTCTAGGGAAGGCAGGACATGTATAAGCCTATTTTGGGCCTATCAGGCCTACCACAACAGGGTCCCACCAGAAAAATATATTTTTTTTTCTTTATTAACTTTGTGAACTTAGTAATCGTAGAGAAATGGCTCGAACTAATTCCATGAGAATAGGCTCTCTCCCCAAATGTTTGATACCTACCATTCTGGGTCATGCTGGAACAGCTACAGATGTAAGCATTGTTGTGGTATTTCAGCACTTAAACTCCCAGTCTCAGATTTAACCAGGAATATAAATGTATGTAAAATAGAAATTGGCTGTTAAAAATTTATCTTGGTTTGCTCGTTTGCTGGAAAGCTCTTACAGGTCAATTGTGACTTGTTTCAATTTATGGGGTAGACTTTTCATTACATAAAAATCTGTATTTTTCTCCTTAATGTATGGAACAAAAAAAAAAATAAATAGAATGCAATATTATAAGAAGCTATGCAACAATATAAACACAGTACATGTAAACTGCGATATGCAACAAAAATAAAAGCCACTTCATTCAAAATTCAACCAAAACCTTCTAGAATTTCAATATTTGTGCCTCAAACAGTCATATTTCGCTCAATATTTCCCAAATAAATAAATTTAAAATAATAAATGTAGGGAATAACTATTAACAAATCAAGAAAATAAAAGTAAAGTGGAAAGATTCTATAGAGGTGGTCTGCAATAAATGTGCCATAAACTGAACCTTATTAAAATCATTGCCTTGTAAAATCTTATGAGGAACTCTTTCGGATTTGAAATTCAAATTCTGTATCCACTGTGTTCCATTAGTAACTTGCAAGGAGTTAAAAAAATTGAATTTCTTATTTTATGTATTTGGGATTATATAAACTATTCCAAGTGAATTAAAACATGGAGGAATATGGCAAAGCACTAAACAAAAGTACTCTGCTCTCCTGAGACCCCACCTGGAGTACTGTGTGCAGTTATGGGGTCCCCAACACAAGAAGGGCATGGAACTGTTGGAGTGAATCCACAGGAGGTCACAAAGATGCTCAGAGGGCTGCGGCAGGTCTGCTATGACGACAGGCTATGAGAGTTGGGGCTCTGCAGTGTGGAGAGGAGAAGGCTTCAAGGAGCCCTTGGAGTGGCCTTCCAGTATCTGAAGGGGGCTACAGGAGGACAGGGGAGGTACTATTTACAAGGTCTTGTAATGACAGGATGAGGAGTATTGGGTTTAAAGTGGCAGAGGGGAGATTTAAAGTGGATGTTAGGAAGAAGTTCTTTCCAGGGAGGGTGGTGAGACACTGGCACAGGTTGTCCACCTTCCCTGGAGGTGTTCAAAGTCAGGTTGCATGAGGCCTCGAGCGACCTGTTCTAGTGGGAGATATCCCTGCATATGGCAGGGCGTTGGAACTGGATGAACTTGGAGATCCCTTCCAACCTAAATAATTCTGTGGTTCTATGATAAACACTGCCATACTAGTGCACCCTNTCCAGGAGACCTTGGAGTGGCCTTCCAGTATCTGAAGGGGGCTACAGGAGGACAGGGGAGGTACTATTTACAAGGTCTTGTAATGACAGGATGAGGAGTATTGGGTTTAAAGTGGCAGAGGGGAGATTTAAAGTGGATGTTAGGAAGAAGTTCTTTCCAGGGAGGGTGGTGAGACACTGGCACAGGTTGCCCACCTTCCCTGGAGGTGTTCAAGGTCAGGTTGCATGAGGCCTCCAGCGACCTGTTCTAGTGGGAGATATCCCTGCATATGGCAGGGCGTTGGAACTGGATGAACTTGGAGATCCCTTCCAACCTAAATAATTCTGTGGTTCTATGATAAACACTGCCATACTAGTGCACCCTAGCAAAGCTTGAACACCGTCAACTTGCTCAAGATGAAGAATAAGCTTGAATAGTGGGACAGCATTGCAGAAATGTTCTTTTTTACATGTAAGAAGTGAAGGCAATTACTGTGAGTAATATCTGACACAATTTGGAGAGGATATTTCTGTTTAATGCCTTTGTTGGTGTTTTGTAAGGAGATTGTAAATTGACAGATGCAAATGTTGATGTTGACTTCCGCAAACTGAGGTGTGAGTTATTCTTGCATGACATTTTGATTAAAAAATTGTCACTATAGAATATCAATACACCTACATTAAGTGGATTTTTCATAGGTGTTATAACAGGATATCTCCCTCCAATAATGTGTTTCCATTTAGATATTTCACCAGTCTTTTCTGAGCCTCATTAAATCCAGCATCTTCCACACTGATTTATAAAATATATAAAAATAATTCCATGCTGATTTATAAACAAATTACATACAAATAATTAGTTGTAATGTTTATTCATCACAGTGACTTTGGTGAGATAATTAACGAAAATAACTATGTACCAGATGAATGATATTCTTTGGTAATGTAGAATCAATGTAACCAAACATGAAGTCTCCCATCTTAAAAACATAGAAGCAGTCATTTATATGTTTTAGGGACAAAATGGAAGCTATTTAGGGCATTATGCATTTATGTGCATAATCATTATATGCACCTTTTATGAAATAAGATGTAGCTAACTCTGAATGTAATTTCCGGAGCAGGTTGTGAGAGTCTAAAGCCTCTCGCTTGTTCATCAACAAAGATAAAGATGGCATCGCCTCCCGCTTGTTCATCAAAGATAAAGATTGCCTTTGTTGGTTTCTGGGACTCAGACTCGGTGCTTGGCCTAAAGCTCAGAGATGCAAATCAACAGACAACACCTTCGAAACTCCTGCACTTCAGCCTGGCTGGAATGCCCAGGAGGCCTACGGCTTATCTCAGCTACCCCTAAGGGAAAAGGCCTGTGTGTATTCAGGGTATGGACAGGTACAGCCAGGGAGGGGGCAGAGGTCCTCTCCCCGGTGGCGCCAGACCCCTGCGAATGTACGAGAATACACAGGAAGATTTCCTGGGGACCTGCAGCTGGACACGGGCAGAAAACTGTATAAAAGGCAAGAGGGAATGCCTGCCAAAGTGTGGCACCTCCAGTGGTACCTCCAGTGGCACCTCCAGTGGCACCTCCACCAGACCTCCAGTGGCACTCCCACCAGAGCATCCAGTGGCACTCTCATCGGACCACCAGTGGGACCAGCATCAGACCACCAAGGGCAGACTTCCACCAGACCACCAGAAGGACCCCTGACGGACTCCGCAGAAGATCATCCCTGGGCCACGCACCCGTCTTTCTCTTCCCCCCCCAACCTGCGACTGAGGGTAATATGATCACAGCCCTTTTCCTTCCCTGCTTCTCCTTCTCTCTTCTTCTCCATCGTTCTCTTTATCCCTCTCTCTCTCCCCCTTTCCCCCCTCTCTCCCTCTGTTTTGTCCAACCTTATCCTTTAATAAATAGTTTCGTGGTGATATATGGTCTCGTTTGCACCTTAATTTCACAACACGGAAATCCATAAGAACAGGTCTTGCTCCTCGGGACAGAGATACTGTTAATCCCTGTTCCCCGGACCTTGACACAGGTCAAGCAAAAGGGAACAGATAAAGATGTTTCATTTTACATGACAGCAAAAACAGTTATTAAGAGTTAATGACCCTCCAATACCTACATTTTTGTAATGAAATCACAAAATGAAAGAACTACCAAAAAGTACTTTTAAAGCTTGTGGGGAGGCAGGGGGTGGGGAAGCCCTAGTGCCTGCTTAAAGTGTTTAGATGGGTTAAGTATTGCTAAGTACTCTGTTTGGCTTTGATTGGCAAACACTGACAACATTATGGATGGAAACTTCTTTAAGAAGTGTTTGGGAGGCAAGGGATGGAGTGCAGGGTAAGAGAAAACTTACTGATGTCCTTATGTTATCCACAATCGAGTGTACCCTCAGCAAGTCTGCAGATGACACCAAGCTGTGTGGCACAGTCAACTCACTAGAAGGCAAGGATCAATCCAGAGGAATTTGGACAGGCTGGAGAGTTGGGCCCAGGCCAATCTCATGACATTCAACAAGGCCAAGTGTAAGGTCTTGAATAGAATAGAATAGAATCAACCAGGTTGGAAGAGACCTCTGAAATCATCCAGTCCAACCTAGCACCCAGCCCTATCCAGTCAACTAGAACATGGCACTAAGTGCCTCATCCAGTCTTTTCTTGAACACCTCCAGGGACAGTGACTCCACCACCTCCGTGGGCAGCCCATTCCAGTGGCAAATCACTCTCTCTGGCAAGAACTTCCTCCTAACATCCAGCCTAGACCTCCCCCGGCACAGCTTGAGGCTGTGTCCCCTTGTTCTGTTGCTGGTTGCCTGGGAGAAAAGACCAATCCCCACCTGGCTACAGCCTCCCTTCAGGTAGTTGTAGACAGCAATGAGGTCACCCCTGAGCCTCCTCTTCTCCAGGATAAAAAAACCCAGCTCCCTCAGCCTCTCCTCATAGGGTTTTGTCTTGCACCTGAGTCAGCCCAATCCCAAGCACAAATCCAGACTGGGTGGAGAATGGCTGGACAGTAGACCTGAGGAAAAAGCCCTGGGGGTCTGCATTGATGAAAAACTCAAGCCTGCAGTGTGAGTTCAGCCCAGACAGCAACCGTGTGCTGGGCTGTAGCAAGAGAAGCTTGGCCTGTAGGGTAAGGGAGGGGATTCTATTCATTTACTCTGCTCTCCTGTGACCCCGTCTGAAATACTGTGTGCATTTCTGGAGCCCCAACACAAGAAGAACATGGAACTGTTGGAATGAGTCCACAGGAGGCCACAAAGATGCTCAGAGGGCTGCAGCAGGTCTGCTATGAGGACAGGCTGAGAGAGTTGGGTCTCTGCAGCCTGGAGAAGAGAAGGCCTCCAGGAGACCTTGGAGTGGCCTTCCAGTATCTGAAGGGGGCTACAGGAGGACAGGGGAGGTACTATTTACAAGGTCTTGTAATGACAGGATGAGGAGTATTGGGTTTAAAGTGGCAGAGGGAAAATTTAAAGTGGATGTTAGGAAGAAGTTCTTTCCAGTGAGGGTGGAGAGACACTGGCACAGGTTGCCTAGGGAGGTTGTGGATGCTCTCTCCCTGGGAGTGTTTAAAGCCAGGTTGGATGAGACCTTGAGTGATCTGTTCTAGTTGGAGGTGTCGCTGCCTATGGTGGGAGGTTTGGACTGGATGAGCTTTGAGGTCCTTCCAACCTAAACCATTCTATGATACTATTCTCTGATTCTATGACATTTTAAGAGGTAACACTGGTAAAATTAAACCCAGAAATCAACAGCAATTTTTCCATAGTGAGGAAGAGCAGTCTGAAATAAACAGGGATACATCAGAAGATTTTGAAGCCTTCAGGACTTTTCTTGTGCCAAGGTAAAATATAAATTGCCAACTGTATAGATATATTTGTGTGAGGCACCTGAATAATTTTAAGATTTTCAGATCCAACCTGATGTCTATTTTGAGTTGGTAAAAAAACCCAAAGTCTATAAAACCCCACAATGCAATTCTGTGAAAATATGAAATAAGAAAGAAGCACAGAGATAATCAGAAGGTAAAGAAAGCATAATAGATTTCTATTTTTCTCATCAGCTTTGAAAGGATATTTTAAAAATAGCTTAAAATTATAATGTGAAAATACAACTGCAGATCAAAAGTGAAAATGTACTGAGTACAAAAAATAAAATACAGTACATATTTCTGGAAAGGAAGTAATCTTAACAAAAATACAACTTTCTAGGTTAGTTGGAGTAAACTATATTCTGCAGTGAGCAGATATTTATAAATTTAAAAAACATCTGTGTTTCCTTGAAGGGGACTTTTAATTTGCAACTTGCTGCTTCATAAAGCTGTTTATCTCAAAGATCCTTTGTACTTATTCAACCTGGTGTTTTCATTTGACTGAAATAAATGAGACAAAAAAGTTTTAATGGTAAACCACTTGAGACAAGTAACTTCGTCTCTAAGGTAAAATTTTCACAGTATCACAGTCTCACAGTATCACCAAGGTTGGAAGAGACCTCATAGATCATCAAGTCCAACCCCTTACCACAGAGCTCAAGGCTACACCATGGCACCAAGTGCCACGTCCAACCTTGCCTTGAACAGCTCCAGGGACGGCGACTCCACCACCTCCCTGGGCAGCCCATTNGACAATGCAGGATCGAATGTCCTGATTAGCTCACCTCGGCTGGCTGGCTGGCTGGGAGATTTTATCTCCTTAACAGCATGAGCAAATCGGCTGGTGACACAAAATAATAGACACTAGTTGTGCCCAAGTATAAGTATAAGCGATCGTGAGGACAGGGCCTCAGCATGAGTGTGAGAGAGGAGAGAACAAGCACGCTCTGGCTAGCTGGAGAGAAGCAAGCTCTGGAGATGCAAGGAGCAAGCTCTCTGGAGAGAAGCAAGCTCTGTAGATGTGCTCGCTGGAGAGAAGCACTGGAACACGTGTGCACTCTCATTTAGTAACTATGGGGCCGAGATCAATTGCCCTACTTGGCCACTATTGACCAATCGGTTTGGCAGACAGCCAAACATCACCAAAATAGGCGAATTCGCTGTGCCTTATACCTCCATAAATGGAGAGAGCATAGGCTGGGCCACACGCTCAGTGTGGGCTTATGCAACCTGTTTACGACACAGGCCTTAGCAGGGCCGGGGCCAGGCAGACACCATGGCACCTTGGCCTTTTGTACCTTTTATGCCTTTTAATGTGTTTACCCATTTTGGGCTTGTTTACCCCTGGTTTGGGGAGGAACATGCCTAGGCAGGCAAAGCACAGTCAGGCATAGAATGAGCCTAGTTTTTGGGCCTATGGGCCCTCCACAACACCCTGGAAATCTTGAGAAGAAAAAAGGATGAGATCCTGATCTGAATGCCTCTAAGGTGCAGTGTAAGTTCCATAGCACAGGGAGATGAAGAAAGCCAAGGCTATCAGTTGTACAGCAGGAGAACAGAACTCCACACACTTCTTTCTAAGACATTCATGAAGTGATTTAAGCTGACAAGAAATCCATCAGGGTTAAAACTCCTGATTTCATCAGTAGCATTTAATTAAATGAACACAATCTTTCTCTTGAAATAAAAAAATCTGTTTTCTACATAAAAGCAAAATTATTGGCATCAGCTGTACCTTGGAACTGGGTCATATCCACATAAGACGAATGTGGGTAAGATTTACCTCTTGGAACATGCTTCTCCCCCAGTGAAATATGTTGACAACTCCAGTGCCACTACAAGAACTAGGTCTATAGTCCATGGCCCCTAAGCAGTCATTGGCAGCTTCTAACAGTTTCATGTACTGCATTAAAACACAGAACAGCTGTGCTACCTTTTGCTTTGATCTAGTCACACTGGTGGCACTATTATTCAAATTACTATCCATACCTTTACACTTTCAGAAATATTTTACCTGTGGAACAGGAACTTTAAAAGTTATGACTCCTAAATTTGTCCATTGTTCAGAAAATCTACAAAAAGCTGTCTCTGATCTGAACCTCACAGCTGTGATAAGTATGCCAAAGCTAATAAGCCCTGGCTTACACAACAGAGGATTCTTAGCAGTGTGTTTCATCATGCTTTACAAGGAAAAAAGAATTCTGCAGAGGATCTCTTCTGGGTTGCACCTTAATGTCTTTAAGGACCATGGAGTACAGATCTTCAAGAGGTCCAGTGTGGCCAAGAGTAGACCTGAAATTGTAATTCTGAAGTATTTAATTCCCATCATTCTTTGGTACTACTTTATTTAAGCTGATAGCAAAGTCAGTTTTTTTCTCTTCCTTCCATCTCAGGGAGGACATTGAACTGTTGGAGCAAGTGCAGAGGAGGCCACAAAGATGCTCAGGGGGCTGCAGCAGTTCTTTCCAGTGAGGATGGTGAGACAGTGGCACAGGTTGCCTAGGGAGGTTGTGGATGCTCCCTCCCTGAGGGTATTCAAGGCCAGGTTGGATGAGGTCTTGAGAGATCTGCTCTAGTGGGAGGTGTCCCTGCCTATGGCACGGGGTTGGAATTGGATGATCTTTGAGATCCCTTCCAACTAAACCATTCTACGATTCTAAGATCTGCTAACAATGGGAGAGTATCACAGCCTGTTTGGCCTGATCACAGAGGGGGGGAAGTTCAGGTCTGGCCAGCCTGAGCTAACACAGCAATGTGGGGGGAAGAGCATTGGGGCTCATGCTGAACCCCAAGTGGGAGAAGAAAAGGAGCACTGGTGTTTGGGGTTTGATCTGTTTGGAGGGTGGCTTGGAGAATGTTTGGGCTGAGGGAGCTGGGGCTGTGCTGCTTGGAGAAGAGGAGACTGAGAGGTAACCTCATCAATGTTTATAAATATGTGCAGGGTGAGTGCCAGAAGGCTGGAGCCAGGCTTTGCTGGGTGATGCCCAATGACAGGACAAGGCACAATGGGTGGAAGATGAGGCATAGGAAGTTTCATGGATACATGAGGAGGAATTTTTCCCTTGTGAGGGTGACAGAACCCTGGAAGAGGCTGCCCAGAGAGGTTGTGGAGTCTCCCTCTCTGGAGATATTAAAAACCTGCCTGGACACATTCCTGTGTGATCTGGTATGTGATTTGCTCTGTAGGGCGTTTAGACTGGATGAGCTTTTGAGGTCCCTTTCAATCCCTGACATTCTGTGATTCTATGAAGATTCTATGAAAATGTAGGGGGGGGGGGGGAATAAATAAAGGTTTTTATATAAACATACATTTCATATGCACCTGAGAAACATTTGCAATTTTAGATATCCTGGAATGAATTCTGCTTGGGCTTGGTATACTCCACTAGAAGGATAGAGGTCAGCCTTGTAATACTTTGGCCAGCTTGAAATGGATGTCTGGGACACCACAGGACACCTACGACATCACTCACTACACATCTATGATTGGGCAGCACTTAAGTCCCACTCTAATAAATATCTGTATGTTACTTATAAGAAACTTTTTCTCCCTAAGTTCTTGTAAGTCACATTTGTTCAGACTGAACAGTGATTGAGAAATGCACCCATCAGCTGCAGTAACCTGTGATGTCTCCAGAATATCATCTGGGTAGGCTATCACTGCTCCAGTGAACTCAGAGAAACTTTGACGACGATATATATAAAACACTACTAAACTATCAAGGGTGTCTACTGATTTATTATTCACTCTCTATGGAAATCAAAATTAGGAAACAATGGCATTTCTCAACTTGTTTGAGTAGCTCCTCAAAAAGGGAGCTACTTTTAGATGTAATATCATAGGCAGGGCTTTAAGAAGCACAGGAAAACTCTAAACTGGAAACAACAGTCGAAACACTATCAGATTGACACTAATATCAGGACAGGTCATTATTTAAGAAGTTTTAACATATAAAGACATTTTAATCAAGAAGAACTTATTTCAGAAAGAAGAGCATAATATGACAACCCTGAAAACAGATGGCCCACAAAGCTTCTATCACTAACTCTTCACAGACAAGTAGGAGCAGCAGCTACTGTGGATGAGATCCACGGTGCAGCTACAGAATTACTATTCACATACCTGAAGTGCATTTTATCTACCCCAGTGTAAAGATGCATGGAATAGCCCATTGAGAGAATATTGGGATTCATAGAATCATAGAATCAACCAGGATGGAAGAGATCTCCAAGATCATCTTGTCCAACCTATCATCCAGCTCCATCCAGTCAACTGGACCATGGCACTAAGTGCCTCATCCAGGTTCTTCTTGAACACCTCCAGGGACATCGACTTCACCATCTTCCTTGGGCAGCTGTTGTTGAGGGGGATTCTGCCACCTAAGCAGATTTATGGCAGAAGGAGAAATTAATTGGTGCAAGATAATATGTATAAAAATATATATTTATTAACTTCAATATTCTGAACTCTTGCCACCACCAACCACTGTATTTAATATTAAATAGGATTCTACATGGTTATGGAAGTACCTTATGGGATTAATAACACAATATAATTTATTAATAACTATATTACAATAACTATAAGCAGAGAGAGGAGTTTCCCTGTGGCTTAATGCCACTTGGGGTCTATATACTATTCACCCAGCAGAGTGGGCTGAAACTCTCTCTGCTCTATGGCAGGAGGCAATAGGAATTACAGAGACATTAGATCATTTACTCACAATTCTGATTAATTACCAGTAATCATCAATCACCCTTCGGGGCCACGTCACAGCCTATTGCTACTGTCCAAACTTCAGGGGAGCTTTGCCTGTGGACTTTGAAGCAGCAGGCATACAATAGGACACACGGCTGCTCGGAGTCTGAGCTCCATAGATAAAGGCAGGCTAAATCTAATAATCAGCATGAGTGCCTGAATGTGAGCGATCGTGAATGGAGGGGGTCCTAGCACGGGGCCTGAGCGTGAGTGAGTGCACACTGGTGAAGCAAGAGAGCAGAAGCAATGGAGTCAGAGCAGAAGCAGGCAGGTGAAGCACCTTATTTACCTGTGTAGCTCTATTTATCAGCTGTGGGCTGAGATTAATGGCCCTTTGGCCACTAGAATGACCAATCAGGTTATGGCAGTCAGCCAAACAATGCCATAATAGGCAAGACCATAAGCCTAGTACCCCCAAATATGAGGAGAGCAGACGCTAGGCATGTGGGGCTTACACAACATGTTTACAACTACCTTATACAACCTGTTTACAACCTGGACCTTAGGCAGGCCAGACTTTGTGACACCAGGTCTGTTGTTCCCCTTTTGTGCTTGTTTACCTATTTAATGTGTTTACCTCTGGTTTAGGCAGGAAAACATGTCCAGGCAGAGCAAGGTAAAAAATAAGCCTAATTTCAGGCCTACAGGCACTCCACGACAGCAGCCCATTCCAATGCCAATCAATCTCTCTGCAAAGAGCTTCCTCCTAATATCCAGCCTACACCTCCCCTGGCATAACTTGAGACTGTGTCCCCTTGTTCTATTGCTGGTTTCCTGGGAGGAGAGACCAACCCCCACCTGGTTACAGCCTCCCTTCAGGTAGTTGTAGACAGTAATGAGGTCACCCCTGAGCCTCCTCTTTTCCAGGCTAAACAACCCCAGCTCCCTCAGCCTCTTGTCATAGGGTTTGTGTTCCAGGCCTCTCACCAGCTTTGTTCGCCTTCTTTGGATATGTTCCAATATCTCAACATTTCTTTTGAATTGAGCCCAGAACTGGACACAGT
This sequence comes from Tricholaema leucomelas, assembly GCA_013400475.1. Lineage (NCBI taxonomy): Eukaryota > Metazoa > Chordata > Aves > Piciformes > Lybiidae > Tricholaema lacrymosa > Tricholaema leucomelas. Next base: position 18,145 of record WAAF01014304.1, on the reverse strand, counting down.
ACTCAAGGTGTGACCTGACCAGTGCTGAGTACAGGGGAAGAATAGCCTCCCTTGTCCTACTTGCCACACTGCTCCTGATGCAGGCTAGGATGCCACTGACTCTCTTGGCCACCTGGGCACACTGGTTTCTAAGGGGCAGACAGAATTCAAAGTTATTCACCCATAAGATGCTCTCAATTTGGAGAGTAATACAGAATTATATTTCAAAAAGATAGAAATACAAAGTATATAAATCCTTAGCCCCTAATACATGTATAGAATACATAAAAATTCCTTTAAACTTTCTCCCAACTAAACTACAATCCCCAATGCTCACCTTCTCCCTCCCAGTGTCTCTACTGCCCCTAAGCCTAAATAAGCCTCTGCAGGCCATAGACTCATAGAGTCATAGAATGGTTTAGGTTGGAAGAGACCTCAAGGACCATCTAGTTCCAACTCCCACCATAGGCAGGAGGCCATAAACAGACCTACTCCCTACACGTTTTCCAGATAAGTAGCTCCTGCCAGAGACAACAGGCAATAGTTCTGTCTCTGTTTAAATGGGCAGTGGGGGAAGATGGAGCTCTAAAATTACTTTCAAAGTAATTAAAGAAACACCCCCTCATCCCACAACTCTCAGAATTAGATAGAAATACAGAATATATTCAATGAGTACATGGAACCTGCTACTAATAACTACAAATTACAATGCAAAGCAGTGCAGAAACATATAAAAATACACAAATGATCCCATCAATCACAGAATCACAGAGTATCAGGGGCTGGAAGAGACCTCAAAAGCTCATCCAGTCTCACTTTCCTGCAGAGCAGAATCTCCTATACCAGATCACACAGGAATGCATCCAGACAGATTTTGAATATTTCCAGAGAGGGAGATTCCACAAGCGCCCTGGACAGCCTTTTCCAGAATTCTGTCAGCCTCACAAGGAAAAAAAAATCCTCCTCATGTTTCCGTGTAACTTCCGATGCCTCAGCTTCCACCCATTGCCCCTTGTCCTGCCACTGGGCATCACCCAGCAAAGCCTGGCTCCAGTTTCCTGGCACTCACCCTGCACATACTTATAAACATTGATGAGGTCACCTTTCAGTCTCTTCTCCAAGCAGCACAGCCTCAGCTCCCTCAGGGTCTCCTTGTAACAGAGATGTTCCTTTTCCTTCATCATCTTTGTGGCTCTGTTCTGGACTCTCTCAAGCAGTTCTATGTCCATCTTGAACTGAGGGGCCCAGAACTGGACACAGCACTCCATATGTGGCCTCACCAGTGCAGAGTAGAGGGGCAGGAGAACCTCTCTGGACCTACTAACCACTGCCCTTCTAATATACTCTAGAATGGTATTGCCTGTCCTAGCCACAAGTGCACAATGCTGCCTCATAGTCAACCTCCCATCACCTAGGACCTCCAAATCCTTTTCCTCTTTGCTGCCTTCCAGCAGATCAGTCTCTATTTACATAAGCTTCTTATTCCTCTGCGCACTAAAGCAAAGTTGTAAATCTAACAAACAACCCAAAGATCAAAATAAAGAAATTTTGGCTACTCTGACCTCTCTATAGGGTGTTCAAGATAACAGAAATTTAGAAATCAAGAGAAATATTTCATGAAAGATATTTCTTCTTTCTAAACCTCAGGAATCTGTGATATCACAGATCTGGCATTTTAGCTCATAGAATCTGTCTTTTACAAGCCAATATATAACTACTAAGATTTGATGCTGTTCCAAAAATCTGGATGGAGTTTTCTTGTTTAGAGCTTCTGTTATGGTGCTCAGGTTTCACTGCTATGACCATAGTTTTTTTCTAAAAGCATAGTGGCTGATACCATTAAAGTTACTCACAGATGATTTAAAACCTATTATAATTATTTTTGTTTTATTTTGTTTTTAAAGCAATGTTCTAAGGAGAATTTGTCTTGGACCAAACTCTTGCTTTCTCTAAACTTTCAAATCTTTTAAAAAATGAAGTTCTGAATTCTCCTAATCAAACAGTATATTCTGTCCTGTATATTTGCTACTTAACACAAAGAAAAATGAATTTTTCTGTTGTCTGAATCAGATGTCAGAACCAGACACTGTCTCGATGCTATTTTCATATATCACTTAATACTTTCATATATCACTTTCGACTTTCCAGTGTTATTTGTATCTCCAAACATATTTTGTGTGTTTTGACAGTTAAAGGTTCAAGATCATTCTGAAAGTCTGCTTTCGTGTTCAAATAGCACAGAGTTTATGCAGCAAATAGCTCCCTCTTACTAATTGCAGTAATTTCTTTTCAACATTTCTATTCCATAAGATCTAGTAGAATTTTTAAAATACATTTTTAAAGAGAAAAAGGTGTTACAAATGCATTTGGATGCTTTATATCTGTATGAGATAGCAGCTGTATGTGCCTGGATTTTAAATCTATGAATTCTCTACTTAGTAAGGTAATTTGGACAAGGATTGTCTCCTACTAATGGTTTCTGCTAGCCTTGCACAATATGTCCTGGTCCTTGGCTTGGCCGTGAAGGTGTAACTGCAATACAAATAAGGGATAATCATGATGTTTTAAACCTACTCATCCAGCTGAACGTAACCTATAACATCCCATTTCTTTTGACACCAGCTCCAGCTCTTCTGCACTACATCAATTCTTCTCATTTGAACCTTCTTAAAATTCCACATGCAGATTTCAAGTGAAGTCATTACAAGGACACATCTCAGAGTTTCAGGTATTTGAAAGAGCACAGGTGAATAGATGGAAGCATGATAGTTGTCTTGATATATTTTTATTTATTGATATGCTGTTTAGTGCACTTAATTTATGTCAAATAAATCACTTGAATTCTTTCCAAAGATCAAATGGGGAAAATGTCATAGCATTAAGCAGAAGTATCCTTTTTTTTTTTTTTCCCCTAAAGATCTTCTTGTCCCTAGATAGATGCATGCAAAATGTTCTTGGAGACAAGCATATAACTTTTCTTTTAAACACTTTTGTCTGATTTTTTAGAATATTTCAACCTTCAATCAATTTACACAAGTGAAGCTTAGCAGTTAAACATAGAGTTTGCTGATATTAGCAGTTGAAAAGGAGGTATCTGGATCAATGCAGATGAAAATGTAGATGATTTTCTCCACATCATCAAGACTGAAGTCACCAGGTGGTGCTATTACATAGTACTGCAAGACCTTCGGAGATTTTTTTTTTTTTCAGTTAATACTCTATAATCTCTTTGTTTTATTACTGAAAAGCTATAGCAGCACTTTGAACACAGATTTTAGTTGATCAGTTAAAGGACTTTGTGGGAAGAAGGCATTAGAGGAAAAGGTGGTCTTCCTCTAAACCAGGTCTGAAATCTGTTTATGTTTTTTCCCCTTGTCTGAAATACTGCATGATAGAACATAAAGTGCACAGTTTTTGGCCTCTTGAACAGCAAGAGGAACAAGATAAAACTTGGCAGTGGGTCAAAATTGTGTTAGGAAGAGAAAATGTGTATCAGAAGGATAATTATGCTGTTGTTTGAGGGAGAATAGTATCATGACACAGAGGGAGGGCTATTCCTTTAAGAAACAGTGTTCATGAACAGTTTCCTTCTTTCACTGGATTATATTAGAGAGAATAACCATTGGAGTAACTATTCATTCAGGTGACATTGATTTAGATTTTTATCAGCAAAACCAGTTGAAATCCTACAAATACAAGTTGAAAAAAAAAATGGGAAAATGTAAATAGTCATTATCTGCCAGTACGTGCTGCAGCATAATAGAGTGATAAAGAAAAATACCTTAATGGGAAGGTAGCCATCCACAGTTTAGGAGAATGATGATTCAATCTGATTCAAAAGGTACAGCAATTTTAGCATAAAAACTCTTGTTAGTGACTGAGATTAGAATCTTTTATCACCCTGTATGTGGAATGTGGATGGTACCTGTTGTGGAGGGCCTGTAGGCCCGAAAATAAGTTTGTTTATGCCTTGCCCTGCCTGGACATGTTTTGCTGCCCAAACCAGAGGTAAACACATTAAATAGATAGAAGGGGCACAATAGACCTGGTGCCATAAAGTCTGGCCTGCCCAGGGTCCAGATTATATAATGTGATTGTAAACATGGTTGTATAAGCCCACACACCCAGCTCGTGCCTGCCAGGTGCTAGGCCTGTGTTGTTACCATATTTGGAAAGTCCAGGCCTGTGGTTTTGCCTATTATGGTATTGTTTGGCCAACTGCCAAACAATGATTGATCATTCTGGTGTCCAAAGGGCCATTAATCTCAGCCCACATTTGATGAATAGAGCTACACAGGTAAACAACGTGTTCACTTGCTCACTCGCTCACGCTCACACTCTCTCACTCGCTCATTATTAGGCTTAGATTCACCAGCACTGCTTATGCCTATTTGCTTTGCTGTTATTATGGAGCTCAGACTCCCATCCAGCTGTGCACATTTGCACACCACTGTGGTGAGTTATCAGGATTAGATCCTGTATTGCCTTCCTTTACCTACGGAGTTCAGACTCCCGTGCAGCTATGTACACTATTGCATTATTATTGCCTGGTGAGCACCTTTGCTGCCGAGTTACTCAGAAAGCAGACTCCACCTGTCTACGTGCTATCGGCCTGCTAGCCAGTGTGAGACTGTGCTCAGACTGCACGGCATCGTACTTCTTCTGCACCTGAGGTCCTGCCAAGAATTCATGGACAGAGCATCCAGAAGAAGCCAGGAGACAAGGGCAGAGACTGCATCCGTCGCCAGGAGAACAAGATCAGAGACAGTCACTTCCCCAGAAACGGGGAAGATTCTTCTTTCCCCTGAAGCTGGAGGATTGCAGCCTCAAAGTTCATGGGCAAAGACTCCCCTGAAGTTTGGACACTAATAATAGGCTGTGATGTAGCCCCAGAGGGTGATTGATAATTAATAAAAATTTGTAAGCAAATGCTTTAATGGCTCTGTAGTTCCTATTGTCTCCTGACATACAGCAGGAAGAGCCTTCAGCCCACCCTGCTGGGCAAGCAACGTATAGACCCCAAGTCATATTTGCCACAGGAAAACTCCTCTCTCTGTTTATAGTTTGAATTGTTTGCTAGTTATTAATAAGTTATGGTTGGATATTAATCCTAGAATATCTTCATGACCACGTAAGATCCTTGTAATATTCAATTCAGTGGTTGGGGGTGGCGAGAGTTCAGAATATTGAAGTTAATAAATATATATTTTTATAGAATATTATCTTACATCAATTAATTTTTCCCCTCCAATACAATCAGCATAAGCGTCAGGATCCCCCTTCTGCGACAGTACCTCACCTCATTCACATTGTAAGTGACAACAAAGACAATTATATAAAGAGAATCTGACGGGGAGAGAGAAAATATTCCTTGTAACTATTGATATTTATCTATATAGTCCACACAGAACTCCATCTTTTTTTTATTGTTTGTTTCGATTAGTCCCCCCCACAGTAGTCTTTGTTTTTTCAAAAAAACTTCTGGTGATGGTTCTTTTCCTTTCATGAGGTTTAACTGTATCTCCACAAAGTTAAAATTCAGCCATTTTTAAGAATACTCAGAATCAATGGTGTAGCTGCATGGTGATCTCTAGGAATGATTACCACCTTGAATTCAAGTGTTAAAGAAATTTTTGTATTGGTTAGTGTCTTTATGCTTGGCGATGTTGGTAGAGTTGAGGCAAGCAGCTTACTTATAGCCAAATAACCTCTTAGAGGTTATCTAGACTGGATGACGTCACTCCACTAAGCTTTAGGAGTAGACAATTATTTATACTTCAAATGTAATTTCAAAATATCTTTAAATTACTCTAGGTATGTGAAAATTACCTATGTCAGAAAGAATAAAACTTATATTTTCTATTGTCTAGAGCAATTCTTTTGTCTTTTTTTTATTATCCAGTTATAATAAAGCTTGACAGTTAATGCAATCTAGGACCTGGATATATTGGATGGAATGGGATACCAGTCCAATGAAAAAAGCTGTTTGTGGGAGAAAACAGTGGGGTTGTTTGTTTGTTTGTTGTTTTGTTGTTATGGAGGCAGGGAATTAATGTGGCCGAGTCAGGAATTTATATAAAAAATAGAATTATTTTATTTTCCCGAAAACCTGCCCCCAAAACTATATACAGAAATTAATTTAGTTTTAATTAACAGGTTCAGTTGGTTGAGAAGATCTACATGGATACCACAGGTAGACTTGACTATTTTAGAAGTCAGAAGTTGGAAAAGGCTTGAGCTATTAAATATAGGGTCCCCCACTATCAACATTAAGGCTGAGCTGAAGCTACTCACAGAAGAGTCACTCTGGCTTGAACAGAAGGGCAGTCCAAACGCTTGTCCCTTTGGGTCTTTCATAAGCCTCCAAGGGTCATTAAGAGCTATAAAGCTGCACAAAGGGGGGTGCTTAAGGTGGACGCAGTCCTTCGGAGCTTGTCTTTGGAGCAGTCAGGGGCTCCTTGTGCAGAAGCTATCCAGGTCGGGGGAGAACTCCAAGGCAGGAATGAACTCCAAGGTGGGAACACCCCAAAGTGGGAACCCCAAGGCGGGAAGTTCCCCCAATATTTATACCCTTACTAGACACAGCCAATCCCCAGCAGATTCCAGCATGGGCCCTGCACAGGGCACCCCTCGTGCCAGAAGGGTCCCTTGCTCCCCCCCTTCATGTCTGCAGGGCGGAGGGGGTGGGGAACAGGTCTTTTCGTACCTTTTTCCTCTCCCATTCAAACCACAGAGGGAGAGGAATTTTGGGGTACACAGGACTCCAAGACATTTGTTTTGTTTTTAAATCTAATCTGTTAAATTCTCCTATGGAGACTAATAAATAAACAGGTTCCTGCCATCTTTAACAATTTCATATTTTCTTCATGTGTGTAGTATCAAAGAGAATAATTCATGGACTGTATTTCTGCGTTACACTAAACCACTTTCACAGAAATATTTTAATAGTTCACATTGTTTTCATTAACTTCTTGACACTTTATTAATCTTAATTAGGCAACATCACACAATCAAGTCAACAGAAAAGCATAAATAAGCTCTTCTAGAAATAGAATTTACTAGGAAGTTGCCTAAGAAAGGAGAGATTTCACTGAGATGAAATCTTCACCTTTCTTTGGTTCTTCAATTTACTCTATTTGAGCACTTCTTGTTACTGACTGTACCTCTATATTGGCTTCCATTCTACTGTTATTCATTCATACCGGCTCATGGTTGCAATGAAAAAGCATATGAGAAAAGGTTTTGAGCAACATTTTGATCTAGCAGTGATTTTACAGTATTGTTATTCTGCTGTCTTCCTTAGAATTCCCTGTTTCCATCCCTACATTTACATCATGAGAACTGAATCAGTTTCCTGAATCCTAGGTCATTCTGATGACTGTCTTTGACTTTTAAAATAAAACTAATACATTGCTAGTTTTCAAAATGTCAAGCTTTCCTGAGTTTTGGGTTATGAATACTTTGTTCTGAACCTTGGCAATGTGATGACTCAGAAATCATATTCTACAAAGATTTTAATAAGGAGGAGGCTGGCAAAGTGGAAGGATATCACAGGAAAAAAAAATCAAAAAAAGGGAGAGAAAGGAATGCTTGTTGACTAGAACAGTTACAGTTACACATGCTCTCCAGCTGTCTGAACATGGACAGCACAGTTAAGACTAGAAATACCTTTTCACAGAGCTATTTCTTGATTTTAATCTCTAGATAAATGAATGCCACAAGACATCACAAGTAAATTTTTCATCCGGAGAACAGTCAGGAGATTTGTTGTTCTGGGAGGTCACATAATCACAGGATGTCAGGGGCTGGAAGAGACCCAAAGAGATCATCGAGTCCAAGCCCCCTGCCAGAGCAGGATCATACAATCTAACTTAGGTCACACAGGAATGCATCCAGACAGGACTTGAAAACCTCCAGAGAAGAAGATTCCACAACCTCTCTGGGGAGCCTGTGCCAGTGCTCTGTGATCCTTACAGTAATGACACTCCCCTTATGTTGAGGTGGAACTTCCTGTGCTGCAGCTTACATCCATTGCTCTTTGTCCTATCACAGAGAGCAAGTGAGCAGAGTCTGTCTTCCCTCTCCTGATCCCCAGCCCTCAGGTATTTATAAACATATATCAAATCCCCTCCCAGTCTTCTCTTCTCCAGACTAAAACACTCCAGGTGCCTCAGCCTCTCCTCATCAGGCAGTGTTCCAGTCCCCTAATAATCCTAATGCTCCAATTTNAACCTAAACCATTCTATGATTCTATGATTCTATGATCTAAGGAAAGATAAATACAAGAATAGCATTTTATTTGTATATAATAACAACTTGTGAGTAATTTGAAATCTCTCTTCACCCAAGAGAATAAGAGTTTTAAAAATTAAGGATATGAACTGACTTTGGACTTAAGAGACATCTAGAAGATGTTCTTCCTGGAGATATCTAGAAGACAGAAAGCAAAATCACTGCAACAGGAATCTGGAAGAGGACTATCTGTTTTTTCTTTTTTTGTATGCAACATTTCCTCCTGAAGTCAGTAAAAATTTGATTGTGTGCAGAATGGGAGAAAAACAGCTGGGTTAAGATAAGATCCACCTGGAAGCTGTGAAAATTTTGGAAGCATGTAAATGAAAATATATTTATGCTTAGCCCTTACAGGAAATAATATATATTAATACATGATGAAGTTTATTATTTCTAGCTTATTCATTTAATTCTCACCTTATAGAATTCCTGCTCTTTACTGAGTTGCAAAATAGACTGTATTTTGCTCTCGAGATATTCCATTTTTATTTAGTACAAGTTCTCCTTCAACTCCCTCACTAATTTGTTATGCAAATTTTTTTTCAATCTCAGCTAGAAAGGATGCCCAAAGGTTAATAACAAAGTAATATGAAAATTAATTAGAGGTGGTATTTATCTATAAATAACATAATTTCTCTAACGATATTACAGTTATTGGGTTGATTTTTTTTTCTTTTCGGTGAGGTTTGTTTGGTTGACTTCTTTTGATGTGAGGTTTGTGTGTGTATGTGTGTGTGGTTTTGGTTGGTTGGTTTGTGGTTGGGTTTTTTTGTTTGTTGGGGGGGGTGTTTGTGGTTTTTGTTCTTGTTTTGTTGTTTGGGTGTCTTTTTCTAGCAGAAATTTCCTTATCTCAGATTCATAAAATAAGGTAGGAAGTCTTCTAACAAAAAGAGACCCCAGCTTTGTTCACATTAATTTGTATGCTAATTGATTATCAAGATCAGACTTTCATGACAATATTTGGACACGGGACTATCACCTATGGAGTTAGTCTGTGTTGAGATAGAAAATTTAATTAGTCATATTAGTTAATATTTTTCAAAAATAATCAATATCAATTCTGTATCACTAAGTAAAAATATATCACTGTTGTCTGACTGTTAAATCATTTTATTCAGTATGAGTTTCAATTACATGAGAAAATTAAGATCTTAATAAACAGGACAGTGAAGAAAATTTCTCCAAAGATTTGCTTTAGATTCCTAAATAGCAAGAACTAAAGAGGAGTTAGATAAAATTTAAGGAAATTAATTGATACCTCTTATGATTATCAGAAGCTCAAAGAACTTCATAAACTTAATATACATATGCCTAAGATAAAACATTATCGATTTTAACATTTCTGAGCTAGATAAAGAATAATGAAAGAATAACTATTAAATTAAAACCGTCTAAAGGGACTCTTTAGAGCAGCTGTAACAAAACAGATGACAAATGACAATATGCATATTAATGAAAACCAACCAATTACGTTCTTGAACCTACTTTGAAGGACATCACATCAACGATGTCTCACAGAACAAAAGACAATTGTCTAGCAGTAGTTTTTTACCTGGTGGGAATTTATATCTAGAACAGCAGAAGTATTAGTGAAAAACAAAAGAATTTACCATAGTAATCAAAATTAGACAAGGAGAAGAACTAGGATGTGATGATTTGATGGTTTGGGTGTTACCCGCCCCCCCATACTTTGGAAAATCACCCAGACTAGACTCAGCCACTCTGGAAGATGAATGACCCTTTATATTTACAACTTAGCACAATATACCAGCAAATATTTACAATCTATACAGCTATATACAACAATATACATGTTAAAAAGTAATACAGAAACACAACTCCCCTCCCAGAAACCTGAGTCCCCAGGAGGGGCTCTCAATCACCCTTCCACATTCCTCCTGCTCCTCTACCTTACCCTACATCTTGCCTTATGTTTAAGGTAGTTTGGAGGGTCACCTAGGGGGGTTAGGAAGCAGCTGGATTAGTCACACAGATGGCAGGTTAGGTTAGAGAGGTGCATCTCACGAAGTCCAGAGAGTGACTCTGTTATATATATTTATGTTCTTGTTCTTAAAGATCTCAGCAAGCCTATGAGTGAAGTAGACATCACTATTGTTTCCTTTTCACAGCCTGTAATCTAATTCTTCTCACCAAAACATTCTAGCTAGCTTCAAATTAGCACAATCCACTCCTGTCTATTTCGCTCAGAGTATTGCTGAGAACTATTCTGTCTCATCTAAGACAATATTTACACTAATGAATATCACAAGTTCAGTTCACAGTTCATTCCGGCTATCTCAGATGTAGGTGATTCAAAAGCTCAGAAAACAGCAAATGGTTTGTCTCCTCACAGGTGAGACAAGAACAGGGACTGCCAGGTGCATTAGGTTTGTGCTCATGTACCGTAGATTCTCTCATAGATTTTGTCTTATTGGATGCAGATAGTACCTAGAACAGAAAACTCCTAACAGCTTGTATTATACACTCTGAATTTAAACTAATTCAGCTAAAGTTAGATTTCTCAGTGGAATACACTGGATTTCACCATTCTCCTGCATTACCAAGTATGTGTGACCAGGACCTTCAGCAGACACCACCCCTGGGACAAGTTTCCCTTCGCCCGAAGGAGAAAATACTCAAACAGCTTTTTTCTANCTGGCCTCTACCATCGTTAGCACATACTGCTTGCCAGAACGAGATTGAGATAAAGTGATGTAGTCAATCTGCCAGGCTTCACCATACTTGTACTTCGACCATTGCTTACCATACCATAACGGCTTAATTTGCTTAGTGGGCTTAATTTCCTTAGCCTGCTTAATAGCAGCACAGATGTCACAGTCATGGATGACTTGGGTGGTAGCGTCCATGGACAAGTCATTTGACCTATTGCGTGCCCATCGGTATGTTGCATCTCTGCCTTGATGTCCAGATGAATCATGGGCCCACCGAGCTAGGAACAGTTCACCTCAGTGTTTCCAATCAAGGTCAGTATCAGAGTTGGCATTAACTTGAGAAATCTTAGCAGCTTGATCTGTCTGATGGTTGTGTTGGTGCTCCTCAGTGGCTCTGCTCTTGGGCATGTGTGCGTCTACGTGCTGCACCTTCACAGGAATTCTCTCCAGCCATGCATCAATATCCTGACATAGACCAGCACACCAAATAGGCTTTCCTTTCCTCTGCCAGCCATGCTTTTTCCAGTCCTTTAGCCAACCCCATAGAGCATTGGCTACCATCCATGAGTCAGTGTAGAGGTAAAGGATAGGCCAATTTTTATGAGAGCAAGTTGGACAGCTTTTACCTCAGCAAATTGACTGGGTTCACCTTCTCCATCTCTTGCTTCAGTAACTCTCCTGGTAGGACTCCGGACTGCTGACTTCCATCTTCGCAGGTTCCCAACAAGATGACAGGAACCATCTGTGAATAAAGCATAATTCTTTTTCTGATCAGAGAGATGTTGCTGAGGGGGATTCTGCTGCCTACATCGATTTGTCATGGAGGGGAGAAATTCATTGGTGTGAGATAATATTCATAAAAATATACATTTACTAACCTCAATATTCTGAACTCTTGCCACCCCCAACCACTGTATATTAATATTAAAATGGATCTACATGGTCATGATGTACCTTATAGGAGTAATACCACACTATAACTTATTAATAACTATATGATAATAACTAACATACATCCAACTATAAACAGAGAGAGGAGTTTTTCCCATGGCTTAAGGCCACTTGGGGTCTATATATAGTATTTGCTCAGCAGAGTGGGCTGAAGCTCTTTCTGCTCTATGGCAGGAGGCAATAGGAATTGCAGAGGAATTAAAGCATTTACTTACAATTCTGATTAATTATCAATAATCATCAATCACCCTCCAGGGCTATGTCACAGACTATTACTAGTGTCCAATCTTCAGGGGAGCTTTGCCCATGGACTTTGAGGTTGGAATCCTCCCAGCTTCAGGGGAAAGGAGAATCTTACCCATTTCTGGGGAAAGGATGCAGTCTTCCCAGCTATCTGGGGGAAATGATGCAGTCTCTGACCTTGTTCTCCTGGTGAAGAATGCAATCTCTGATCTTGTCTCCTGGATTCCTCATGGATGCTTTGTCCAGGGAATTCATAGGCAGCACCTCAGGTGCAGCAGAATGATGCTGTGCAGTCTGAGCACGGCTACCATGCTGGCTATCAGGGGCCGATCACTTGCAGACAAGTGGTGTCTGCTGCCTGATTAACTCAGCAGCAATGGTGCTTACCAGGCAGTAATAAGGCAGTGGGCATACATGGCTGCTTGGGAGACTATGGGAGATTCTGTGTCCCAGCAAATAAGCATGAGCAAGAGGCTGGTGAATCTAAAGCCTCATAATAAGGGNCAAAAAGTAAGCCTATTTCAGGCTTACAGGCCCTCCACAACAAGAGATCACCACAGGGAGCAGCTTCTTCAGCACAGGTTATTTTCTCCTTTGGAGGTTTTGTACAGTCTGTGCCTTCCAGCCAGTTGATGATCACCTCCACCAGACCAGGTGGATCAAGATTATCCATTTGTGCTTGTTGGGTTATCAAAGCCATCCATTTAGACCAGGTTGTATCTGTGTCATGATGCGGTGATGAACCTTTGCCTTTGAACATCCAATTTAGAACTGGAAATGTAGGAGCTAAAAGCAACTATGACTCAGTTCTAATCACTTCAGAAGCTGCTTTTACTCCTTCATATGCTGCTAGTATCTCTTTCTCTGTTGGGGTGTAATTTGCCTCTGAACCTCTGTAGCTATGACCCCAGAAACCAAGTGGATGACCACGTGTCTCATTTGAGCTCTCTGCCATATTGGACTATTGTTGAGTTGGCCTCACTTAGGCTGTGCAGGAGTGGGAAAGACACGAGCTTGTACCAACATGTTACATAGGTGGTCAATCCGTTCGTTGAAGCTAAGCATGGTGCTTATATCGTGGATTCGGTACAGGTGCATACATAATGCTGACAGGGTCACACAGCACAACATGGGCTGTCCATACACATAGAGGCAGACCTGATCAATCACCTCCTTTAATCCCCCTTTATGCAGCTAGCCACAACATTTGCTTGTCCCCAGGGCTAACCAGCCTACCCCCTTGCACAGGTCAGAACTTTCTCAGCTTCTCTGCTAGCCTCTCAAGGCCACTTTTCTGCAGCTGTGCCTCCTTACCAGAATGACTTAGGTCTGTTCAGTTACTCAGCCCTACTCAAAATCCCCGGAAGACCATTGTCGCTCACAGCCATGTACAGAATGTTTTTAATATCCAGACCAGTTCGAAGAGGTCCTAAGCCCACTGCATGAACTACTTCTCACTTGATCTGATCAAAGGCTGCTTGTTCAGGTTCCCACTCAAAATTGTTTCTCTTAAGTGTCACATCATGCAGAAGTTTGACAATTTGACTGAAACCAGGAATGTGTAGTCTCCAAAATCCCACTGCACCCAAGAAAGATTGAGTGTCCTTCTTACTTGTGTTAACTGTTATTTTGGAGACCTCGTTGATTACATCCCTCGTAATTTGTCATCGACCATCCTGCCACCGCATGCCCAGAAACTGAATTTCTCTGGCAGGTCCTTTGACCTTGTCTCTCTTAATGGCAAAACCTGCTTGCAGTAGAATGTCATTGATTTTGTTACCTTTCTTGAAGATGTCCTCAGCTGTTTGGCCCCGCACAATGATGTCATTGATGAATTGTGCATGTTCTGGAGCTTTACCTTTCTCCAATGCATTGTGGATGATTGACTTACAGATTGTTGAACTGTGTTTCCACTCCTGAAGCAAACAGTTGAACTGGTACTATATTTATGCTCTTGTTCTTATAGATCTCAGCAAGCCTATGAGTGAAGTAGACATCACCATTATTTCCTTTTCACAGCCTGTAATCTAATTCTTCTCACCAAAACATTCTAGCTAGGCTCAAACTAGCACAGATGAAATTGTCTTCATTGAAAACAGGACAAAAAGCTGACAACTTAGTTGGGGATGAGAAGTATCTTGAAGAGTTAAAAGAAAGAGCAGGCTGAAGTTTATTGGAATACAACTTACACTTTAACTTTTTCAAGGCTGAAAACAGATCTATCTGGTTTATGTTGTTCCTAAAAGGGCATTTTTTTAAAGTAATAAAAAGATCTGAAGATCTAAACTTGTTGATACTTTGGTTCATTTTGTTCTTTACCTATGTACAGTCTCATGGACTGTAAAGGAATATCTGTATTTTAAATCACTCATGTAGGTGACTACAGTGGCAGACACTTCATCTTGTCTGTGTAGTTTACTAATGGAAGATTCACTCAAATGCAGATTACATTATTAGTTGTTTTTTTTTTTTTAATAAATGAAGATAACATTGCCATTACAGATCAGTCTTGTGTTGACTCATGTAGTGACTATAAAGCTATTGACAATGTACCAGGAACAGTTTATTGTTGTGTAGCACTATACTGTACCTAACACTATTTACAATTCTTGCACTCCATAGCCCTGACATACTGCTTTAATTGTTCCTTTCTTTATAGCTTTCTTTAAATATGGTAGGTTTTAAATAAGGAGATGGGCTGTGTTTCTGCCATTATCTGGACCAACAAAACTGAGACTGAGATGAATTGCCCAAACCTAATGAGTAGGGTCATCTTTTCAATTTGCAAATCTAGTTCTAAACTAAAAAAAAAAAAAAAAAAAAAAAAAAAAAGTGAGAGGAAGATCAGGAATACAGAGAACTTCCAAAAAAACTTGGATATCTTACTTGATATCTTACTTGATATCTTACTAAGATATCAAAAGGTTATACCTAGCCTCAAGTTTCAATTTCAACTTTCAACTTCAGTGTTGAGCTAACTGAAACTAATTGTTTTTTGTTTCAGGAAGCCCAGCTTCTGATTTACTCAGAACATGGGCAAAATGTGCTCGTCTGCCTGCCAGATTCTATACATCCAAGTAACACATCTTGAAAGCAGTATCCTGTATGATTTTTGGCAAGTGTAGCTTTTCTGCATCATTAGTGAGCTTGTTGAGTGTGTACTGAAGAGAGCACTTTCAGTATTGCTGGTGATGGATTACTTGTTTCCAAAGATCCACACAGTGGAGTAGAGTACACTTAAATATCTTGTTTAAATCATCATTTTGAACCACTAAGCAAGATTTACCTAGTGCAGAACTCTATGCTGCCATCCTGAATATGCATGAACTTCACAGCATATATTTGATTTTAGAACTCCATGTGGAGGTGTACACTGAAGAACTGACTTCCATTTTATAGTTCCTAAGGGATGCTAAGCTTTAAATGTTCTCCACTAGCTTCATGAAGCTTCAAAGTGTCCAATAACTTTGGTATTATGCTGTTAATGGGAACTCTACAGGGATAGATTAGTTAAGATTTTGTGGACTGTGTGTTTGTTTCCTTTCAGAGAATGTTTACTTATACTTTGCTGTCAAATATAAATGCATAAGATAACGTTTAAAAGACAGGTGTAACTTAAAGGTCTTGTGGTCATAGACACACTCTTTGTATGATTACAAAGAATTTATCTTCTGCGAGTTCTCATTTATATTGGCTGAGTTCTCAGGATAATTTGTGTGCTGTACTGTGATTATTCCACCAGGAATTGCTTTGATGGTGAAATTTAAAATTAATGTATTTATTCAGGTCAGAAACAGAATCAGCAAACTCCAAATGCATGCTGATAAAAATTGGGTTTAATTTAATTAGAGCTGTATATGCTAAAAATATCCATATAGATATATGCATACACTGAGATATACTTTGGTATAGTTGTAGGTGATTGTATTTTAACTTGTTTTAATCTTTTAACTCTCTTAATGTCTCTTTAAGATACAAATGCTGAGGAACTAGTTTGAGCATAAGGAAAGCAGAGACCTAGAAAGAGAATATATGGGGAGCTGTGCGTGTCTGCTGTTGCTCGTTCATTGGTTTTCATTAATTTACCTTTATCTACGTATCTAGTTTCCAAGATGTCATTAATGTATCACTGCATTGTGTAACGATGAGATCTAATACAAAAGGTGGCTGAAAAGGTGAAAATTTTTACCTCACAGGATTAGAAGGTACCATAAGTGAGATATGGTTTGAAAAGCTGACAAAATATTGCTACTTTTGCAAAGCCTGAGCACCAGAACAAGAGGACACAGCCTCAAGCTACACCAGGGGAAATTTAGGCTTGAGGTGAGGAGAAAGTTCTTCACTGAGACAGTCATTGTCTACTGGAATGGGCTGCCCAGGGAGGTGGTGGAGTCACCGTCCCTGGAGCTGTTCAAGGCAGGATTGGATGTGGCACTTGGTGCCATGGTCTAGCCTTGAGCTCTGTGGTAACGGCTTGGACTTGATGATCTGTGAGATCTCTTCCAACCTTGGTGATACTGTGAGACTGTGATACTGTGATACACTTGAGAATTTGCTCTGTGTTTTGTCTTTGTTATGCTTCATAGCAGGGAAAAAAAAAAAAACCAAACAAAAACACCCAACCAACAAACCAGAAGTTATTGCAAGACTGTGGAAGTAACCAAGGTCCATAAATTAAAGTTATTTTGATAATTTAAGTAGATTTTCTCATGTCTGTACCAACTTTCTGTTTCTCTTCCTTCAATGAAATTAGTGTGGAAACTGTCTAACCAGTATAACACTATACACACATGCATTGTTGGTGCACATACTGTGTGATTTCTTTATTGAGCTATTGTTTCACCATTTGCTGACATGTCTACAGCATGACATTGCTGACATCTGTATCTGCAATCTCTCAACTTGTTATAACATCTTAGCTGAAATAACTTATTGGGTGGTTATGTCACATATGTGAGAAATATCAACCTGATATCAATCAATCAATCAAAAGTTATTACCAACAGGATGAGATCCTAAGCTTTGGTCTCCCTTCTCCCCTTTGAAAGATCATAGGTATTTCCCATCCACTTTCCTGGGCACTCAGGCCTGATATCTCAGTTTCTTCTTTGTCTCATGCTTTGATCTGTGTGTATGAATAAAGCTGATTAATGTCACATTGTTATCTTAAGATCTAATATTTCTTCCCTGCTCACACTTGCATCCCTGATCATCTTGTATCTTCAGGGTGTAATTTCCTTCCTAGACTTGGTGTCTGTGACCACTCTTTCTCTGATGCAAAGAGATGCTGCTAAAACTAGCTTTCTGGATTGTTGCTCTCTTTCATCTCCCTGTATTGCTTTCTCCTTTAACTGCTTGCATACAAATTTCTTGTCAAGTATTCATAGTCCTGCAAAGTTCCTTTTACTCGATCTCTGTTCAGATGTTTAACCTTTCCATTGCAAGGTCAGCACATTTCCATCAGCAATGCTCTGTCATTATGTCTAAACCTCTATGTTCTGAAAGGCATGTTTGAAGTTTCTCTGACCCTACATAAAAGCATGGTCAGCCGTTCAACATGTCATCAGTTTTATCCTTTTGTATGCCCAAATGTGGTGATATTTCTGAAATTAACCTAACATGCTACAAGATACTGACTAGGAAGGAGGGAAGGTCAGTTCACTGTTCTAGCAGAATTCTCTGCTTATGTACCTATAAATGACCCTCAAACCCTATTCAGCTATCATGTCATTAAAGCAGAGTCATTTACATCATTTATACAGTTCTCTGGGAAACATAGCTCAAGATATTTGACCTCCATTCTCACCACAGTTTTTCCACACAAGCTGGGTTTGAGCACATTACAGATGCCTCCACCTCAGAACATAGAAAACTTTCATTTGCATCCATTATCTGTGTGATACTAACCAATCTATTACTATTTATGTAGATGATAATCTGGTATTATCCAATATTTCTCCATTTTTATGCATGGCATACTGTTGTCTAGGGCCTGAAAAGAAACAGTA
>WAAF01014302.1:35159-45725 GCA_013400475.1 Tricholaema leucomelas | reverse complement strand
AAAAAAAAAAACAACAATCCAACACTCAGGAAAAAAAACAACAAACCACCACCAACAATGAAAAAAAACAAACCCAAACCAAGCAACAATAACAACAAGAGAGTAGTATCATATAACATCTCAAAATAGGTGTCAACCCTTTGGCTTGGGAAGTGTGACAAGTATATTCAGATGTCATTAGATTTTGCTTCTTTGACTTATTTTTTTCTGGCAGCAATTGTGGTCCAGTTGATATGCTGGAGGAAAGGGATGACATCCAGAGGGACCTTAACTGGCTGGAGATGTATGCCCATGACAACCTTATGAAGGCCTCAAAAAGGCCAAGTATGAGGATCTACACCTGGGTTTGAGCAATCTGAAACACAAATATAGGCTGAGTGGAGAATAGCTTGAGAGCAGTATGGAGAAGAAAGACATGGGGGTGTTGGTTGATGAAAAACTCAACAGGAGACAGCAATGTGCACTTGCAGCCCAAAAAGTGACCCATATCCTGGGCTGCATCAGAAGTGTGAGCAGCAGAACGAGGGAAGTGATTTACCCCCTCTGCTCTTGTGAGACCTCATCTGGAGTATTGTTTCCAATTCTGAAAACCCCAGCAGAAAAAGGACATTGAGCTGTTGAACCAGATCTAGAGGAGGGCGATGAAGCTGGTCAGAAGCTTGGACCACTTCACCTGCATGGGAACAGGATGTGAGAGTTGAGGCTACTCAGCCTGAAGAAGTGAAGACTCTGAGAAAACTATATAGCAGCCATTCAGTATTTGAAGGGGGCCTACAAGAAAGCTGGGAAGTCGTTTTATGAATAGAATAGAGTAGAATAGAATAGAATAGAATAGAATAGAATAGAATAGAATGGAATCAACCAGATTGGAAGAGACCTCCAAGATCATCCAGTCCAACCTAGCACCCAGCCCTATCCAGTCAACCAGACCATGGCACTAAGTGCCTCATCCAGGCTTTTCTTGAACACCTCCAAGGACGGTGACTCCACCACCTCCCTGGGCAGCCCATTCCAATGCCAATCACTCTCTCTGCCAACAACTTCCTCCTAACATCCAGCCTAGACCTCCCCCGGCACAACTTGAGACTGTGTCCCCTTGTTATGTTGCTGGTTGCTTGGCAGAAGAGACCAACCCCACCTGGCTACAGCCTCCCTTCAGGTAGTTGTAGACAGCAATGAGGTCTGCCCTGAGCCTCCTCTTCTCCAGAGAAAAAGAGCTTGCAGTGATAGGTTGAGGGGGAGTGGCTTGAAACTGGAAGATTTAGATTAGATATTAGGAAGAAATTCTTTACAGTGAAGGTGAGGCACAGGAAGAGGTAATCCAGGGATATTGTGGGTGCCTCCTCCTTGGAAGTATTCAAGGCCAGGTTGGACAGAGCCTTGAGCATCCTGTTCTGGTGGAAGATGTCCATGCCTATGGCAGGGGATTAGGAACTAGGTGACCTTTAAGGTCCCTTCCAACCCAAACCATTTCATGATTCTACAAAACAAACTAAAAGGGGTGCATAGTCATCATTTAGCTCTCTCCTGAATTTGAATATAAATTGAAAATTTCTTTTCAAGTGGTTTGAAAAAAAGTATTTCTTAAGAAGCAGTACAGGGTATTTCCCTAAGGTTTATAGGAGGTGGCACCTATGAAACAAGAAATTAATTGGACTGATGCAAAGGAGAATGAGTTTTCTCTCATGAAATATATAAACATATGAAACAGCCATGCAAAGGTTTCTGTAAGTGTATATGCTTCATAGTGCCTTAAGACAGTGTATTTGCCAATGATGTTGTAATATAGAATCATAGAATCATAGAATCAATAAGGTTGGAAGAGACCTCCAAGATCATCCAGTCCAACCTAGCACCCAGCCCTAGCCAGTCAATTAAACCATGGCACTAAGTGCCTCATCCAGGCTTTTCCTGAACACCTCCAGGGACGGTGACTCCACCACCTCCCTGGGCAGCCCATTCCAATGCCAATCACTCTCTCTGGCAAGAACTTCCTCCTAACATCCAGCCTAGACCTCCCCCGGCACAACTTGAGACTGTGTCCCCTTGTTCTTTTGCTGGTTGCTTGGCAGAAGAGACCAACCCCCACCTGGTTGCAGCCCCCCTTCAGGTAGTTGCAAACAGCAATGAGGTCACTATGGTCATGATACAACAGTACAATAGAATTGAGATTTACAGTAATTTCAGTCTAAACAAAACATCTGAGACAAAACTCCCTAAGACTTTCTTCTCCTGCTATGCTTTTTTCTCCCTGTTTTTGAATTTAGTGATTCAGGCAAGTTTTGTACCAATATAGAGATGGAAAGAAGCATAATCTATGTTTTAAAATAGGAATATATTCTGAAAGTGGGGAATATATTCTGAATGTGGGCAGATGTGCCTAAATGAATTAACCAAAATTAACTACTGTATGAAAGGAAAAACTGAGTTTATATAAATAAAAATGGTCTTCAGCTGCATATACTGAAAACATTTTCCTTGTTCTTATTTAGTTTCCTCTTTGCTAGTGCCATAAGATCTTGGAGAATAAGCATGACATTACAGGAAAGCACAAGAATATTAATCTCATCTGTACTCTTCCCAGACTGTTTTTAGCTTACTTAAACACTAGTTTAGTTCTGTTCTCTTCTAGGAGATTCTCCCAAATGCAAGCAGCAAGCAAAGAAGAATCAAACCAAACATGTTAAAAATTGAACAGTCCTCAGCTACTTCAATTCTGAATAAATAACAGTGCCCAAATTACTGGCTACTGTACAGCTCATTCAGGAGAATTCTCCTGTCACATTCCTCTGTTGTGATCATCTCAGCCATGCATAATTAGTTCAGTTTCCACTTTTTGCAGAACAAGATACTCTAATGCTGTGTTTCTCACAGCAGATTAGAACAATTACAACCCACTTCACATTTTATTTGAGAAGTTTGCTACCTTTGGTCTTTTTAAACCTAAGCCTCAACACCTTTTAAATATTTTATTCTTGAGGGAAAAGGAAGGAATTCATTCATGTCTCCTTCACTTCTTCCCTATCCACCCAAAATGCTAAATTGAAGCCTTCTTCAAGGGTGCATTTGACACAATATTTATATTGTGGTTTTGTTTGTTTGATTGAATGTAGAAAATAGCATCAGAACATGTAACTGCTCTGAGAGCTAAGATAAGACAGACAGCCTTGTATTCAAATAGAAAAGAATCAACCAGGTTGGAAGAGAGCTCCAAGATCATCCAGTCCAACCTAGCACCCAGCCCTAGCCAGTCAGCTAGACCATGGCTCTAAGTGCCTCATCCAGGCTTTTCTTGAACATCTCCAGGGATGGTGACTCCACCCCCTCCCTGGGAAGCCTATTCCAATGCCAATCACTCTCTCTGCCAACAACTTCCTCCTAACATCCAGCCTATACTTCCCTCGGCACAACTTGAGGCTGTGTCCCCTTGTTCTATTGCTGGTTGTCTGGGAGAAGAGACCAACCCCCACCTGGCTACAGCCTCCCTTCAGGTAGTTGTAGACAGCAATGAGGTCAGCCCTAAGCCTCCTCTTCTCCAGGCTAAACACCCCCAGCTCCCTCAGCCTCTCCTCATAGGGTTTGTGTTCCAGGCCCTTCACCAGCCTCATTGCCCTTCTCTGGACACCTTCCGGCACCTCAAATCTCTCTTAAATTGAGGTAAACTCAATATAGGCTTTAGTTCCCCAGTTTTGTTCCCCATGAGTGTGAGATGGGTTGATTTCCATTGAAGATGCAGGGTAGGTTGGGTGAGTTAACCTTGGCTGAGTGACAGGTGCCCACCAAGTTGCTCTATCACTCCCTTCTTCAGATGGACAGGGAAGAGAAAATAAAACTATAGGCTCATGAGTCAAGACAATGAGATGGAGAGAGATCACTCACTGATTACCATCACAGGCATAACAGCCTCAGTTTAGTTAGTCTATTGTCTATCAAATCAGAGTAGGTGTAACAGTGTGGGCAAGGGCAGGATTTAGATGTTCAAAATTAATATAATTAATATAATGTTGATATTTTGCCACAATACTTAATTTTTAATAATAGATGCTTCACATGGTCATGAAAAATATTACAGAGATGAAAAAACAGGGGGCAACATAGAACACTTGAGATATAACAAGCAAAATACAACAAACATTAAACTACTAGAACTGGAAAGAAGTCCTTGCTGTCGATTATGCCGCTTGCCCACTAGAGGAACTGGAGAGGCTCCGTTCTGTTTAAGGCAGAAGGCACTTAGAATTAGTTTGAGAGGCTTCAAGTGTTTATTCACAAAACATTATCTCAAGATTCCTGGGGCTAACTACACTTTCCAGACAGTACCCAAATGCTTGAAGGGAGTTCTGACAGTGTCCTAATAGCTATTGAGGCTTCTAGATCTTCCCAGGCTCTAACAGGGTGTTGCAACAGAGGCAGATGATCTCTGACCTGATCCTGGTTCCTCTTAGATGACTCCATGCCTTTTCCAGGGTTCCCAGTCTCATCAGAAGACTTGCAGATGTGCAGCTGGGCACAACATCACACTGGCTAAGTGAGTGTATTGCATGTAAGCACTTAATTCTTCTTTCTGGTAAACTAAAGTAATTCCAGGTATACAAGCATCAGGGCTTGTTACTATGTGTGATGGTTTGGGTGTCCCCCACCCCTCACACTTTTAGAAATCACCCAGACTAGACTCAGTTGGCTCTGGAAATTTGAATGAAGCTTATATTTACAGCTGGCACGATTTACAAGCAGATATTTACAGTATATACAGTTATAGACAGAAATATACAAGGTAAAAAAGGTAATACAGACACAATTCCCCTCCCAGAAACCTGAGTCCCCAGGAGGGGCTCTCAACCACCCCTCACCTTCCCCCTACCCCTCTCAACCTTACCCCAATCCTAAGGAAGAATGGAGGTTCGGCCAAGAGGGTTAAAAAGCAAGGTGAAGCAGCCAAGCAAAAGGAGGGTGAGGTTAGAGAGTAAGATGGAATCCAGCCATCAGCCTCAGCTTCTCCCCATCAGGCAAAGCTCCCCAGTGAAGAGAAGAAGCAAGTGCCCTAATCTTTGTTTTGCCTTTCTTCTTTACACATCCCAGCAAGACTGTGAGGGAAGTAGACCTCACCATTGTTTTCATTTTACAGCCTATCATCTAGTTCTTCTCACCAAAACATTCTAGCTAGGCTCAAACTAGCACACTATGCAACAAAGCTGGCTTTGAACTTAGTAGACATAATGCTGCAAAGCAAATGGCATGCTGCATGCATAGCAGAGCATGGCAGGATGCAACAGCAGAGAGCAACGAGGCATGGTTTAGCAGCAGACTTGGTTGAGTTGTCTTTTCCAACTGAAATGATTCTGTTATTGTAAATGCTATTTATACCTAGAGAACAAGCATATAGACTAAACTGTGTGATACTGAAACAAGACAATGCCAGTTATATGATGTAACCTGCTATGCTAGTATTGACTACTCATCTCTTGAAGTCACCTTCCACACCTTTGGTACAATGGTTTATTTTAATACACTTGTATACAGGTAATTCAGGAACAGAGGCCAGTGTGTTCTTCTCACTCAAGCCATTGCTTCCAGGGCACAGCTAATAAAATTTATTTCAGAGTCCAATATCCTGGGTTAACACAGCCTCACAATCTCCTCTTTCTTGTCCTTCACAAATGAGAGGGAAATTGTGTCGAGACAAAGAGCTTTACTGGGAATAATGCAACATGCAATTACCTTAGCCTATTTGCAGAAAAGGAGCAGCAACAAGCAGAAGCAGCTTCAGAACTGAACAGTTCCCTCCACTCAAACATGCAGAAGCCAGTCCAGTGGAAAAGACAAACACTCCAAAACCAGAAACCCACAGCAGCAACTGGAACAAGAAGCCTCTCATGTTACATTCTGAACTTCAAGCCCCATAATACTTTGGTCGGGGCATCACTTTTATTCTGAAGCTGGCACGACAACAGCATGATAGTGAATATCATCAGCTAATTCAGCTCAACCCATCACACCTAATAAACATTTTCAATATAAAATATGGCAATGGGTATGCTTTCAAACATCTCTGGATACCAAGTTTGAACTTTCAACCAGTATAAGGGTCAGTATCCTTTATAAAAGTGGCTGTTTCCACTTTGCAACTGTGTTAAGTAGAAAAGGCTAAGGATACACAAGAACTCATTGTTTTTAAACAGCAAGAGCTGGGAGCAATGTGAAGCTTTCCACTGCACCTAGGCATGCAAACTGTTCTTCCAGCTTCTTTGTCCTCACATGTCTCTCCTGCTGTCCACAGGTGTATTTACACTGCACAATTTTAGGGGCGTGTAGTGGTTTGGGTGTCCCATGNCAGGGGGATTAAGAAGCAAAGTGAATCAGCCAAGAAGCAAAAGGAGGGTGAGGTTAGAAAGCAAGATGGAGTTCAGCCAGCAGCCCCAGCTCTCCCTAGCAGGCAAAGAGCTGAGAGCACAGCCCAGAGCCAAGTGCCCAAGCGAAGTGACCTTATCTAATTTTTGCTTTTCCCCTTTGTACACATCTCAGCAAGACTGTGAGGGAAGTAGACATCACCATTGTTTTAATTTCTCAGCCTGTGATCTAGTTTTTCTCACCAAAACATTGTAGCTAGACTCAAACTAGCACAGGGCATCATGAATTTCACAGTGAAAGATAAAGAAAGGGAGCTATCATCTTACTGTAAAAGCATCATAAAAGCTATTAGTATTATCTTCTTTATTCAGACATTCTGAGGAAAAAAGAGAAAACACTGCAACCTGAACCTACCTGAAACTCTGCAACTTTTATGCCAAAAAAAATTCTGCCACAAGTATAAAGACACAGATTTTGTTTTACGTTTTCATAATGCAGCATCCGTGACGCTGGTTCAAACAGAATCCATACAATGCAAACCGCTGAAGTAACGGAACTCAAAATAGTTCAGATAACTCATCTTCCTTCCTGGAAAGTATGTACACCTTCCTTTATCTGTGACACACTTAAGAGAAAAGAAATTGCTTCTCAGGGCTTTTTCTATATAGATTTTAATTACACAATGCTCAGTTTTTAAGTGCCAATAGCTCTTTGACTCGTGTGTGACTTCCATTTTTGGTCCATCTCTCAGAGGGAGCAAATCCCCGTGAGCCTTCCTAAAGAATCATCTCCTCTGAGTTGCAAGGAAGTATTTGAACATCAGTAATAAAGCCAGTGCTATCAATCCAGCTGAGAACAAAGCTTCTCAAGCTTCAGAACTGCCACAAGGACACACTTCTTTGGAGGAGCAAATCCAAAGTGACACTCAGGATTTTATGGCTCCTATTGAAGAGTGGTGATAGCTGTGTTCTTCCCTCTCCTGAAAACTCAAGCAAACTCCCAGAGGCTTTTTTGCGTTTGAGGAGATTTTTATTTTAACACAGAATATAATGACCAAATGGCTTAAGCTCTTGGGGGAAATGAAATTAAGGTAAACAAGTTATTTTGTCTATTTAGGAGATCAAAGTGCACAGACTAAAAGTGGCAAAGTGCCTAATTTTGTCTAGAATACAGTTAATTTTCTTTCTAGCATAGGACAGTGCTGTGTTTTGAATTTACTGTGGGAATAATGTTGGTAACACAGGGATATTTTAGTTAGAATAGAATAGACTCAACCAGGTTGGAAGAGACCTCCAAGATCATCCAGTCCAACCTAGCACCCAGCCCTAGCCAGTCAACCAGACCATAGCACTAAGTGCCTCATCCAGGCTTTTCTTGAACACCTCCAGGGACAGTGACTCCACCACCTCCCTGGGCAGCCCATTCCAATGCCAATCACTCTCTCTGCCAACAACTTCCTCCTAACATCCAGCCTATATTTCCCCTGGCACAACTTGAGACTGTGTCCCCTTGTTCTGTTGCTGGTTGCCTGGCAGAAGAGACCAACCCCCACCTGGCTACAACCTCCCTTCAGGTAGTTGTAGAGAGCAATGAGGTCACCTCTGAGCCTCCTCTTCTCCAGGTTAAAATTTAAGTAATTATGCATGCACACCTACAGATAGGAAGAATCAATACTTCATTGGCATGAATGGGATGTGCACAAAATTCAGCCACTTTAGTATAAAGTGTTGCAAAATCCTAAAAATAGCTCTTATTCAAAACTATAATCCATTTTCTATCTCATCCTATAAATGCACTAGAACATTCAGGTTGTTTTATACTGTCACTGAAAGCAGTTCTCACTCAGCTAACACCATCTGCTTATATCCAAATATTTTCTTTCCATTCAGCCAAGTTGAAAATATCAGTGAAAACAGTCTGTGGAAGGAAAAGAAATGTGCTAATACACACACATATTTACACAAGAGTAATTTTTAATGCTGCTTTACTCCTTGCCCAAAAATTGAGCTGTGGCTTTGAAATTCAGTAGAAGGAAAACTGAAAAAAAAAAATTCAATCTTGTGAACATCTGAAACTGGGATCAAAANGGCTAAACACCCCCATCTCCCTCAGCCTCTCCTCATAGGGTTTGTGTTCCAGGCCCTTCACCAGCCCTGTTGCCCTTCTCTGGACACGTTCCAGCACCTAAATGTCTTCCTCAATTTGACCGCTCTACCTTTCATCCACCTCGCATCATCTGTGGGTCACATTCTTGGCTGAAGTCTCTGATGTTCTCATCTTTGAATACAGTATTCTTCTTCTCCATGAGAGTGCTTCAAGACCTTCTCAAGCTTAACCCACCTCCTTTGTGTTTATCTGATTGATGATGCTTTGTAGAATCATAGAATCATAGAATGGTTTAGGTTGGAAGGGACCTCAAGGATCATCCAGCTTCAACCCCCCACCATAGGCAGGGACACCTCCCACTAGAGCAGGTTGACCAAGGCCTCATCCAGCTTGGCCACAGTTAATGATTTAATGAGGTTCCTACACTTTATGTTTTCTCTCCCTTTCCCCTGTATCTAGATAACAAAAAAAATGCAGTAAACTGCAATTACTTTGCATGTTCTCTGATTATATTTTCTTAGCTGGAAAGAAGTGGTAGTTTTGAGTGTCTAAAGACAGCATGATCCAATGCTGTAAATTTTTGAGTAAAACAAATCAGACATTCTTAGTGCTTTGGAAATAAATAATCTCTCAAACACATAAACACACATTTACAGATAACCATGCCTTTAAATATACATACATAAACACATCCCAGTTGAACATCCATCAGAAACGGGAAATCTTTGTGCTGTTCGTTTTCTTCTCCTCATTCATATGAATAACAGATGATGGGATTTTAATTTGCTGATAGCTAGGGCTATAAAAAACCATCAATTTCCCACCCACCTCCTGATAACCAGAGTATTTTAAGATGCATACAACGAGCTCTAAGAGGCAAGGGTAAACATAAGCTACAAAGCAGCACAACATAGAAAATGTGACTGATCTCAACACTGCATTGCTATTTGTTGACCGACTCAGGAAATATGCAGCAACAATTCATCAAACGGTTCGAGGATCAGAATGATTTCTATGTAATGCTTTGGATTAAAAACCAATTTTCTTCCCAGAAAGATTATTATGGAAGTGTCACTCTGAATTCCTCTATTGCTGCTTGAAGATATTTTGAAATACATTTCAATTTTACAGGAGCAATACAGTAAAATATTTAGCTTGACATCTGCTATTTATAAACAGACACTGAGACAGAGCTCTTTTTTTCATATAATGGCTAAAACCCAAAATAAGGAAAAGAAACTCACCCAGATTTGATCTAATATATTGTTTTAATAAGTAAGTAGTTGTGATGGTTTGGGTGTTACCCCCCCGCCCCATACTCACTTTGGAAATCACCCAGACTAGACTCAACTGGCTCTGGAAATTGGAATAAAGCTTATATTTACAGCTTAGCACAATATACAAGCAGATATTTACAGTATATACAGTTATAGACAGAAATATGCAGTGTAAAAGGTAATACAGAAACACAACTCCCCTCCCAGAAACCTGAGTCCCCAGGAGGGGCTCCCAACCACCCTTACACCTCCTCCCATTCCTTTCAACCTTACCCCAGTCCCAAGGAAGAATGGAGGTTTGGCCAGTTAGGAAGCAAAGTGGATTAATCAGAGAGATGGCAGAGAGGCTAGAGAGAAATGCAGCTCAGGCAGTGCCTCAAGAAGAAGTGCCCTATCTGTGTTTGGATTCTTGACCAGCAGGAGTAGTGCCTTGTCTATGTTTTGATTTTTGTTCTTATACATCTCAGCAAGCCTATGAGTGAAGCAGACCTCACCCTTGTTTCCCTTTCACAGCCTGTAATCTAGTTCTTCTCCCCAAAACATTCTAGCTAGCTTCAAACTGGCACAGTAGTGCCGCATCGGAACTGTAAGATCACAGTTTGCATGAAACCCAACATTAAGAAAAATCTTAAGAATGATTGCAAATCTCTTCAGTCAGCTTCTGTTTAGGAATGAGATAAAATATGTCTAGAGAAAAACTGTGTAATTAGAAGTTGTGGAAATAGCTGTGAATGCAAGAGAAGAATTACTTTAAATGTTACTAGAAAGAAATTGTGTTTTGTAAAACTTCTCTTTCCAGAGATGTACAGGTGACACAGACCTTGCATTTACACTT
>WAAF01014302.1:0-22911 GCA_013400475.1 Tricholaema leucomelas | reverse complement strand
GCTCCAGCAGTTCCATGTCCTTCTTGTATTGGGGGCTCCAGAACTGCACACAGTACTCCAGGTGGGGTCTGACGAGAGCAGAGTAAATGATGTTAGTTACCTTGTGGTTATAGAAGGGATTAAGGTATTAACCAAATCTGAAGCGGGGGGCGGGGGGGAGTAGGTAGAAGGGAAAGGGAAAGCTGTTACTTTAGGCTCTTGGAAGTCTTAATATTTTTAAAGTTCTCCTTTCTTTGCATCTCAAGAGCTTTTTTTTTTTCCTGCATAGCATTTATAACTACTTTGTGATATTGTGGATGTTGTGAGGACTATTTAATGAATATGAATATGACAAATATATTGAAGTACAGTGAAATAGGAGCATTTTAAATACCCCAAAGAATTACAGACTGGTGCAATCTCATTAATGAATCACAGTCAGGTAGCTTCTACGCTTAAAGTGGTGATACATTGGTTGCTAGCACATTACAGTCACGTCTTTAAGTAATAGAGTAATAGCTCATGTCTTGAAAATCAATTCCAGATTGCAAGGGAAAAAAATAGTGGTTCATTGAAATACTGCAGTACAATCCTATTATGTACATGATTGGTTTTGACAATTCTGTGAGTTCAGGGGAAATGCCTGAAACTCTCTTTCTCTGCTAAACATATTCAACGTTAAGCACTACATGCAGTGAGTAAGCGAAGATGAATTCTGTGTCGTAGTTTTTTTTCCCCCCAAAATTTCAAGAAGAGGAAGAAGATTCACATCTCAGGTAAGCAGCTGCCTTCAAAGGTATGTTAAATTTGATGAAGCAAGATCAAATCCACCAATTCACTGGAAATTAAAAGCAGACCTGAAAGGGAGATCTCTGCAGAAGAGTGTACGAAATTCCCGGGGTTTATTGGTCAAGTAATTCGAACACCAAAACCCAAACCCAAAATAATGTCTCTAAGCAAAATGAAAGATAAAAACCAGCAGCTTGTGTAGTAGTGCAGTCAGCCTTCAGCACTATTCTCTGTATTTGCACTGAGCCAGAGGTTGCACTCTGATAAAATTCCAATTTGGATCTGAGCAGTACAATTTAAGGTTATGTCTGATTTTGAATAAGAGGAGTGTGATGGTTTGGGTGTTACCTGTGTGTCGTTGTGTGTGTGCTTTAGAATAGAATAAAATAGAATCAACCAGGTTGGAAGAGACCTCCAAGATCATCCAGTCCAACCTAGCATCCAGCCCTAGCCAGTCAACTAGACCATGGCACTAAGTGCCTCATCCAGGCTTTTCCTGAACACCTCCAGGGACAGTGACTCCACCACCTCCCTGGGCAGCCCATTCCAATGCCAATCACTCTCTCTGCCAACAACTTCCTCCTAACATCCAGCCTGTACTTCCCCCGGCACAACTTGAGGCTGTGTCCCCTTGTTCTGTTGCTGATTGCCTGGCAGAAGAGACCAACCCCACCTGGCTACAACCTCCCTTCAGGTAGTTGTAGACAGCAATGAGGTCTGCCCTGAGCCTCCTCTTCTCCAGGCTAAACAACCCCAGCTCCCTCAGCCTCTTCTCATAGGGTTTGTGTTCCAGGCCCCTCACCAGCCTTGTTGCCCTTCTCTGGACACCTTCCAGCACCTCAACATCTCTCTTGAATTGAGGAGCCCAGAACTGGACACAGTACTCAAGGTGTGGCCTGACCAGTGTTGAGTACAGGGGCAGAATAACCTCCTTCGTCCTACTGGCCACACTGTTCCTGATCCAGGCCAGGATGTCACGGGCCCTCTTGGCCACCTGGGCACACTGCTGGCTCATCTTCTTGTGTGTGTGTGTGGTGTCCCCCCCACTTTGGAAATCACCCAGATTAGACTAAATGTTGGCTAAATCAGTAAAAATTGCATGGAGGCACGTTTCTTGCCTTCATTACGATGTCAGGTTGAATCCTGCCATTTCATTTAGTATAAAGAAGTTTCTTACAAAGTTAGAAAGTGTCTCACAAAGAAAAAAATATCCAATTTGAAGAAAACTCATATTAATTTAGATTCTCTTGAACACCTTCCAAACTCTAAGAGAGGAAACATTTGTCAGTAGTTACAGATGAAAAACAAATATTGTCATTCTCAGCAGGGCAAGGGAGGTGATTCTCCCCCTTTACTCTGCTCTCCTCAGACCCCACCTGGGGTCCTGTGTGCAGTTCTGGAGCCCCCAGCACAAGAAGGACATGGAACTGCTGGAGCGGGTCCAGAGGAGAGCCACGAAGATGCTCAGAGGGCTGCAGCAGCTCTGCTATGAGGACAGGCTGAGAGAGTTGGGGCTCTGCAGCCTGGAGAAGAGAAGGCTTCGAGGAGACCTCAGAGTGGCTTTGCAGTATCTGAAGGGAGCCTACAGGAAGGCTGGGGAGGGACTATTGACAAGGTCTGGTAATGTCAGGACGAGGGGGAATGGGTTTAAACTGGCAGAGGGGAGATTTAGACTGGATGTTAGGAGGAAGTTCTTGACAGTGAGGGTGGTAAGACACTGGCACAGGTTGCCCAGGGAGGTTGTGGATGCTTCCTCCCTGGAGGCGTTTAAGGCCAGGCTGGATGAGGCCTTGAGCAAGCTGCTCTAGTGGGAGGTGTCCCTGCCTATGGCAGGGGGTTGGAGCTGGATGATCCTTGAGGTCCCTTCCAACCTAGACCATTCTATGATTTGTGTCTAGCAGTGACCTTAGTATATTGTCAGCATATTGAAGCTCCTGAGATGAAACATGCATTAGCAAATATGTAGTGAAAGATTTAACTGACTTGATGTTTCAGGAAGATCTGATTTGATTCCACAGGGAGCACATTCTTCAAAAGAATTCCATTTGTTTGGATCTGTGCTGACTTCAGCAGAACTTGATTTGAAAGGGAAATTAGCTTTCTGAGTATGAAGCAGATAAGCAGGAGGTGGATGAAAATGAACAAATTTATCCAAGCCCAGAAATTAATTAGAAAGTGAGATGTTAATGATTTCCTGTCTGGTAGAAATTACTGGATCACCTGCAAGAAGAACACATAAGGGGAGCTAGATCTAATAAATATGTTTTCCAGATAGTGCTATCTCAGATTTGGCTTGTGACACACACACACTCTCTCTTTTTGGTGTGTATGTGCATTTCCTCTTAGTTCTAACAGAAAATATAAAGTTGTAGAAAGGAAGAAATGAAGCAAATACAAAACTTCTTGAAACAAATGAATATTTANATTTCCCCTGGCGCAGTTTGAGGCTGTGTCCTCTCGTTCTGGCGCTGGCCCCCTGAGAGAAGAGAGCAACCTCCTCCTGGCTACAACCACCCCTCAGGTAGTTGTAGACAGCAATGAGGTCTGCCCTGAGCCTCCTCTTCTCCAGGCTAAACAATCCCAGCTCCCTCAGCCTCTCCTCGTAGGGCTGTGCTCGAGGCCTCTCCCCAGCCTCGTTGCCCTTCTCTGGACATGCTCAAGCATCTCAATGTCCCTCTTAAACTGGAGGGCCCAGAACTGGACACAGTACTCAAGGTGTGGTCTAACCAGTGCAGAGTACAATGCTTCTTCAGTGCCAAAGGATGTAGATCAGGAAACTAATGTCAGCTGCTCTCAATATTGGTTTTGTCTTTTCCTTTTCAACACACTGGATGATGTTGGAAGTCTCTTCCAACCTGGCTGATTCTGTGATTCTATGATTCCAATTTTGTTAGCTAACTTAGCATTCTGGACCTATGCATCTCACACTTTTCAGGCAGTTATGTCTATTGACTCTTCATACGTTCCTAAAGGAGACACTGAATTTAGTCCATAGTCACTAGAACTACAGAATGAGTCTATAACATAAAAATCTCAAACATTATTATAATCACTCCTATGGGTGCTAGCTTTGTTCAAACAATCTATGTTTTGTTCTCTCTTTGTCTTTTGCTGCTGTTATTCTTGTTGTTTGCTGCCTCGGAAGAGTGAAGGAGAATGTCTTCATTTTCTTTGATACAGGCAAATTTGATACAGGCAAATGCATTTTTCAAAGATGAAGAACACCTTCCTTTTCTAGGCTGCAATAGCCCAAAACTATTTTGTGTTCTTCATTGTCTCAGAAAAGCTCTCAGGAAAACCCCCACAAGACCATTTTTTCTTAAACAGTGACAATAAAACATAAATGCACTCTTTCTTTTAACAAGCATACCTCATTCTCAAATTCTGGACCCCCACATCTACTGTTGTCTTTAAGCATATAGAATCAAGCAGGTTGGAAGAGACCTCCAAGATCATCCAGTCCAACCTAGCACCCAGCCCTAGTCAGTCAACCAGACCATGGCACTAAGTGCCTCAGCCAGGCTTTGCTTGAACACCTCCAGGGACGGTGACTCCAACACCTCCCTGGGCAGCCCATTCCAATGCCAATCACTCTCTCTGGCAAGAACTTCCTCCTAACATCCAGCCTAGACCTCTCCTGGCACAGATTGAGACTGTGTCTCCTTGTTCTGTAACTGGTTGTCTGGCAGAAGAGACCAACCCCCACCTGGCTACAGCCTCCCTTCAGGTAGTTGTAGACAGCAATGAGGTCTGCCCTGAGCCTCCTCTTCTCCAGGCTAAACAACCCCAGCTCCCTCAGCCTCTCCTCATAGGGTTTGTGTACACATTCTACAGCATCTGGCCCTTCAACAATGTGAATCCAGCAAGGAATGCCAGTATCACACTCTCTGTCTGTTAAGACAGAATCTTTTACACCCCCAAAGTTTTTTTCATTGCAGTCTTTCTGCTATAGCCACTGCCTGTAATAGGTAGTGCCAAACTCACCTGACAAAACTGTGTGAACAATGTTCATCCAATGACCTCTGTATAAAGGAACTTTAAAAACATAGTAAGCCTTGCTATCCTAACTCTATGGCTCAAAGTGTAGAACTGTTTAGTTTGCAATGTTGATTCTCAGTTTTCAGAGTACCTTTCTCTGCTGTGCTTTTCCCCATTTCCTTCTCTCCTCAAACCCCCCATACAGACATCTATTTTTCCAAGAGCTCTTCTCAATGTTGTGTGAGAGATGCATGCAATATGTCCCTCAGAAACCACTTTTGTTGAGTTTTTGGTTTTTGGATTTGGTTGTTTTTTTTTCTCATAGATTCCTTTCAATACGTTTGGGACATTTGGCACTGAAACCCATTAAAATGTGTTTAACTTTTTCCTATAAATATGAAATGCTGCAATGTGAGTTTGTATATTGCTATAGTTTCATCTCTGCTCCACTTTCCCTCTCTGAAAAATGAGCATATGTGTGAAGCACTGGACAGGCATTCAACCAGGCTCATTTCTAAACCTGTTATTCTGACCCAGTTTTAAGATGAACTCTCTAGGGGCTGACTTTTTTCCCCTGGGAATGTAGGAGATACTGAGATATTAAGTAATTTCTGAGATAAACACAGAAATCATTCCAAAACCCTTCCAAGTATGTAAGTATTCCAATGTTTCTTATTCCTAACCTCACCATGTGGGTCTGTCACATCACATTTGACAAAGCCTCTGTTTAACCTTAATCACACGACTGTAAACTGCCATTATCATAGCAGAATATACAGTTCTCATCATCTAAATAGCACAACTAAATCTCCATTTTCTTAATCCTTTTAAGGGATTATTTTCCCTACTGCATTGTATAAATTGCAGGAAGATAGTTATTTAATTATTCTGCAATTAACTGATATTATCTTTCTCACTCAATCTCTAACTCCAGTAAAGAACTTACATCTTCCTGTTGTCTGAAGTGTGCTGGGGGGTGTCCAGAGAAGGGCAATGATGCTCACAAAGTGCCCAGAGCACATGATCTACTTGGAGCATCTGAGGGAGCTGGGGTTCTTCAGCCTAGAGAAGAGGAGGCTAGGGGGAGACCTTATAGCGCTCTGCAACTACCTGAAGGGAGGTTGGAGCAAGGCGGGGACTAGCTGCTTCTCCTTGATGGCAAGCTACAGGACAGGAGGAAACTGGTGCAAGCTGTGCTAGGGGATGTTTAGTCTGGACCTTAGGAAATACCTCTGGTGGATAGTAGGCTGAAGATGAGCCAGCAGTGTGCCCATGTGGCCAAGAAAGCCAATGGCATCCTGGCCTGGATCAGGAACAGTGTGGCCAGCAGGACGAGGGAGGTTATTCTTCCCCTGTACTCAGCACTGGTCAGGCCACACCTTGAGTACTGTGTCCAGTTCTGGGCTCCTCAATTCAAGAGAGATGTTGAGATGCTGGAACGTGTCCAGACAAGGGCAACAAGGCTGGTGAGAGGCCTGGAACACAAACCCTATGAGGAGAGGCTGAGGGAGCTGGGGGTGTTTAGCCTGGGGAAGAGGAGGCTCAGGGCAGACCTCATTGCTGTCTACAACTACCTGAAGGGAGGTTGTAGCCAGGTGGGGGTTGGTCTCTTCTCCCAGGCAATCAGCAACAGAACAAGGGGACACAGTCTCAAGTTGTGCTGGGGGAAGTATAGGCTGGATGTTAGGAGGAAGTTCTTGACAGAGAGAGTGATTGGCATTGGAATGGGCTGCCCAGGGAGGTGGTGGAGTCACCGTCCCTGGAGGTGTTTAAGAAAAGCCTGGCTGAGGCACTTAGTGCCATGGTCTGGTTGACTGGCTAGGGCTGGGTGCTAGGTTGGACTGGATGATCTTGGAGGTCTCTTCCAACCTGGTTGATTCTATTCTATTCTCTTCACTGAAAGGGTTATCAAACACTGGAATGGTCACCCCTGCAGATAGTTGAAGAACCAACAATAATGTGCCCTTGTGGTCAAGAGAGCCAATGTCATCTTGAGATGTGTCCAGCAGATCTGGGGAGGTTCTTCTCCCCCCCTACTCTGCCCTGGTAAGACCACACCTGGAATATTGTGTCCAGTTTTGGGCTCCCCAGTTTAAGACAGACAGAGACCTGCCAGTGGAGAGCCATGAGGATGATGTGGGGACTTCAGCATCCCCCCTGTGAAGAGAGACCTGGGACCTATTGCTTGCATAGATGGAGAACACAAACACAGCACAGTAGAAGGCAGGGCATGCTTTTACAGGGCAACAAACTCCACGTTTCAATTACTTCTGATCACTGATTAAGAAGAAGAACCAGTCCTATGTGAATCTGTTACTGAACAGATATTTTATCTCAGCTTTCTCCTGCATCTGAATCTGTATTGTTTCCATATGGTAAATGTTAAAGATAATAAATTATATAAGCTGAAAGATAAGCACTGTAGTAAAGGAGGCAGTTGAAGACAGCAGGGGCTAGAAGCACAGTCTGTGCTGCCTCTTTATGCTTAATTTCCAGACTTGCTAGAAACAGGTCTAAGTTACTAAACTTGCTATTGAATTTTTCAGAACATCAAGCCTGAATGTGCAGGTTCATGTCTAGATTGAGAGGGTAGGGGAGTCATATGTATATTTTCTTCCTGGGTTGTTGTTTGGTTTGGTGGTTTTTTTTTTTGGGGGGGGGGGGGGAAGGTTGGGGTGTTTATTCTGAAACACATCTTTGAAAGTATTCAGAATGCTGGTGCAGTACAGCATGTTTGTTTATATAGCTCATGAAAAAAATCCTGCAGAAAGGAAGATGGCTTTGAACTTGGGTTTGGCTGAACCATTTTTCTTTAAGGGAGATAAAATAATTAAAAAACCCACTTGAGTAAACTGCTGGCCAAACTCTTGCTGTTTGTACCACTCCTGGCAAAGAGCCTGGGGAGGAGAAGCAGGATCTGTGCTATTGATTGGCTGGTTAAATAGAGGCCTATTAGATTCAGACAGGTTAGATTGATTATACAGCAGCAGAATGAGCTCAGACGCACAGCTTAGTGAGCATCAGTGTGTGAGAGAGGGAGAACGAACGACAGAAAACACGCAGTAGAAGGAGAGTCACAATATAGCATCCATGTGTGATTGCTGGTGCCTGATAGCACTGAAATCAAGCTCCTTCAGAGGACAACTAGCTGAGCTACCCTTTTTCATTTGCAAGAGGATACCATGTCTAAGCCAGATAACACGCTGGATCTTGGAATAGTGCATCTGACTTATAATAACATCTCTGAAGCTCTGCATCTCTGAAGAAAGGTTTATTACAGAAGACAAAAATTCATCCTGACCCTCAGCCAAAATAGTCCTGATGATATTGATTTGATATTCCAGGTAAGGAAATGATCTTTGGTTTTTCTGAGCAGCTAAAAGAGAAATTATTCCTTTTGCATCTTGCATGTTAAACACAAGGTTTGGCAGCTGTTTACAGAATGCATTCATTGCACTTAAATTGCTTTCACTCACAGATGATATGCATCAAGTATTATGTATATTCAAAGGCAGTTAGGAACAGGACATGATTTGAGTATTGTATTTATTATGATTAACCTTTCAAGTAAATGGGAAGGAAGAGATGATTTATAATGACTTGTGTGATGCTTTAATACAGGTTGCCCCACACATGCTAAGCAGTCTGCAGTAATAGCACAAAAGCTCTCTGAAATGATCAGCTCATTACTGCACAGGTTGTGAAGCCAGTTAAAGAGAACATTTACCTGGAGGTTTTCTGAGTGCTTGTCAGTAGTTTGAAGCAGGATCCATCTTTTTACTGAAAGCTTACCTCTGCTGCACAGACATGATTTGCAGTAAATAACATGGCATTAGACTGCCATTTTTTTATAGATACAGTAGTTACTGCAAACATTCTGCCTGTAAAGTGAAGATTGACACTTACTACCTGCAGTATGGAACCTGAAGCATCCTATCATTCTGTGGTGCGTGTTTGAAGCAGACATGTCATGGATTGATTGCCTTTTTTTGATGTGACATTGACACTGCTGTCTCCTACCTGCCTAGTTCTACCTACGTTTTCTATGTATTTCCTTCAGCTGTGCTGGAAATGGTCTTGCCACAGCAGGTTATGGGTTGTGATAGCTTACTGTGATTTTAGAATAGAATCAACCAGGCTGAAAGAGATCTCCAAGATCATCCAGTCCAACCTAGCACCCAGCCCTAGCCAGTCAACCAGACCATGGCACTAAGTGCCTCATCCAGGCTTTTCCTGAACACCTCCAGGGACAGTGACTCCACCACCTCCCTGGGCAGCCCATTCCAATGCCAATCACTCTCTCTGCCAACAACTTCCTCCTAACATCCAGCCTATACTTCCCCCGGCACAACTTGAGACTGTGTCCCCTTGTTCTGTTGCTGGTTGCCTGGGAGAGGAGACAACATTTTGAATGTGATAGGCTAAAACTGAAATAACCCAATGTTTGGTTACATATCAAGTCAGGAAGTTGATTGACTCAGGGTTTACAGGCCATGGGGGTATAATGCTGAAAACACAGAACTGTCACTTTATTAGAAACACATTCCTCCTAGCTGTGAAAACCTACACCACCTTCCTCATCAGTTTGCTCACTCAGCTCCTTACTCCAAACTGAAAGGAGCAAATCATATAACACCTATTGTGATTTCTCCTTCTAAGTGAAGTAGAGGAAGCAGCAGATTTGCACAGAGCCAAATACAACTTTCTAATGCTCCATCCAGTTAAGAAGCTGCCTGTGGTAAGCTATTGCTGAGAGACTATGCACCTAACTGTGATACATTTCATCCAACTGACAAACATCACAAATACTTGAAGCACTTGCTTTCCTTCCTATGCCAAGATAATTCCCCACAGATTTCTATAAAGCACCATAACCAAATAGTGAATTATGTCTCAACATTCAAAATGTAAAGTGAAATCCCTGCAGCAACCAGATTGTTTGTTCATAATTTGTAAAAGACTTTATAATGCTGGGGACCTCAGACTTGTACAGATTTTGGGAGGGTTGTTTTTTCCTATTTTCCTATATTTTTTTCCCCCAAAAGACCAATCATTTGAAGAGGTGTCTAAGTGACATAAGAAAATATGCATGGCTTAAGAGAAAGCTTCACCCTCTGTAATGCACTGTATGAATAAACAGTGGCAAAACAAGAAGCAATCTCATGAGCACAAACCAGAGGCTTACTTTAGCTTGAGGGCTGATTTCTTTGTGTTTTCTCTGTGGGTAATATCTGCATTGTTTTTTACACACACAATTGATCCACATCAACAATTTCTAAGTTTTATTCTGAAATTCTTTCCAAATATCAAGAAAATCCCTTGGGGATGCATTTTGCCACCTTAGCTTTCATTGAGTGGGCTTTCATGCCATAAAAATACTGCCAGAGATGAGGACTGTATGTGTTGCCTATGCAGAGTGCCCCTTTACATTTAAATTAACTGACTGAAAATTTTAACAATAAGACAAACCCCAGGATCTTGAGAATTAGATCTGCCAGATGTAGGCAGAGTTTGATAATCATAGAATCATAGAATGGTTTAGGTTGGAAGGGACCTCAAGGATCATCCAGCTCCAACCCCATGCCATAGGCAGGGACACCTCCCACTAGAGCAGGCTGCTCAAGGCCTCATCCAGCCTGGCTTTAAATGCCTCCAGGGAGGAAGCATCCACAACCTCCCTGGGCAACCTGTGCCAGTGTCTTACCACCCTCACTGTAAAGAACTTCCTCCTAACATCCAGTCTAAATCTCCCCTCTTCCAGCTTAAACCCATTTCCCCTCATCCTAACATTACTAGACCATGTAAATAGTCCCTCCCCAGCTTTCCTGTAGGCTCCCTTCAAATACTGGAAAGCCACTCTAAGGTCTCCTCAAAGCCTTCTCCTCTCCAGGCTGAAGAGTCCCAACTCTCTCAGCCTGTCCTCATAGCAGAGGTGCTCCAGCCCTCTGATCATGAGCTAAAATAATTGGCACCTTTGGCTCCTTACAAAATGTAAGGCCTATCTGAAAATATTTAATATGCAGTTTGACTTGCAAACACTTATGCTCAAAAGCTTTTCTACACTTCTTATTCATCTCACTCTTTTTTCCAGAAAAGCTTCACTTACTGTATCTGTGCTCTTAAAACGTACCTCATCATTTTGTGATTGGAAATAACATCATGCTAGTCTGCAATTTTGAAGTCATAGAATCATAGAATCAACCAGGTTGGAAGAGACCTCCAAGATCATCCACTCCAACCTAGCACCCAGCCCTATCCAGTTAACCAGACCATGGCACTAAGTGCCTCATCCAGGCTTTTCTTCAACACCTCCAGGGACGGTGACTCCACCACCTCCCTGGGCAGCCCATTCCAATGCCAATCACTCTCTCTGTGAAGAACTTCCTCCTAACATCCAGCCTAGACTTCCCCCAGCACAACTTGAGGCTGTGTCCCCTTGTTCTGTTGCTGGTTGCCTGGCAGAAGAGACCAACCCCCACCTGGCTACAGCCTCCCTTCAGGTAGTTGTAGACAGCAATGAGGTCTGCCCTGAGCCTCCTCTTCTCCAGGCTGCACACCCCCAGCTCCCTCAGCCTCTCCTCATAGGGTTTGGGTTCCAGGCCTTTCAAGGCTTTTTTCTCAAGATGACTGACCTGGCCTTTTTTGAAACTACTTTTTCATTGTTTTCCAGCTCAAACTGAGAGACAATAAGATTTATTTTTGTCTTCTTAGATAACTTGAAGCCAGTAGGGGGCTCATTTCTCCCATCATATCTGGATTAAACACACCTACCTGCTTGCTAGACTCAGCACCAAAAAAAACCCCTCAAAATAAATTTTCTTCATTGACTTTATTCTCAGTGTACCCAATTTTAACAATCCAAAGCAACTAAATATCTTGTTTTGTTTTTGTTTTTGTTTTGAAGAAGAGGGGGGTTAGGTTTTGGGTTTTATTTTCCTAAATGCAGATAATAAAAGGTGTGTTCTTCAACAGACAGTAAGACACTTATGTTTTGAAGTTATCTTTGCCCTGTAAAGGAGGAGTAGGGAACACATTCATCAAGGACATAGTACTTTGAAGTAATCTTTGGGCTTACTGAGTGAATTTAATAGTCTAATCAGACTGAATATGGAGCACCATTAATGTCCAAAAAGCTTAAGTTTACTTATTCCAGTAACTGTGACCAGTAACACAGCTAGCATAAAAAAATAAGAGTTATCCTGTTGAGTACAATGATATTGTACTGACAAAAAGTATAGAACAGACTTACTCCTCCCTTACATTGCTTTCTTTCAGAAGGGCAGAATCTGTCACCAGAATCTGTGTAACTCAACTAATCATTCTGCTTCAAAGTCCCCTTGCCAAATCCTCCCAACTCACCTTGAATGTAGGGCAGACTCTAGGATAAGGAAGAGGGGTAGAAAGAAGACAGAAGGGTGGTTGGGAGCCCCTCCTGGGAACTGATTTCTGGGGTGGGTATTGTGTTTCTGTATTACTTTTAACTTGCATATTTCTGTACATAGCTGTAAATATTTGCAATGTATTCATAGAATCAACCAGGTTGGAAGAGACTCCCAAGATCATCCAGTCCAACCTAGCACCCAGCCCTATCCAGTCAATTAGACCATGGCACTAAGTACCTCAGCCAGGCTTTTCTTAAACACCTCCATAGTAGAATAGAATAGAATAGNCCCTTCAGGTGCTTGTAGACAGCAATGAGGTCTGCCCTGAGCCTCCTCTTCTCCAGGCTGCACACCCCCAGCTCCCTCATCCTTTCCTCATAGGGTTTGTTTTCCAGGCCCCTCACCAGCTTAATATCTGCTAAATATCTGCTGAATCACCAGCTAAATATCTGCTTGTATATTGTGCTAAGCTGTGAATCTAAAGCTTCATTACTTAACTTCCAGCTGGCTGAGTTTATTCTGGGTGAATTCATTGTGTGATGGGGCAGGTAACTCCCAAACCATCACATGATAGATGACTTTACACACACTGTCCAACTTGCTACTGGACATTGTTTAGCTTGAAGAGACTGCAATACAGACAGCTCTATTCATGGAAAAATAAACTGTGAATCTAAAAATAATAAGACCCTTTTGGATACTCTACATTCCTAACATGGGAGGGTAATTTCACCAAGGTGGCATTCTTATTTTTTTAAGCTGAAAAATTATACCCTTTCTTGCTTTTATTACTGATCTGAATAGTCTCTCATTGTTTTTCACACACTAATGTGGATAAGGAACCTTTTTGTTCTTTTAAGCAGCACCTACAAATTCCGACTAGAATCTGAAGACCTCGTGTTTGCTGTTGTATAGACAAGGAAACAGACTTAGTTTGAGGTTCATGCAATATAACCAAAATTGTCAAAAGCTGGGATAAATCAGTTGTTATTTCTGAGATACATAACTGATGATTCAGACTTGGGTGTATTGATTGATAACAAGATCAACATGAGCTGTCCAACTTGCTCGTGCATCCCAGATGGCAAAGCATTTCCTGGGCTGCATCAAGAGGAGTGTAGCTAACAGGTCAAGAGAAGTGATTCTTCCCCTTTGCACTGATCTTGAAAGATCTCCACCTCAAAGACTGCATTCAGTTCTGGTGAGACTGCATCCAGTTCTGGTGTCCCCATCTTAAGAAGGACATGAAGTACATAGGAGGGCCACAAATAACACTCAAATGCTGGAATGCCTCTGGTATAAGTATAGACTGAGGGAGGTGGGGTTGTTCAGCCTAGAGAAGAAGACACTCTGAGAGGACCTTACAGCTGCCTTCTAATGACTGAAAAGATCATACAGGAAGGCTGGAGAGGGACTTTTCATAAGGATGTCTAAGGGAAATGGTTTTAAATTGAGGGAAAGCAAGTTTAGACTGGATCTTAAGAAGAAGTTCTTCAGTACAAGGGTGGTGGGACTCTGTATAGGTTGTCCAGGGAGGTTGTGGATGCTTCCTCCCTGGAGGTCTTCAAGGGCAGGATGGATGAGGCTTTGAGTAGTGAAAGTCTACTTGTAAGGCATCCCTGCCTATAGCAGGGTTGTTGGAGTAGATGTAGAGTAGGGGTTCTAAAGCCCCTTCCCACTTAAACCAGTCTGTGATTCCATAATTCTGTGAATTTGTGACTCATGGCAGATGATATTCAGTAACTACATTATTAGCACACAACACAGCATCATACAAATTAGCTTACTATCATTGGAAGAAGGCATTCTCACTGCTAAAAGATGACTAAAATGAGCTATGATTCACTTGCAGTTCAAGTAATTAACTCTGCACAGGTACAGTAACAAACCCTGGGCTGGTATAATTATTACTTATCTTGGCTTTATTTGAGGTCTTAATCAGACTAAGCAGATTGCCTGAAGATGACAAGTCTGTGACAGCAGCAAGGAGCAGCAACCACTTCTCAGCTGGACTCAAGCATCCTAGCTCTAGGTCTCTTTCCATCTGTATAATACACAGTTTAATTCAATTATATGCTCTGTTTCCTTGAAATCAATGAAATTGCATTTAAAAAAATGAAATATTAAACCCATCAGAGATTCTTCCCACAAAGTTACTGCAGAACTTCACTCTGGAGGTAACTCTAATTTACTGGTTGGTTAATTTATCCCTTCTATACACACACTATGCACAGCACTTTGAATTACTTCTGAATGTAAATTGTTGTATAAATGTAAAGAATTATTATGGCAAACAGAAGTCACTCAAACTTCAGCTAATGAAAGCTGCCACGTTCTGGGATGCTCTACTAAGCACAAATAAAACATTTGTCTCTGATGAATGTTTGAAGATTGATAAAACCCAAATTTTTTCAGAAGTATTCAAATACTAAATACTTATGATTTAGTTTCCTACTTCATGCTTTTCTATAATATATGCAAGGAATCATTCATATGTCTAGATGCCCAGGGAGGTGGTGGAGTGGACTATTTATGAGTATAGGCTGGATGTTAGGAGGAAGTTGTTGGCAGAGAGAGTGAATGGCATTGGAATGGGCTGCCCAGGGAGGTGGTGGAGTTACCATCCCTGGAGGTGTTGAAGAAAAGCCTGGATGAGGCACTTAGTGCCATGGTCTGGTTGATTGGACAGGGCTGGGTGCTAGGTGGGAGTGGATGATCTTGGAGGTCTCTTCCAACCTGGCTGATTCTATGATTCTATGATTCCCAGGAGGAAAAAATAATAAAATTGTTGTCCAAAGCCATGAATAGAATAGAACAGAATCAACCAGGTGAAGATTCCATAGAATACTAATGACTGAATTAATCCTTGAAGTCTTTTCTGTTCTCCTTTGGTTGGTCTCTTAAGGATGCTGCTTAATAAGAAAGCAATAGTCCTACCAAGTTGATCTACTAAAAGTGTGCTATAACTTCAGGAGCATTAAAGTTGCTGCCAGGGGAGGTGAAATTTTGTTGTGAAATGCATATGACATTTTGAGAGGAAGAAAAGTGAACTAGCTGGGATTACAACAGCTCATTTGTTACTTAGAAACAACACTGCTGCTAATTCCCTGGCCTGACCTGAAATCCATCAGTTTATCTGGAACTGATGGAGCAAAGACATGTATTCAAAGGTATTCTCCTTTCTTATGAAATGTATCCAGAAGGTTTAGTTCTGTATTAACTGGGAAAAAAGCAGGCTGGATCTGGCCAGCCTGATCTAGCATAGGGTGTCTCTGCCCATGGCAGGAGAGTTGGAACTACATGATCCTTTTGGTCCCTTCCAACCTTGACTGATTCTATCACTCTGTGATCCTTTGATTCTATGTATCATAGTAGTATCATAGTATCATCAGGGTTGGAAGAGACCTCACAGATCATCAAGTCCAACCCTTCACCACAGAGCTCAAGGCTAGACCATGGCACCAAGTGCCACGTCCAATCTTGCCTTGAACAGCTCCAGGGACGGCGACTC
This sequence comes from Tricholaema leucomelas, assembly GCA_013400475.1. Classification (NCBI taxonomy): domain Eukaryota; kingdom Metazoa; phylum Chordata; class Aves; order Piciformes; family Lybiidae; genus Tricholaema lacrymosa; species Tricholaema leucomelas. The sequence goes on along the minus strand of WAAF01014302.1, from coordinate 7,272 downwards.
CACCACCTCCCTGGGCCGCCCATTCCAGTGGCCAATGACTCTCTCTGAGATTCTATTCCATCCAAACAAACAAAAACCAACAAACAACAATAGAATAGAATAGCATCAACCAGATTGGAAGAGAGATCATCCTCCAACATCATCCAGTCCAACCTAGCACCCAGCCCTGTACAATCAACAAGACCATGGTGCTAAGTGCCTCATCCAGTCTTTGCTTGAACACCTCCAGGGACGGTGACTCCACCACCTCCCTGGGCAGCCCATTCCAATGCCAATCACTCTCTCTGCCAACCACTTCCTCCTAACATTCAGCCTATACTTCCCCTGGCAAAACTGGAGACTGCATCCCCTTGTTCTGTTGGTGGTTGCCTGGCAGAAGAGACCAACCCCCACCTGGCTACAACCTCCAAGCATACACCAATCTCCCACCTAGACCTCTTCCAACGGTGTTTAAAGCACTTCTGAAGCTTGCAAGTGTCAGTGTTGGTGTGGTGTAATTAATGGTCTTCATGGATTTCAAAAAATATCCCTGCTCTTTCTCTTTTGAAGGCTCCACTGTGTGCCACCTAAAATAAAAACCTTTGAAAGTTAAAAGGGGAAGAAAATGTCTTTCAAAACCTGCACCAATATTGCAACAGTAAATTATATATTTGTTTATTGTTCATACAGAAAGACAAATCTTAATACAGAAAATGCCACATGATTTTTAAAAGTAAGGATATGCTCTTAGCTTTCAGTTGCAGAAATGAAGGTTATTGGGAGAAATGAGGAACTGCAATTTTGAGGGCTTTTTTTCCCATGAGAAGATAACCTGCAGCTGATGCCTTTTGTTACTCACAAAACAGGATGCCAGAGGAATGGCAATTCAGTGTCTCTGTACGGACGGTTCACCTCTCTCAAGGAGAATGTGGCAACTTCTGTTTTTACTCTTCCTTGTGCCCTGCTGCTTTTCATAAGAATATCCAGAAAGTTAATGTGTTTGTCTACTGGGACATCTTTTTGTTATGACCTGGATATTCACCCCCAGTCTTACTTGAGAAGTACTGAATAATGATACATTTGTATGCTAGCTGCTTCAATCTGGCTGCACACCAGAAATCTGGAGCTGGGAAGGTCTTTTATCATCTGAAACTCCAAATTCATAAGATATTGTCCTTAAAGACACATATTTAACTTTTCTATTCAGAACACCAAAAGATGTGATGGTGGTTTGAATTTAATTAATATAGTAAACAAAATAGGAAGAGTATTTTTGTCTTCCAAAGGTGGAAGGTGCTGGACTGTGTCCAGAGNCTGGCTGAAGCACTTAGTGCCATGGTCTGGTTGACTGGCTAGGGCTGGGTGCTAGGTTGGACTGGATGATCTTGGAGGTCTTTTCCAACCTGGTTGATTCTATGATCAAAAAAAAAGAACAAAACAAAACAAAAGAATGTGGTGGAGTGATTCATGATTGTGATTAACTCTACAGATTGTGGCTTCATGCAACAGTGATTCTTCTGTCATTATTCTGTATAAGATGCTATATTTAGCACACATGCATTCATCCCTACAACTTGATGAAAACCAAAAGGTTGACCTTTAGCTTTTTATGTTTTGAAAATGCACTTTTAATGCTGGATTTGTAACTTGCATTTGTTGTTGTTGAATTATCCAAGGTGATAATGTGTAAGAGCTGAATTAGCTTTATTTAAAAACATTGACTCAATATAAAGGTGGTGGTGGTGGTGGTGGGGGATAAAATTATAGCCTAAAAGAAATAACTGTACAAATTAAATGCTGGGGATTACTCTTGGAAATGCTGACTTCTGTTTCCTGCTTCAAAGTAATTTTAACGTAGCCTTCGTTTAGCATCAGTTACACAAAGAAACTTTATAATGGACTCATCTAAGACAGATTGAAGCCTATGAGCTGTTAGTGCTAAATATTGGTATTTGTTACTAAGGGCACAAACTTTTCCCAGTGGTCTTGAACGAATAGCAAAGTTGACCTCATTTTTGTACCCCACACATAATAACTTCTAATTCCAGACACTGTATAAATTCCACATTTACTGTGCATTCCACAAAATACTCAGTATGTCCTTGGCACCACATTACTAACTGAGCAGTGCAAAGGTGATTCAGACTTCTTCCTAATACACTGTGATGAAAAAGCTGATAAAGGTCTCACTGTAAGCAAAATAAGTGAGGTGGCCAACTCCATAAAGTTGAATTTGCTCACAGTATCACCAAGGTTGGAAGAGACCTCACAGATCATCTAGTCCAAGCACAGAGCTCAAGGCTAGACCATGGCACCAAGTGCCACGTCCAGTCCNACTGTGATGTTTGTAAGTAGCATTCTGTCCCAGGTTGAGGCTATAGGGTTAAAAAAAGTTTTCTGGGGACTAGAAGATTGTTATTCAATCCCATAATTGTGCTGTTGTGAGTTATAGACTCACAACAAGGTCAGTTCACTCTCCTTTCCTCCTCCTCCTGCCCTGGGTGTGTGGCAGGAGCCCACTATTGGGGACATGTAAGCAGTAGGCCTCTTGGCTGGCTGGAGGCGTTGTGGGAGGGGAGGACTGGAGCACTGGGGAAGGTAGATTGAGTTTTTTTGTGGGTGGGGAAAACTTCAAGGGGGTTTGCCACGGATGGAAATCTCTTTGTAAGATCTATCGCTGTGTTTCTCTCTAAATACAAGTCTGTATTTTCTCTCCAATTTGATCTGAGAGTTTAATTTCTGGCACCTATCTTTAGAAAACCCACAACACATTCGTACTGAATCTCCAATTTTGTGTGAATGCTTTTGTTTTATTCCCCTGGGGGTGAAATACTTTTCTGTCCTTTTGCCCTGGGTAGCTCATAGCTCAAAACTTGGACAGTAACATGAGAGGCTTCCTGCTTCTAGCTGCTGCTTCTGGTTTCTGGTTTGGGGCTGTGAGTCTCTTCTGCTTTGCTGGCTGCTGGCTTGGATGCTTCCCTTTTCTACTTGCTGTCTTGTGTGCTGGGTTTTTTTTTGCTGGTGTGGTGTGTTTGCTTGCTTGCATGGTATTGTATATTGTATCATTTCATTCAATTCTCATTATCTCAATTCACTGTTTTTTGGGTTTCTCATCTCTCATTTTCACTCCCAATCTCTGTGTGTGAAGCTTGCTTGTTAAAGTGGACTGTGCTAAACCAGGACAGCTTGTTTACATATTACTATTTAACATTAGGGATTACACCAGTAAAGAATCTTTATTTTGAGAACACATTATATGTAATCCACAATTAATTTTATGTTAATTGAGGAGATGGGAAAAGGAGATCATAGAATCAACCAGGTTGGAAGAGACCTCCAAGATCATTCAGTCCAACCCAGCACCCAGCCCTAGCCAGTCAACCAGACCATGGCACTAAGTGCCTCAGCCAGGCTTTGCTTGAACACCTCCAGGGATGGTGACTCCACCACCTCCCTGGGCAGCCCATTCCAATGCCAATCACTCTCTCTGTCAAGAACTTCCTCCTAACATCCAGCCTAGACCTCCCACAGCACAACTTGAATCTGTGACCCCTTGTTCTATCGCTGATTGCCTGGCAGAAGAGACCAGGTAGAAGGGTTTGGAAAATAACTTTTTGTTTCTCTGGTTATTGAGTTTGTTGAGGGATTATGTGGAGGTTTTTCCTCTGTGTGTGCTTGGGTTGTTTTAGTGGTCTTGAACCACTAATCTCTACTCAGGTGGTGTTTTTTTTTCACTTGATAGAATTTCTTATATAATAATTTGGAGAAGAGGTTGGAATAGACTTGAAAAGGTCAGTGAATTAATGCATGTAAGGGTTAAAGAATAAGATTGTGAGGAAAGAAGGCTCCAAATGAGAGTTTAAGATGCTTGCTGCTACTGGACAATTACCCTGCAAATGATCCTTAGTGGTCCTGCAAAAGGGTTTGTCACAGAAACTCTTACTTGTAGTATAAATGTGAGAGATCTCACCAGGAAGCTTGTGTTTGAATCTAAAAAATAGAAGGAAAGCCTTTTGACTTAGTAAGATTCGCAGCATGAAGTGTATACAGTCCAGATTTTTGCCAGTTTGGGGAGATTGGTTTTTTCCCTTTAAGGACAGGAATGTGTAGCACTTTGACCACTGAATGTTAACTTAGCAGTGATTCTCATGTGACATTCTGAGATGAACTCTGGACATTTCCTAATGTTTCTTGCAAGAGTAGTCTACTGTCTTTGAAGGAGCAAACTCTTGTTTGAAGGACCTTCATCAAAGTCAGGAAGTAGGGGCAGACACTCACTCTTTCTCGGTTCATTTTACTGAGCACTGGACACCAAATGAAGAATGATCTTTACAGAAGTCATGCAAAGCATTACCAAGATCCTCAAGGTACATGTGATTTATAATGGTCATACAGTGCAATTCATGTGTTCATTTTTAATTCACTCTCTGGAGTGTGCCCAGCAGGCCTAGGGAAGTTCTTGTCCCCCTCTACTCTACCCTAGTGATACCACATCTGGAAAGCTGTCTCCAGTCTTGGGCTCCCCAATTCAAGAGAGATATGGACCTGCTGGAGAGAGTCCAATGGAGAGCCATGAGGATGATTGGAGAACTTGAGCATCTCTCCTACAAAGAGAGACTGAGAGACCTGGGGATGTTTAGTTTTGGGAAGACTGAGAGGGGATCTCATCAATATCTATACATATTTGAGGAGTGGGTGTCAAGTGGATGGGGCCAATCTCTTTTCAGTGGTGCACAGCAGTAAGACAAGGAGCAATGGGTACATAACTCTTTGAATATAAAATATTTCACCTCAACATGAGGAGAAACTTCTTTGCAGTGAGGGTGACAGAGCACTGGAATAGGCTGCCCAGGGGGATTGTGGAATCTCCTCTGGAGACTTTCAAAACCCACTTGGATACATGCCTGTGCAGACCACTCTCAATGATTCTGCTTTTGGCAGGGGGTTTGGACTGGATAATCTCAGGAGGTCGCTTCTAACCTCTAACATGATGTGATTCTGCGGTTCACCAAATTGCCATGACTTTTCAAATGTGCTGAATAACAGCTTGGCAACTTCATCCATCAGTTCCCTCAGGACCCACAGATGTACCTCGTCAGGTCCCATGAACTTGTGGCCCTTCAGATTCTTTAGGTAGTCTCAAACCATCAATTTGCCCTTGGAGTGGGCTGCCCAGGGAGGTGGTGGAGTCGCCGTCCCTGGGGGTGTTCAGGAGAGGACTGGATGGTGCCATGGTTTGGTTGACTGGATGGGGCTGGGTGCTAGGTTGGACTGGATGATCTTGGAGGTCTCTTCCAACCTGATTGATTCTATTCTACTTATCCTTTCTATTCTACTATTCCTAGCAGTACAAAAGTTTTGAGTGTTGTAAATGGTAGTGGCATGTAGCATTTTACAGAGTAGCAGCAGACATTATAAAGTAAACATGCAGAGTTCTAAGGTACCAAATTTACTTTTTATGAAATGCTTCATCTTGCTTACTGTGCTTAACATGTGGGGCATTGTGAATAAAAGCTCTCTCAGGCATCATTGGAAACCCCAGGTCATCTGCATTATTTTTAGTCACAAACGAACCTGTTTCCATGATGAATGCAGGAAGAAGACTCTGTGCAAGCTGTATAGTTTAATTGCAGTATAAATCATGCAGCTGATTCAAACCTACAACTATTATCATAATGAAATACTCCTTGTACTTGGCTTGCATGCTTAATGTAAAACTAATGTTCCTCTAGTAACTACTATGTACTATTGCTGTCTACAACTACCTGAGGGGTGGTTGTAGCCAGGAGGAGGTTGCTCTCTTCTCTCAGGCAGCCAGCACCAGAACAAGAGGACAGAGCCTCAAGCTACGCCAGGGGAAATTTAGGCTTGAGGTGAGGAGAGAGTTCTTCACTGAGAGAGTCATTGGCTACTGGAATGGGCTGCCTAGGTTGGACTGGATGATCTTGGAGGTCTCTTCCAACCTGGCTGATTCTATGATTCTATGACAAGTACAAGTGCCTAATATATTTATATCTGATCTGATGTAGTATAGCATATGGGCACATTAGGATTCTTGAGTTCATTAGCTTTGAAAAGAAGAATCTATGTGGTCTCGCTTTTTGGCTTTCTGTTTGAAGCAGATAAAGGAAAACTCGTGAGGAACAACAATGTCTAGATGAAAAAAAATCTTAATTAGTGTTTGAGTATACTGTTAAATCTCATTCCTTCCTGTGCAGCAATATGTTTTATCCGTTAAATTGAGCCATGAACAGAAAAAAGTCTACAGAAATACTCAGATGATGCACATATGAAGTAAAAAACAAATAAAATCTGACCAAACACATGCTACAGAAGCCCTGAAACCAACAAACAAACAAACAGGAATTTGCTGTGGCCTTTCCAAGTTTTTATAACTGTTAGAATGGTTTCTTGCCCATTGCTGTTACGTTTCTAATGGTTTTCCTCAGTCATTATTTGACTAATGAAGTTAGTTAAATGTGTTTGGAGTTAGTGATGACTTTTTTCTAGACATATGTTTTCTAATTTTGAAATCTATCAAAATGTTCAAAGAGTTAAGGAAGACAGCACCCTGGTGATTTGTAAGGCTTTTTCCTTGCACAGTGTGTAGTTCCTGTTATCCTGTGATCAAAGACTACACAGTGAATGCCATACTTAGATGGTTTCTTGATGAGGGGAGAAATAAACAGAGTGTGTATAAATTATGATTTTTTTCATGAGGGCTTTGGGCTAATGAAACTTGTGGTATTTGAACTCAATGGAATTTACCTATGTATGCCCTAAGTAGTAAGGAATTCTGTTTGGGCCAACTCCAACTTCTTCCCTTCCCCTGGACAGAAAACCAGCATGATCTCATGTGTTCAGTTGAGGTCAGTATTCCATGTGGAGGAATGGAATATCTTGGCCATGTTACATGCTTGTTGGTGTATGTGGAGGAATGGAATATCTTGGGCACATGTGGAGGAATGGAATATCTTGGGCACAGGTGGAGGAATGGAATATCTTGGGCATGTTACATGCTTGTTAGTGTATGTAGAGGAATGGAATATCTTGGGCACGTGGAGGAATGGAATATCTTGGGCATATGTGGAGGAATGGAATATCTTGGGCATGTTACATGCTTGTTAGTGTATGTAGAGGAATGGAATATCTTTGGCACATGTGGAGGAATGGAATATCTTGGGCATATGTGGAGGAATAGAGTATTTTGGGCATGTTACATGCTTGTTAGTGTATGTAGAGGAACGGAATATCTTTGGCACATGTAGAGGAATGGAATATCTTGGGCATATG
>WAAF01014301.1:0-12909 GCA_013400475.1 Tricholaema leucomelas | reverse complement strand
GGGACTGTTGGCAGGACTTCTAGTGCAGGAGAAGGGATGCCATGCTGTCTAAGCACAGTTCTCACGCTGGCTGCCAGGCTGATCGCATGTGCAGACAAGAGGGTCTGTTTCTGGTATCTCGGCAGCAATGTCTCTTACCAGATAATGAAGGCATCGGGCATGCAAGGTGTGCATGGCTGGCTGGGGAGTTGGAGCTCCTTAGATAATAACAGGCAATGCAGGATCAAATCCTGATTAGCTCATCATAGCTGTCTGGGAGATTCTGTCTCCATAAAAACAGCATATCAGGTGTGCCTGAATGTAAGCGATCGTGAGCAGGGGGAGCCCGAGCATGGGGCCTGAGCGTGAGTGTGAGTGCACGCTGGTGAAACGAGTGTGAGCAGGTGAAGCTGCTGCAATGGAGAAAGAGTAGAAGAAGCATTGGAGGGGAAGCAGCAGAAGCAAGCGAGAGCATGTGTGAGCTCCCATCTATGAACTGTAGGTCTGAGATTAATTGCATAATTGGCCACCAGTGACCCATCAGAGTTGTCCGTTAGCCAAACAATACCATAATAGGCGAAATCACTTGCTTGGTACCTCCAAATATGGGGAGAGCATAGGCTCGGCCACACGCTGACAGTGTGGGCTTATGCAACCTGTTTACAACCTGCTTATATGACTTGTTTACAACGTGGGCCTCAGGCAGACCAGACACTGTGGCACCTAGGCCTATTGTACCCTTTTGTGCTTTTAATGTGTTGACTCCTGGTTTCGGCTTGTTTACCCCTGGTTCGGGGAGGAAAACATATTTGGGCAGGCAAGGCAAAGTAAGGCATAAAATAAGCCTATTTTCAGGCCTACAGGCCCTCCACAATAAGAGTGGAGGAGAGAGACTAATATCCATTTTCAATGTGGGTAATCTCGAGCCCACTGAAGTCTCCATTCTGGTGTTCATAAATAAAAACATAATTAAATTATAACTATCATCAATAAACTATAACCAGGAGGCTCTTCAGGTACATTTCAACTAAGTCTCCAGCCCTGCCAGCAATCACAAAGCTGAAAGAGTCTGATGGTCACTTCAGCTTTAAACAAAGCAGTAGCAATCTCAATTTGATAGGTACCACCAATAGCTACAGACTTACAAAGTGCCCCCCAAGCAATTCACTCAAGGCCGAGAAGAATAACAACGATAATAACATCTCCTTGTGATGGAAAACCTGTTTCAGTGTTCCACCACTCTCATGGTGCAGAACTTATTCCTAACATCCAATCTAAATCTGCTCTTCTCTAATCTGAAGCCATTGCCCTCATCATCTCAGTGTAGGCATTTGCAAACTGTCTCTCTCCTTTCTTCTTGTAGGCCTCTGTCATGGTAGGCCTGATAACCCAAAATAGGCTTATACATGTACTGGCTTACCCAGACATGTTTTTCTGTTGTCCCTCCTTCTGTTTTGGGGAGAAGCAATCGTGGGAAAGAGGATAAAGAACCTGGAGCCACTGAGTCCAAGCACTCTGGCCTGCCCAGACTTGATCTGCTCCTGTGGTAAACAAGGTACACACATTTGGCTTTTGCCTGCCTTGCGCAAGTCCTACGCTTTTCCCAAATTTGGGTAAAGCAAGCCTATGGCTTCACTTACTATGGTCAAGCTCTCATAACTGTCATTCTGATTGGCTATTCTGTGTCCAAAGGCCCATTTGTCTCAGACTACACTGATACAAAAAGATACGCAGGTAAATGCAGTGTACTCTGCTGTTGTATTCGTGCTGCTGCTGCCTCATTGCATCCTGAAACTGCCTGTAAACTTCACTACCTCGAGTTTATCAGGAACAGGCTCTAAATGCCTGCATGCAATAGGCCTGCATAGCTAGCGTGACATCGTGCTAAGACTGCACATCACAAGACATCTTTACCTACACCTGAAAGTGCCAAGATGGGTAGTCCTGGAGATACACAGATCATCCAGAGACGCCAAGAGATAAGATCAGAGATTGTTTGTCTCCTTTTCCAGCACTCTGTGAAGCCTGGGAAGACTCAGAAGCCTCATCATCTGACAAGTAACAGAATTTCCTGAAAGTGTTTGGGTACTGTCTGAAGCTGTAACTAGCCCCATAAGATGGGAGATAATATTTTGTGAATAAATACTTAAAGCCCCTTGTAATACACCATTGCCTTCTGCCATAAGCAGAAAGAAGCTTCTTGAGTCCATCTAGTGGGCAAGCTGTATATATTGGCCACAGGAACCTTCCAGTTCAATTAATGTCTATATAATTTTTGCAAGTTACCTCTAGATACAGTTATTCCTCTGTATGTTTCCATGGACGTGCAAAGAATCCATTGTTATTAAAATTAGTGGTTGGGGGTGGTGAGAGTTCTGAATATCAAAATTAACAAACAATATTAATTTGGGGAAAATATAGTCTCTCACTAATTAATTACCCCTTCATTACGGCCCCTTCAGGTACTGGAAAGTTGCTATTAGGTCTCACAGAGCCTTCTCCTCTCCAGGCTGAACGCCCCCAGCTCCCTCAGCCTGTCTTTACTGCAGATATGCTCCAATCCTCTCATCATTTTCATGGCCCTTCTCTGGACCCACTCCATCAGGTCCCCTAGTCTGTATTGATTGTGAGGATTATTCTGGATCAGGTACAGAACCCTGATCCCTGAATTTAACAAGTTGTTCTTTGGTATCATTGGAGTTGATGGCTATTATAGAGTTATTCTTTTTCAAAAGAAATAACTGCATTTAAATCACATAGAAAGAATAGGAAGGAAAAAATAATTACTTATTTTCTGAAGTATGTAATTTGGTTGAGTTCCTGATTTATACAAATTTCATTGCAACAAAAGTGTGGAAGATGAAATTGCAGGGATGGTGTGCTCCACCAGGACCTGGGGGTATATTTTATCCCAAATGAGAAATAGAAATTTGTATCACTACTGAGGCATAAAAACTAATTATTAAATATCTTCAAGATGCTGGAATTCAGGACTTTTCCTGCCAGTATGACATACATCCTGATGAAAGTACCAAGAATTATTAATACCTCTCCAATTGTTACTTTTTTATTTTTCTTTTTAGACTATAAGATCATAGAATCACAGAATGCTAGAGGTTGGAAGGGGCCTCCAAAGTTCATCCAGTCCAATCCCCCTGTCACAAGCAGGATCACCCAAGGTAGTCCACACAGGAATGCATCCAGGTGAGTTTTGAAAATCTCTAGAGAAGAAGACTCCACAACCTCTCTGGGCAGCCTGTTCAAGGGCTCTATCACTCCCATGTAAAGAAGTTTATTCTCACATTGAGGTGAAACCTTCCATGTTCAAGTTTGTATCCATTGTTCCTTGTCTTATTACTGTGCATCACCAAGAACATATTGGCCCCCTCCACTTGACAACCAATACTCAGATATTGATAGACATTGGTGAGATCCCCTCTCAGTTTTCTCTTCTCCAGACTAAGCAGCCCCAGGGCCCTCCATCTCTCTTCAGAGGGGAGATCCTCAAGAAACATTAAGTAATGTTTCTCAGCTCTGGGTAAGATAAACTCAAAGTTAGCACTGAAAATAAATATTTACAGTATTTTTTACACTGTCAAGAGGCCAACATCTCCATGTGGAGTCTTACATATTTCCCTGGAAAGGAACAAAAGCAAAGCAAACCAGAAGAAAGTTTCAATATTGATATTTTAAGCATTTAGCATTAATAATCATTGTTGCTCTTGCAGGAGAGTTTTTAAATATGAATCTATTTAGAATAATTGTACATTTACCTACTTAACAACTGTATGTGTTATGGGTTGCATTAGATGTCCCCCAATCATCTTGTCTGGAAATCTGCCCCCAAGAGAGCAATTTCATTATGCTCAGAACTTGGAAGAGAAAAATAAATGGAATTGTATTTAGAAAAGAAGCTAAATATAAGAATAAAAAAGGTAATTAAAATGTAGAAAATACATTTACACATATATGTACAGCTTAGCAACAGCACAGGATGCCCCTGCACCCTCAATTCATCTCTTTATTTCCTTCTGGGAACAAAGGCCCCCAAAAAGGTTAATACCACAAGTGCTCCTTCTCCTCCTTGTATCTTATGGAATCCAAAACAAAGAAGCTGTAAGGTCAAAGGGAGGAAAGCTCATCCCAAAGCCAAGTGGAGCCTTACCCCAGATGTTGCCTTATGCCCAAGGAAGATTGGAGGGTGAGACAGCGGGGTTAGGAAGCAGGTGGATTAATCAGAGAGATGGCGTGTTAGGTTAGCGAGAGAAAAAAATGCAGCCCCCAGCCCAGACAGAGAGCAACTTCCCTCTCTATGTTTGTGTTCTTGCTCTTATACATCTCAGCAAGCCTATGAGTGAAGTAGACATCACCATTGTTTCCCTTTTGCAGCCTGTAATCTAGTTCTTCTCACCAAAAAATTCTAGATAGCTTCAAACTAGCACAAGAAGGTGACAGAAGTTCAGTATTAAAATAAAATATCTCTAAAATGCTTCTAGTTTCGAGTGGCATAAAATTAAGTGATGTAAATCCCTTTTAGTAAGACAGGGGATGTTAGAAACAAGTTCTTTACCATGAGAGCAGTAGAACACTGGAACAAGTAACGAAGGGAGGTGGTTGGAATCCACCCCTGGAGATATTCAAAGTGAAGTTCAAGTATGCTCTGAGCAACCTGATCTAGTGAAGATATCGAAAACACACTTTTGGCAACAAGGATTTCCGTGAGGGAGAGGAGCAAGCAAGGAAGCACTATGGGTCCACGAAACAAACAAATACCATCAGTCTTGGGAGATTCTTCAAGTATTCAAGAACCTTGAAGTATTTCCTCTGCTCTGATGAGACCTCATCTGGAGTGCTAAGTCCAGGTCTGCAGCCCTTAATACCAGAAAGACATAGACCTGATGAACCAGGTCTGAAGGAGGTCACGAAAATGATCAGGGAAGTTAAAGCATCTCTGCTATGAGGACAGGCTGAGGGAGCTGAGATTGTTCAGTTTTTAGAAGAGAAGCTCCAGAGAGACATAATAACAACATTCCAATACCTGAAAGGAGTCTACAAGGCTGGAGACAGACTGTTTACAAAGGCCTGCAGTGACAGGACGAGGGCAGTGGCTTCAAACTAGGGAAGAGCAGATTTTGACTGGATGTTAAGGGAACAGATTCTGCACCATGAGAGTGGTGGAACACTGGAACAGGTTGCCAAGGGAGGAAGTTAAGGTCCCATCTCTATAGATATTCAAAGTGGTGCTCCAAAGGACACTTGTCAACCTGATCTACTTGAGGATGTCCCTGATGACTGTAGATGGATTGGACTGGGTAACCTTCAGAGGTCTCTTCCAAGCCAGACCATCCTGTGATTCAGAAGAAAGAAGAGTTTTTTGTGATACCTAGGTAGGCTGGCAATTTTAAGGTGGGAAAAAAAAAAAAAAAAAAGAAAAGAGGAGGTAAAGGAATGTAACAACATTTTATTACTCAAGCTGAGCCTCAATTGCAACTTTCCCAACCATTGTCCTTTGTGTCATAGAAAAGAGCAATGTCATAAATTACTGCATTTTTTTTCTGTGTCTGTCCCTCCCCCCCTGCAATTTAAAATGTCCATACAGTCAGAAATTAGTCTTGCTATATTTAGCACCTGGCAAGCATTTACTGATTTCAGCACGAAAGGTTTTCAGCTCCCATCTGAGAGCAAGAGATTAAGCCTAGGGTGGTTAAGCACAAAGTGAATTCCTACCAGCTGTACTTTCAGCAAACTAACAAAAAAAAACCAAACAAACAAAAAAAAAATTGTGTGCAGTCTAAACTTTTTATTCCTGTAGTTTGAGCATCAAAATAGTAACTACTTGTTTAACACAGTAATTACCAGTGGCAGCATTTTGATCACCGTTATTGCTTACAACTTCTCCTTTAAAATATCAGTAAGTGATGAACGCTAATGCAAGAATCAAGTTAAAAGAGTCTCCATTTCACACAGTTTTATTCCTGTCATTCTACACCTAGGTCAAGATCAGAGGGAGCTGCTGTTTGCTAGCTCCATTTATAGTCTTAGTGGTCTCCCTAACAGATCAATTAGAGTCAGTGGAGCCTGACTGCAACACCACACCGAGTAGATACATTTGTAGTCCCAGCTGGCAGAAAGGGCTCATTTTGCTCCACAAAGACATTTTTAAATTCCTCCCTTGCCAAATAAAGTGCAAGGCTCACAGACAGAAAGGCTAACTCTAGGGAGAACGTAAAAAAGAATTCTGTGGAAAATACACACAGAGCAGAAGTGGACAATGTTATACAGAATCACAGAATGTCAGGGGCTGGGAGGGATCTCGAAAGCTCATCCAGTTCAATGCCCCTACAGAGCAGAATCACCTATACCAGATCACACAGGAACACATCCAGGAAGGTCTTGAATATTTCCAGAGACTCCATAAACCTGTTCCAGTCTTCTGTCACACTCACAGGGAAAAAAACTTTCTCATATTTCCATGGAACTTCCTATGCCTCGACTTCCACCCATTGCCCCTTGTGCTATCACTGGGCATCACCCAGCAGAGCCTGGCTCCATCCTCTTGGCACTCCTGTTAACATTTTTATCAACATGAATGAGGTCATCTCTCAGTCTCCTCTTCTCCAAGATAATGAGTCCCAGCTTCCTCAGGCTCTCCTCATAAGGAAGATGCTCTAATCCTTTAGAAATTTTTGTGGGCCTGTGCTGGACTCTTTCAAGCAGTTCCCTGAGATCCTTCTTGAACTGAGGGGCCCAGGAATGGATATAATATTCCAGAAGTGACCTCATCACAGAAGAGTAGAGAGGCATCCACTCCAGGATGACACTAACCACAGCCCTTCTAATCCACTCCAGGATGACACTGGCCTTCCTGACCATCAGAGCACACTGCTGGCTCATGGTCAACCCCCAGGTCCCTAACCTATCCTGGTTGATGATGTTGTTCTTTCCCAGGTGCAAGACTCTACCCTTGCCCTTGTTGAATTTCATTACATTTCTCCCTGCCCATCTTGCCAACCTGTCCAGCTCTGGCTGAATGGCAGTCCAGCCCTTTTGTTTGTGTCAACCACTTCACCTAGTTTTGTTACCAACAAACTTCTTGACAGTGCTCTAGTTTTGTGTCACCGACAAACTTGTTGACAGTGCCCTCTGTGGCCTCACCCAGGTCATTATCAAATGTTTTCATCCAATAACATACAAAGGTCCTGAAGAAAACACTAGAGTGTTGAGGGAATATTTGTGTAGAGCATTCATATTTAAAAATCTTAGAAACTCATGCTATACTTGGGATTTTCCCTCAACACTCTAGTCTTGATTATTTTCAGCCTGCTCAGAGGAAGAGATGCATCTGAGAACACTAAATGATGTGTTCTCTATCCCTGGATAAAACAATGGGCAGCTCCTTCTCTGGAGATATTCAAGACCTGCCTGGATACATTCCTGTGTGATCTGGTCTAGGTGATCCTGCTCTGGCAGGGATGTTGGACTGGGTGAGCTCTTAAGGCCCCTTCTGGCCCCTGACATTCTGTGGTTCTGTGATTCTCAGCAAAGAGGGTGCTTCAGCAACAAAATTGTTAGTTTTTCCCATGCCAAGCAAACAAGAAACTGCAATGCCATCCAGTCCTAACACACACACAGCAGCTGCAAATCTCCTCTCACAGGACAGCAATAGCTGGGACAATTCACAGCCTGTGGATTGCTGTTCTACAGCCACTAATTGGAAGAAGCTGGAAAACACATCAAAATTTCAAATTATAAAATGACAGAACCAAAAACAAACTCCCAAACATTTGTATATATTTATGTTAGTCAGAGATTTATGTAAGAGGTTTTCTATTAAATTATTTGCTTCGTGTTACTCCTTAGCCAAACTCCTCTAAGGAACTGCAAATCCTTCACATGTACCCTACAGCTGTACAGTTCTGTATCACGAGAGCTTACACTGAAGGTGAAACAAGACAATTGTATGGCCTTCCAGTGTCTGAAGAGGGCCTACAGGAAGGCTGGGGATGGACTATTTACAAGGCATTGTAATGACAGGATGAGGAGTAACGGGTTTAAAGTGGAAGAGGGGAGATTTCAACTAGATGTTAGAAAGAAGTTCTTTACAGTGAGGGTGGTGAGACACCGGAACAGGTTGCCCAGGGAGGTTATGGATGCTCCTTCCCTGGAGGTGTTTAATGTCAGGTTGGATGAGGCTTTGAGCAACTTGTTCAAGTGGGAGGTGTCCCTACTTACAGCAGGGAGTGGGAATGAGATGGTCTTTGGGGTCCCTTCCAAACTAAATAGTTCTATGTTTCTATGATTCTAATTTTCACTACATTCCTCAATCTAAGCTATCTTGCTGTAAAGATAGCCTTGATCCACACACAGCATGTGACTAAAGACATAGAAAATAAGGCCCAAAAAACCCCAATCAGATCAAGTGGAAGAACTTCCAAGTTCAGGTTATAAACTAGAGCCTTTTATCTTTTTTTTTTTTTTAGAAAATAGATTAATTTAATTGCTATTTCACAAGACCTTCAAAGGACAGGCTGTTCTCAAACATAGCAAATCCTGCACCAAAATATTGTCCTTTCACTTGTAAGCCTTTATCTGCCAGATGCAGATGATATAACATTCACTTTCTAAATAATATTTAAAAGGTCAAACCAGTAAGGCAGAGAAAATGTTGAACATCTTGTAGAATTCAAGCAAGACACTTCCAGAAGCCACAGGGGGGTACTTGCTAAAATGATGGAGGACTTTTTAATGTATTTATTCAATAATTACCAGATGCCCAATGTAATCGGCTTCTAAAGGAAACCCACAGGAAGGGAAAAAAACTCTGCTGAAAATTCATTTTTAAATCTTCAAAGTTTCTTCCTCTTCTGTTTTCATACTGCACAAAGGAGAAGTCATAGCACAGAATACATCTAAACTGCAGTTGATTATAAAGATGTCAGTTTTAAACTGCTTCAGATACCCAAAATGTGCCTTTGGCAACAGGGATTTCCATGTGATAGAGTGGACCAAGTAGAGAAGCACCACAGGTCCACAAAGCAAACAAATTCCATCAGTCTTGGGAGATTTTTCAAGTATTCAAGAATCTTGAGGTATTTCCACCACTTTAGTCTGCTCTGGTGAGACCTCACCTGCAGTGCTGTGCCAGGATCTGGAGCTCTTAATGCCAGAAAGACACAGACTGAATGGAGCAGGTCCAAAGGAGGCCATGAAAATTATCAGGGGGTTGGAATAGCTCTGAGGACAGGCTAAGGGAGCTGGAGTTGCTTATCCTGGAGAAAAGGAGCCCAATAGCAACCTTCCAGTACCTGAAAGGGCTCTGCAAGGCTACGAAGCTCTGTAATGATAGAATGAGGGCAATGGCTTCAAACTAGAGAAGAGAAGATTTAGATTGGATGTTAATGTACAGGGTTAACTCTCCTGGGGGTGGTCTGAACCTGACTCCAGGTGTAGTGGTTAGCCCACTCCTACTTCCTGTCTAGGGCCCCTATAAAAAACAGGAACTTCCTGTTTCTTGGTCTTTGCCCTGCCTGGCTGCTGGCAGCAACTTTGTTCCTGCTGCTCCAGTTTTGCCTCGTGGGCATTCCACCACATGGTGGGCAACCCCTTCCTGAATCTACCTCCATCCATTGCCACCAATATGGTTGTATATATATTTTGTATCTTGTTTACCTTCCCTATACCTCATTGTAACTCCCCTACCTTAAATACCTTTTATTTATTGTTAAAGTTTTTCTTTTAACTTCCAAATTGAAGCAAGACTATTCTTTGGGTGGTTTATCCTTTTCCTCTCTACGTCTATTTCCTTTCTTTCCAAAGGAGGGAGGGAGGGGGGGAGAGGGGAAGGCATCCTATTATTGTATTGGTTCTGATAGCTAATTTTGAGTTTCTGGGAAGCTTAAACTAGAACCAATACAATGAANAAAAGGGTTTTGTTTATTCAGGTGGGGATAGGTACAGCCAGGGGGGGGGGGGGGTCTCCCCCCCCCCCCCCCCCCTTCCCCGGTGGCACCGGACCCCTGTGAATGCATGAGAATACACAGGAAGATTTCCCGGGGACCTGCACCTGGACACCAAGAAAAAAAACTGCATAAAAGGCAGGAGGAATGCCTGCCAAAGTGTGCACTTCTACCAGACTACCAAGGGTGGACCTCCACCAGACCACCAAGTGGACCTCCACAAGACTACTAGAGCTGCACCACTATCAGAAGAACCCCTGACAAACTCCACAGAAGGTCATCCCTGCACCACGCACTCATGTCTCTCTCCCCCCCCCATCTGCTATTGAGGGTAATATGATCCCAGGTCTTTTCCTTTCCTGCTTCTTCTCTGTCGTTCTCTTTATATCTCTCTCTCCCCCTTCTCTCCCACTCCCTCTGTTTTGTCCAACCTTATCCCTTAATAAATAGTTTTGGGGTGATATATGGTCTCATTTGCACCTTAATTTCACAACATGGAAATCCATAAGAACAGATCTTGCTCCTCTGGACAGAAATATTGTTAATCTCTGTTCTCTGGATGTTGACAGGGCTCTATCCCTGCAGATATTCAAGGTGATGACGGACAGGGCTCTGGTCAGCCTGATCTATTTGATAATGTCCCTACTGACTACAGGAAGGTTGGACTAGATGATCTTTGGAGGTCTCTTCCAAGCCAGACCATCCTATGATTCAGAACACCACTGCCAACACAGGCAGGCTTTCATATAGTATAAGGTTCTTTTTAGGTGTTTACCTAAGCAACTCCTTCTGACAGGGCAATTCCAGCTTTGTCCTGTCTGCTGGCACCTCAGCCCTGAAGAGCAGAAAATACAGATAGGAGACAGCACTGATATTTTCCGATTCTAACTAGTACACTTTACCAACTCAAATATTTAGTCAACCTGTATCAGATGCTGCAGAGGTGATCTAATCTACATGCTAAGACAGGTGGATATTAATTTTTAATCCTGTTTCTACCTTAGATTAATTGTGTATGTGTGTTTCTTTTAATGACATCAATTTGTTCCAGTTAGAAGAGACCTTAAGGGAACATATAGCCTGTCACTCAAAGAATGCCCATGAAATTGCTCAGGGCTTAGTCTAGACCTGTGTTTATGGTCTGGACCACAAATACACGAGAAGAGCCTGAGGGTGCTGATGCTCCTTAGCTTGGAGAGGAGGAGACTGAGAAGCAACCTCATTCATGTTGATAAAGATGTGTGCTAGTTTGAAGCTAACTAGAATGTTTAGATGAGAAGAATTAGATTACAGGCTGTGAAAGGGAAACAATGGTGATGTCTACTTCACTCACAGGCTTGCTAAGATGTATAAGAACAAGAATCCAAACATAGATAATGGAGATGCTCTCTGTCTAGGCTGTGGGCTGCATTTCTCTCTAACCTAAAGCTTCCTAACCCCCCCTGGCTGACCCTCCAATCTTCCTTGGGCACAAGGCAACATCTGGGGTAAGGTAGAAAGGGGTGAGAGAAGGTGGAAGGTTGGTTGGGAGGCCCTTCTGGGTACTCAGGTTTCTGGGAGGGGTGTTGTGTTTCTGAATTACCTTTTAATTTGTGTATTTCTGTATATAACTGTATATATTGTAAATATCTGCTTGTATATTGTGCTAAGCTGTAAATATAGAGCTTCATTCAATTTCCAGAGCTGCAAAGTCTAATCTGGGTGATTTCTAAAGTGTAGGGGGGCAGGTAACACCCAAACCATCACATCTTTTATTTTGGCATTCCAACATGGGGCAAATTAAATTTGATTGATGGTTACTTAACTCTGGGAATCAGAATGAAGCTAATGAAACCATTTTACTTAGTGGGGGCTGTTGTGCGGCCAATTTTCTGTTTTTTTTCATCTACCACCGGGGGGCAGTTCAAATTGGTTACCTTTTGTTTAATCTAATTTGGAAAAAAATTAAGGCAATATTTTTTTGATTATGGAGACTCCATTCTTGGATATGCTAGATCTAACATTACAGGGCTTTTTACCAACAATAATTCAGAAAATGATACATCTACTGCTTTATCAACAGCTTTAATGAGAGTAATTTTTATTAAGACCCAGTTACCTAACCCTTGCTCTGAATTTTATTCATGTGAGACTGTGACATTTGTGTTGTCTGTAATCTTAGGTCTTGTAATTTTAATTTTCATATTAATTTTGTCATTATGTAAGAGAAATTTGTATGTGGTGCTTCAAGAAGCCAAAAGAAAACACCAGTATCCCAGATAAGCAGCAGTCCAAATGTAAACAATTCTAGCTCAGAGGGAGAGCAAGGGCCACCACTGCACCTCCTCCCATAGATTCTGGGCATACTGCCAAAGTCTCAGTTGTTGGCAAAAATATCGATAACATGGCGCATAGCCCAGAAACAGAAACAACTGCTCAGACCCCAGGGGTTCCTTCTGCTAATTTGACTCCTCAGGCATCAGAAACCCCTAATCCTAAACCAGATTTTAATTCACAGGCCTCAGGTCAGGCCCCAGTGTTTCAGACCCTCTAGAAGGGACATCAAAGTCTATTTCAGCTCAAATGATTTTGGCTCCAGTCAAAGCCTGGGCAAAGATGAAAAGTTTGACAAAGAGTGATTCAAAAGAGGACTTAGGAGAGGGGACCTCTGGTGCACAAGAGGAGGAAAAGAAGTACAGTCTCAAAAATTTGGCCAACATAATTAGATCTCGGTACTCTGATGAAAAGAGCTTTGTGAGATTGGCTGCCAAGGAGGATGGCGCTGAGGCATTTAAGAGTGCTCTTAGGAAAGTTCTATTTATAGGCCAGGGACAAGCAGGACAAGAGGAAGAGGAGGAAGATGACATCCAGGATTCCAATGATCCCCTCAGAGAGATCAGGGAAGTTAGGAAGGAATACTCAAGGGAATCAAGAGAGCAAATCCTAACATGGCTGATGAGATGCCATATGTGGTGGTTTGGGTGTCCCCCGCCCC
>WAAF01014300.1:1533-12145 GCA_013400475.1 Tricholaema leucomelas | reverse complement strand
GAAAAAAAAAAAAACCACCACAAAACAAAAACAAACAACAAAACAAAGAAGTTGCAATGGTCCCTTCCGGAAAAAACAAAAAAAACAAACAAATAAAAACGAAAGAAGGAAAGAAAAAAAAAAAATCAGTTCTTTTAAGATCTCTCACAGGAAAATAATAAGGAAAAAAAAAATCCACAAACCCCCTTGAGTAACAGTTGTGCTGCCAAAAGACTTCTCCTGCAGACCATCTTCCAGACTTCAATCAGAGACCGACAAAGCTTCAAACAGCGCCTTCTGGATCGTTATTTTCTTTTTCTTTTCTTTTCTGTTGTTTGTTTTTCCCCAGTCCCATTTGCCTTTGCTTGTTGTTGATCACCAAATGCAATTTAAAATTAAAAAAAAAAAACAAAAAAAAAAAACAAAAAAAGAAAAATCAAAAAGGAGAGTAAAATTTGGAAAAAAAAAAAAAAATAAAATCACAACCCCCGAGCTCGGAACTAACTTCNCTCCCGAGCTCGGAACTAACTTCGAAACTTTTCTCTCTTTTTTTTTTTTGTCTGAAAGGAAAAAAAAAATAAAAAGAAAACAAGCTTTTTTTTTTTTTCTCGTTTTAATCATCAGCATCAGCATCATCATCAGCATCATCAGCATCTCCGGCGTCGCGCCGCTCCAAGCTCTCGTCGCCTCCTCCCCCGAGCTCAGTACGTGAACACCAAGTCGGAGAAGTTCGCTTCCAGCCAGTCTCCTGCGATCATCTCGCTCAGCTCCGGGGTGCAGTAGTCGGGGAATTCGAAATGAGAACCCAGGCTCCCCTCGCTGAAGGAATCCAGATCCTTGTCCACCAAGGAAAGGGAAAGATTCCCAGCGGCGGCTCCCGCCCCCAGTTCAGCGGCGGCGTGGCCGTGTTGGGAGAAGTTGAGGCTGAGGTCAAAGAGTAGATCGTCCGCCTCCTCGCTACCGGCCGATGAGGTGGAAATGGAGCGGGAGGAAGCCGGGGAGAGGCCGGGCGGTTGCTGCTGTTGCTGCTGAGGTGGTGGTGGGCCCTGCTTGGTGATGTTCTTGAAGCTGTAGTAGAGTCTGCTGCCGCCGCCCGCCGTCGCACCGCCCCGCACCTCCTCGTACAGGCTCGTCCCCTCGGTGGACTCCGCCGAGGAGCTCAAAGTGGGACTCGCCGGTACTTTAGCCACGTTGTACCGCCGCAGCTGCTGTGGCCCCGCTTCCTCGTCGTCCTCCTCATCCTCCGCCGCCTCCTGCTTGATCCGCAGCTGCAGCTCGTCGTCGTCGTCCTCCTCCTCCTCCTCGTCGTCCATGAAGACGCACTTGACCGTCTTGCTGCTCACTTTCAGGCTACCGAAGACGTACTCGTCCCCTGCGTAGTCCCCGTGGTGGGCGGCTTTGGCTCCCGGTTTGGGGGGCGAGGAGGTGGAGGAGGCTTTCAGCTTGCTACACTTCTTGCTGGAGCTCTTGGAGCTTTTGCTGCTGCTGGTGGGTGCGTTTTTCTCCGGACTTTGGCTGGCGTTGGGCTTGGCCGATGGGTCCATTTTGGGTTTTTTCCTGGGCCGGTATTTGTAGTCGGGATAATCGGCCATGTGCTTGAGCCGCAGCCTCTCCGCCTCCCGGATGAACGGGATCTTCTCGCTGTCCTTCAGCATTTTCCATCGCTTACCCAGGCGCTTGGAAATCTCTGCGTTATGCATGTCCGGTGACTGCTCCATGATTTTTCTCCTCTCGATCTTAGACCATACCATGAAGGCGTTCATCGGTCTCTTTATGTGCCCGGACGCCGTTTTACACCAGTCCGGATCGCTCTCATCCAAAGCCACCGGGCTGCAAGCCATGAACTCGCCTTCTTCTGTATCCATCGCTTCCCGGGGCAGGTTGCTCTCCACCTCCGTACTTTCTGCTTGCTGCACCATGGTGGGTTCTCCCCCGAACCACCGCTCCTTCCCGCCGCGCCGCTCCTCTTCGAGCCAACAAAGCCGCTGCTGCTGCTGCTGCTTCTCCTCCACCACCGCCGCCGCCCCCTCCTCCTCCTCCTCCTCCTCCTCTCCTCCTCCTCCTCCCACCGCCGCACCTTGCCCCTGCTGCGGGAGCCAAGCCGAGCTCTCCGCTACCACCGGAGCCCGGTGGGGGTAGGAGGAGAAGGGGGGAGGGGGGGGAGCGAGCAGCGGGGCAGCAGCAGCAGCGGCGGCGGCAGCAGCAGCAGCAGCAAGCCGCGACGGGCAGCTGAAGCCCCGGAGCGGCCCCGCAGGCCGGGCCGGGGGCGCGGCTGGGGGCTGGTGCGCTCGGCGCCGCGCTGTGCCCGTCCGCCCCGGCCTCGCTCCCCCTTCTGCGAAACTCCTTGCTCCGCGCCCAACCAGTTATCAGCGGCTCATATGGGTGACATCACTCCCGCTGCTGGCCAATGGCGAGGCGCCGGCACGCCCACCGGACACGCCCACCGCTTTATAAGCCGCCCCTTTCCCCGCGGACAAGGGACACACCCCCCTCTGCGCGGGGGGCGTGGGCTGCAGGGTGGGCTGCTGGGGCCCGCTGGGTTTGTCCTTTCTCGCTGGGCCCTCAGAGAAGCCGACAGCTGTACAGAGCTTTTAGGTGCTGGGCGCGGAGCGGGACGGCGTTAGGCGAAGCCAAGTGGGGCAGGGTGCCGGTGATACCGGCAGTGGCGGCTCCTCCTCCTCCGTGATCCGCTCTTCTCAGAGGGAGGTCGCGCTTGAGGGCGAAGGGCGGCAGGGGGCGCTGGCGCTCCGCGGCCGCCTCAACGGCGGCGCGATGGATCGCTCGGGTGGGAGCGGGGCCGTCCCCGCCAGAAACCCCATCGCCTTGTCGCCGGGCAGGGCTGGGCTCTGCCGCCTTTCCCTGCTCTCGCCTCGGGGAGAGTGGCCTTCAGCAGCGCGGGTCTTGCCCGGCCTTGTACTTCCACGCAGCAGCCTTTAAACCCCCACCGGGCGTCTTGGTTCTTTATCCCGACTGTTCCCTCATCCTCGCCGTGGGCTTGTTCTGGGTGGCTGCTCGGGAGGGAATGAGACTGTGAAGCTGCAGGGCGCTGAGGAGGCAGGATGTAGCTGTCTGGAGGTGCGGATGGCTTGCCCGGGGCCCCTGGGCCGGGTGGGGAGGGAAAGGCTCTTGTCCCTCAGGGAAGGTTCAGGCTGCCCTTAGGACTAAGCACAATAAAGGGAGGCACCCACCTGAAAGCGTTTCAGACGATAAAGGTGATTTCTCCCAAGCAAAAGGTGAAAACGGCGTTGAAAAGTGTCGGTTGGTTTTTTTTTTTTCCTCACCAAGCAAAGGTCTTGCTAACTGCAGAACGCCCAAGCTGGATCCAACGCCTCCAGATAACAATTCCCATGTTTGGTTTTTATGGCAGGATGCCTGAAACCTGAATCCTAGAATGGTTTGGATTGGGAAAGACCCCCAAGATCATCGAATCGAACCAGCAAGACCTCTGATCCAGGCTGGAAAAAGACACTCTGAGATCATCAAGCCCAGAGATCATCAAATCCAAACCCAAGGTTGTGTTCATCTGTGGTCGTTTTGCTGCTTGGCAATGAATTCACACAGACTGTTCTGAGAGCTCCTTTGTTGGTTTGTTTGGTTTTATGTTTGGGGGGTTTTTAGCTGGTTTGGTTTGGTTTGTTTTCCTGGCTGCTGTGTGCAGTCATTACCAAGGCAAAACCCCCTTATTTTTATATATATATATATATATATATACTATTAAGGTGTTGCAATGGTGGCTGGCAGGATGCAGCTGTGATGTCAGTGAGAGGGATGAGCCCTGGCACGACTTCTCCGCTGTCAGAGCGCACACATCCTGTGAGCTGCTGCTAATGGGGCAGCAGGTCCCCTGGTACATCATCCTCTAATTAGCACAGTGGTTCGTTTTCCTCAGACCACAGCAAAATTGCTATGTTGAGATGATGTGGCTGTGATATCAGAGGGCTGCAGAGTGACTTGGTGCTGGTTTACAGGAAGGGGTGGTGGGGGAGGGGAAATAAGAGAGTTGCTCACCTCTTTTAGCTTTATGGATCCATTAGCCCTACCAGGGCTCGTCTGCTCTTGTCAGGAGGAGCCTGAAGGAGCAGAGAAGAGAGAGGTACACAGTGTGGTGTCACTTCCTCTGCCTGACCACAGCTGGGTGTAGAGGGCGGAGAGAAAGGGGAGGGCACAGGTCTCTGTCTCCTTGCGATTGCGCCTGGTGGTCAATCTGGTCCCATAATCATAGGATCATAGAATGGTTTAGGTTGGAAGGGACCTCAAGGATCATCCAGCTCCAACCCCCTGCCATAGGCAGGGACACCTCCCACTAGAGCAGGCTGCTCAAGGCCTCATCCAGCCTGGCCTTAAACACCTCCAGGGAGGAAGCATCCACAACCTCTCTGGGCAACCTGTGCCAGTATCTTACCACCCTCACTGTAAAGAACTTCCTCCTAACATCCAGTCTAAATCTCCCCTCCTCCAGCTTAAACCCATTCCCCCTCGTCCTGACATTCCCAGACCTTGTCAATAGTCCCTCCCCAGCTTTCCTGTAGGCTCCTTTCAGATCCTGCAAAGCCACTCTAAGGTCTCCTCGAAGCCTTCTCTTCTCCAGGCTGCAGAGCCCCAACTCTCTCAGCCTGTCCTCACAGCAGAGCTGCTGCAGCCCTCTGAGCATCTTCATGGCTTTATCAATAATCCTTATCTTTGCAGGGAGAGGAAGTAACATGGGAAATTTACCTGGGAGAGGTCTCAACCCATTCTGAAATGTTACCATTTGAGCAGCCTGGTCTAGAGGAAGGTGTCCCTGCATATGGGAGGGAGATTGGAACTAGATGATCTCCCAAAATAAACCATTCTGTGAATTTTGAGAACCTTCAGGAGTGCCTGAGCTGGTGCCTCAGCTGTGGTCTCTAAGGAGGGTTGTTAGCAAGGCAGGGCATGCCTTCTGAGTAGGACATGAGTCTGACACTTTCCATTCCATCCACAGAATCACAGAATCAGTCAGGGCTGGAAGGGACCACAAGGATCAGCCAGTTCCAACCCCCCTGCCATGCCCAGGGACACCTCACACTAGATCAGGCTGTCCACAGCCTCATCCAGCCTGGCCTTAAACACCTCCAGGCATGAGGCTTCCACCACTTCCCTGGGCAACCTCTTCTAGGCTCTCACCACCCTTATGCTGAACAACTCCCTAACATCCACTCTGAATCTCCCCGTTTGTGGCTTGGTTCCATTCCCCCCATTCCCTTACTGATATCCTGAAAAGTCCCTCCCCAGCTTTCTTGTAGCCTCCTTCAGATACTGGAAGGCCACAATAAGGACACCTGGGAGCCTTCTCCTCTCCAGACTGCACAGCCCCAACTCCCTCAGTCTCTCCTCACAGCAGAGCAGCTCCAGCCCTCTGCTCACCTCCTGGCCCTTCTCTGGACACCTTCCAGCCCCTCCACATCCCTCTTGTCCCAGGGGCTCCAGCACTGGATGCAGTACTCCAGGTGGGGTCTCAGCAGTGTGGAGCAGAGGGGCAGGATCACTTCCCTGGCCCTGCTGCCCACACTGCTCCTGCTGCAGCCCAGGCTTTGACTGCTCTCTGGGCTGCCAGAGCACACTGACAGCTCAGACTGAGCTTCTCCTTCACCAGCACCCCCAAGTCCCTCTCCTCAGGGCTGCTCTCCAGACAGCCACTGCCCAGCCTAGATTGGTGTTTAGGATTAGCTCAACCCAAATGCTTCAACCCAGCTCCAGGTGAGGACTTGCTCAGATTTGACACATCTGTCTCACAAGAGCCTCAGAAATGATGAGACAACGTTGCTCATGGTGATGGCAAAGTCAAGGAGATACAGGAGATAGGTAGCTGGCTGGCTTCCTCCAGGGAAGACAGCTTCACTGCTGCTGGGAGTCTTAGTAAAATGGTAACTGAGGTATCAAGTGTCTCAGAGAGTCATCATGGAACCACAGAATGGCTCGAGTTGATGCAGCCTGTCCTCAGAGCAGAGCTGCTGCAGCCCTCTGAGCATCTTTGTGGCCCTTCTCTTGACTCGCCCTTACAGTTCCATGTCCTTCTTGTGTTGGGGGCTCCAGATCTGGATGAGAGGTCAGAGGCACCTCAGGAGGTTTGGAAATGGGAGAAAGTGTTGGTCTGCTGGAGGGACCTGAAGGGCTGGGTTGATGAGCTAAGGCCAATGGGATGAGATTCAACAAGGCCAGGTGCTGGGTCCTACACTTGGGTGACAGCAATCCCATGAGCACTTCAGGCTCGGGGCAGAGTGGCTTAAAAGTGCCCAACAGAGAAAGAGCTTGGGCATGCTGATTGACAACCATCTGAAGATGAGGCAGTGTGTGCTCAGGTGGCCAAGAAGCATCCTGGCCAGATCAGGATAACCCAGGGCAGGTCACAGAGGAACACATCCAGGTGGCTTTGGAAAGTCTCCAAGGGAAGGAGACTCCACAGCTTCTCTGAGCAGCCTGCTCCAGGGCTTCAGCACCCTCACAGTAAAGAAATGAAGTGGAACTTCCTGGCTTACAGCTTATACCTAGGCTTAGACACCCCCCAACAAACAGCCTGACACCCCTCAGCTATTTATGGACATTGATCAGACTCCTCAGCTTTCTCTTCTCCAGACTACACAGCCACAGAGCCCTCAGCCTTTCTTCACAGGAGAGATCTTCAGGTCCCTTAATCATGCTCATAGCTCTCTGCTGTACTTTTCCCATGTTGGAGGATGTTTTTTTGTGGCTCTGTACCTATGCTGGGCCTCTCAGAGCTTCAGTTTGGCACACACACACCTCCATCTTCCAAGTGCAGTGCAGCCTGCCAGTGAGAGCAGCTGGCTAGATGCCTCCAAAAGCCTGGAGCTGGCCAGCAGGAAACATTTCCCACAGGAATATAGGTCCTCTGAATGCAGCTCTGTGTATTTAGACCTGCCCCATCACTGCTTGAAGACCAGGAGTGATCCATCTTTTTAAGATCCACTCTTTTTTAGGAGTGATCCATCTTTTTAAGAGCAAGCAAACTTACAAGAGTTTGACTGCCACACCAGAGGTAAATAGGGGCAAAAAAACCCCAACCCTTGTTGTGGAAGAATGGTTTAGAACAAGCAGTGGACATCGCCTCTGACAGAATCACAGAGTAGTAGGGATTGGAAAAGACCTCTGGAGATCATTGAGTCCAACCCCTCTGCTAAACCAGGGTCACCCAGATCAGGTTGCACAGAAAGTGTCCCAGGGGGAGTTTTAAAGCCTGTAGAGAAGGAGACTCCACAACCTCTCTGCACAGCCTCCTCCAGTGCTCGCCACACTTCAAGTGAAGAGGTTTTTTTTTTCCTTAAGTTCAAGTGAAACCTTCTGGGTTGCAGTTGGTGCCCATGGTCCTTTTTCCTGGCCCTGGGCACCACTGAAGAGAGCCCAGCCCCATCTTCTTGAGCCTTGCCCTTTAACTATAGATCAGCATTGATCAGATACCCTCTTGGGCTGCTCTTCTCCAGGCTAACCAGCCCCAAGCCTCTCAGCCTCTCCTTGTAAGAGAGTCTCCTTGTAAGAGAGTCTTCTCATCACCCTTATGTCCTTCTGCTGGCCTCTCTCCTGTAGTCTCCTGACTCAGGGAAGCTGGAAGCCCAGAACTGGACACAATAGTCCAGGTGTGGCCTCAACAGGGCAGAGTAGAGGGGCAGAAGATCCTCCTTTGACCTCTGGCCATGCTCTTGCATGCGCTTGCAACCCAGAATGCAAATCACATCCTGGGCTGCATCCAAAGAAGTGTGGCCAGGAGAGCCAGAGAGGGCATTCTGCCACTTTGCTCTGCTGAGACCTCACTTGGAGCACTGTGTCCAGTTCTGGACCCCTCCTTACAGGAAGGACATGGATCTGATGGAGTGGGTCCAGAGGAGGGCCATGAAAATGACCAGAGGGTTGGAGCAGCTCTGCTATGAGGACAGGCTGAGGGAGCTGGGGGTGTTCAGTCTAGGAAGGAGGAGGAGGCTCTGGGAGGACCTAATAGCTGCCTGCCAGTACCCTGAAGAGGGCCAGCAGGAAGGATGGAAAGAAGCTGTTTACAAAGGCCTGCAGTGACAGGGTGAGGGGCAGTGGGTTCAAGCTTGAGAAGAGCAGATTTAGATTGGATGTTAGGAACAAGTTCTTCACTGTGAGGGTGGTGGAGCACCAGAACAGGTTACCTAGGGAGGTGGTTGAGTCCCCTTCCCTGGAGACCTTCAAGGTAAGGCTTGACTGCGCTCTGGGTGACCTGTTCTGATGGGGATGCCCCTGCTGACTGGAGGAGGGCTGGACTGGATGACCTCTAGAGGTATCTTCCAGCCTGGGCCATTCTATGACTCTGTGAGTCTATGATCCTGTGATTCTATGAATCTATGACTCTGTGACTCTGTGATTCTATGAACCTTTGATTCTATGCATCTGTGATCCTTTGATTCTATAATCCTTTCATCCTGTGATTCTATGATTCTATGACTGTGATCCTGTGGTTCTGTGATTCTGTGATTCTATGATGCTGTGATTCTGTGATTCTATGACTGTGCTCCTTTGATGCTATGATCCTGTGATTCTATGATTCTGTGAGTCTATTATCCTGTGATTCTGTGATTCTGTGCCTGTGATTCTATGATCCTGTGATCCTGTGGTTCTGTGACCCTTTGATTCTATGATCCTGTGATTCTATGATTCTGTGAGTCTATTATCCTGTGATTCTGTGATTCTGTGCCTGTGATTCTATGATCCTGTGATTCTATGATCCTGTGATCCTGTGGTTCTGTGACCCTTTGATTCTATGATCCTGTGATTCTATGATTCTGTGAGTCTATTATCCTGTGATTCTGTGATTCTGTGACTGTGATTCTATGATCCTGTGATCCTGTGATTTTGTGATTCTATGATCCTGTGAGTCTATGACTGTGATTCTGTGATCCTGTGTTTCTATGATTCTGTGACTGTGATTCTACGATCCTGTGATTCTATGATCCTGTGAGTCTATGACTCTGTGATCCTGTGACTGTGATTCTATGGTTCTGTGATTCTATGGTTCTGTGAGTCTATGATCCTGTGATCCTGTGAGTCTATGACTCTGTGATCCTGTGATCCTGTGTTTCTATGATTCTTTGATTCTAGGATTCTTCTTCATGCACCCCAGGACACCTGTGGCCTTCTTGGCCACAAGGGCACATCGATGGCTTGTGCAGAACTTGTTCTCCACCAGCACTCTCAGGTCCTTCTCTTGAGTTGCTTCCCAGCAGGTCTCCCCTCAGCTGTGCTTGTGTTCCCCTACGCTTGGACTCGTTGATCCTCATGAGCTTTCCCTCTTCTGCTCTCTGTGCTAAAGGAGAGCAGAAGACAGACCAGAAGGCTTGAAGCCAAGCAGCACAATGAGCACAGTGTTCTTCCTGCTCTTTATTTCATGCCTGTTCTGAATTCTCCTGCAGAGTTTTGTTGGTTTTTTTTTGGTCTGGAGAGCCCCAAATGACTTTGCAAGGGGAATGTGTGGGAAAAGTGCAGTTCCACACCTCCTGCAAGGTGTGGGAAGTGGTTGCAGTAGCAAGCTGTGGATTCAGAAAGGAAGGAGGAAGAAAGAGATGTAGTGGCAAGAGGACTTTTGTCTTCATGGGAAATGTGATGAATTCTGAAGGGGTAAGACCAGAAGGGTAAATCCCAGGCACATTTCCCAGAGGTCTCTTCTGGAATGAACAGAAATGTGTGGAGTCTTGGGAGTCAGGAGCTAAAAACAAGCTGTGGTCATACTTCCTGCTAACTAACACAGGGTAAAAACAGGGAGAAGGCACCCTAGCAGCTGTGCCTTCTTTAAGAGGTGGTGGCACTTCCCTGGAGTTTTTATCTTCAGCTGCTACCTCACATGAGCAACTTCCTCACCATCACTAGGAACATGTCACCTTCTCCTGGCTTCTCAGCCACTGCACCCTCTTGGAGATGAGATTGTGTAAGGCTCTGGTTTCCACAAAGCATTTGTTTTGAGCTAGAAAGCAGCTGTGTGGAGAAGGACCTGGCAGTGCTGGTGGATGACAGGATGGTCCTGACCCTGCAATGAGCCCCTGTGGGCAAGAGCACCAACAGTGTCCTGGGATGCATTGAAAGTGTGACCAGCAGGTCAGCAGAGGTTCTCCTCCTCTTCTACTCTGCCCTGGAGAGGTCTCATCTGCAATCTTGTGGCCAGTTCTGGGCTCTGCAGTTTCAGAGAGACAGGGAACTACTGGAAAGAGTCCAACAGCAGGACACAAAGATGCTGAGGTGATGGAGCAGCTCTGTGAGGAGGAGAGGCTGAGACACCTGGGGCAGTTTAGCCTGGAGAAGAGCAGACTGGGATGAGACCTTCTCCACGCCAATTGATATCTGAAGGATGGGGGACAAGAGGATGGAGCCAGACTCTCCTCACTAGTGTCTAGTGATAGGACAAGAGGCAATGGGCACAAATTGTAACACAGGAGTCCAAGTGGAGGCCAGCGACAAACAGAGTCCCTCAGGGATCAGTCCTGGCACCAGTCTTGTTCAACATCTCTGTGGGTGCCATGGACAGAGGCACTGAGTGCAGCCTCAGCAAGTTTGCTGAGCACACCAAGCTGTGTGGTGCAGCAGCCAGGCTGGAGGGCAGGGATCCATCCAGAGGGAGCTGCACAGGCTGCAGAGGTGGGCACAAGCCAAG
>WAAF01014297.1:24095-36595 GCA_013400475.1 Tricholaema leucomelas | reverse complement strand
CTTTTTCTTTATCCCTTTCCTTTTCCCTTTCCCTTTCTTTCTCTTTCTCTTTGTCTTTCCTTTGTCCTTCTCTTTATTCTCTCTTTCTTTCCTTTCCCTTTCCCTTTCCCTTTCCCTTTCCCTTTCCCTTTCCCTTTCCCTTTCCCTTTCCCTTTCCCTTTCCCTTTCCCTTTCCCTTTCCCTTTCCCTCTCTCTCCTTTTCTCTTTCCCTTTCCCTCTCTCTCTCCTTTTCTCTTTCCCTTTCCCTTTCCTTTTTCCCTTCTCTTTTTCCTTTTATTATTTTGTTTCTTTTTTTTTACAGTGTAAGTTAGATCATCCAGAGATATTTTCTCTTGCATTATATTTAGCATCTCATTGTGGTGTTGCCACTTTGCTACTTATTTTGCAACTAGGTTCTTCATTTGAAACTGTCCACACAATGCATGTATTCTATTAGCCTTTTCAACATGCATGAAGCTTAATCTTCAAATGTAAAAGGGAAAGGTAAAGGTAAAAGAAGGGCAAAGAAAATAGTATGTCTGTGCCTGGGCTTCTGAAACCTAGCAGAGAAAACAAACCAACAGCCTTAACTGTGGATCTGTGTGAAGAAAATACTCTCCCTTTTCCACTCAAAGTGTCACTGAATTGAAAGAGTTGCTCCAAAGGTCATGCAATTCTCTGGCCAGCTGCTGTTAAAATGGCCTCAGAGGCCAAATAGTAGACTGGTTCTGCATTTGTGATCTAGACAGCTTCTCTCTGCAGCAGTCCTCACAGAAATCATAGTCCTTCCAATCGATCTTCAGTGGGAAGTCTGTTGTGCCAAAGGTTATATGGGGCTGAAAGCCTAATTCTCTGCATGCTGAAGATGTTTGGTACTCTGTTACTGAGAGCTGCTTATTATTGTAGCACTCTCTTTGTTGTGCAGTGTTGATCCCTTTGGGTTTTAGTGCAGAAGGAATGTCAGGTAGTGATGGTTAAAAAGTAGCTACTGAAAACAGATCGGTGTTGATGTTGCACCAACAGCAACTTCAGGCATTCCCTTTCATTTAAGTAACAGTTATTAAATGATAATTAGGTGCTTCCTCCTGAGTTGTAGTGACTCCAGATCCTGGCATCCCTGCTGAAGCCTTGTGTCCCATGTTAGAGGGAGGATAATACAAAAACTGAACTCAAACTTGTAAGAAATTTGGTAATTATAGTGTTATGAAAGGCTTCAGCAAACCTGATGGTTTCCAGGTCCCATCAGAGCCAGAGAAAGTTTTCCCTTAACCAAAACAACTTCAGAAAGTCATTTTTCAACCAGCTCAACCTCCTGCAGCCAGCAGCTGGGGTGGTGTGTGGTAGCTACCCAGAGCAGACAGGGCTGGCTTTCTTTCACTGATGCTCATTTAGCTCTATTGCCTGTATTAAGAGCATCAGCGGAAAATGTGATCACTTTGACAAAGCAGCAGCTTAGGGCCTGAACATGCAGCCAGACAGCTGTTCTGGAGAGCAGCTCAAGTGTGTTTTCATAGAATCAACCAGGCTGGAAGAGACCTCCAAGCTCATTCAGTCCAACCTAGCACCCAGCCCTATCCAGTCAACCAGACCATGGCACTAAGTGCCCCAGCCAGGCTTGGCTTCAACACCTCCAGGGATGGTGACTCCACCACCTCCCTGGGCAGCCCATTCCAATGCCAATCACTCTCTCTGCCAACAACTTCTTCCTAACATCCAGCCTAGACCTCCTCCCTGGCACAGCATGAGACAGTGTCCCCTTGTTCTGTTGCTGGTTGCCTGTACCTTTGTTGTTTGTACCTCTTCTCTCCTGGGTTCTCCTGAAGTAGCTGAAAAAAAATCCCCAGAAGCAACCAGATTTACAACTGTGTTTTAGCTTTTGCTAATGACTTATGCACGATGGTCTCTGGAGTTTTGCTGCTCCAGGATCTCTTTGGTCTAAGGAAGAGAAGCATCAACAAACCAAGGTGGAACATGGTCAGTTGCTTCCTTATTTAAATTATTACATTTAACAAGGCCAAGTGTAAGGTCCTGCACCTGGGTCAGTGCAATCCCAGGCACAGATCCAGGCTGGGTGGGGAATGGCTGAGAGCAGCCCTGAGGAGAAGGCCCTGGGGGTCTGGGTCGATGAAAAGCTCAACATGAGCCTGCAGTGAGCACATGCAGCCCAGACAGCAACCCTGTGCTGGGCTGCAGCAAGAGCAGTATGGGCAGCAGGGCAAGGGAGGGGATTCTCCCCCTTTACTCTGCTCTCCTCAGACCCCACCTGCAGTCCTGTGTGCAGTTCTGGAGCCCCCAGCACAAGAAGGACATGGAACTGCTGGAGCCAGTCCAGAGGAGAGCCACGAAGATGCTGAGAGGGCTGCAGCAGCTCTGCTATGAGGACAGGCTGAGAGAGTTGGGGCTCTGCAGCCTGGAGAAGAGAAGGCTTCCAGGAGACCTTAGAGTGGCTTTCCAGTATCTGAAGGGAGCCTACAGGAAGGCTGGGGAGGGACTATTGACAAGGTCTGGTAATGTCAGGACAAGGGGGAATGGGTTTAAGCTGGAGGAGGGGAGATTCAGATTGGATGTTAGGAGGAAGTTCTTTCCAGTGAGGGTGGTGAGACACTGGCACAGGTTGCCCAGGGAGGTTGTGGATGCTTCCTCCCTGGAGGCGTTTAAGGCCAGGCTGGATGAGGCCTTGAGCAGCCTGCTCTAGTGGGAGGTGTCCCTGCCTATGGCAGGGGGTTGGAGCTGGATGATCCTTGAGGTCCCTTCCAACCCAAACCATTCTATGATGCTAGGATTCTACTCCATGGTTTCTAATTGCTGTGTTACAGTGCTGAGCAGACTGAGCTACCCAGCTCCGGATCAAAGCTGAGAGCTCAACAGCTGAATCCCAGCGTAGGAGCTCTTTGCAAGGGAGAGGTTTGGTGGAAGTGTTGGGATGCATAATGTACAAAGAAGGGTTAGCACAGGAGTGATGCTTCCATTGTGCCCAGTTAGAAGCTGCAATAGAAAGACAAATAGCAATGAAAGATTATCAATATCTCATTGCAGGTCTGCCAGCCTGTTCCTGTTAAGAGAGCACCATATACACACATGGTCTCAGGAGCATCCTTCTCCAGTTTTGACTCTTGAAGGTAACTGTTTCTTCTGGCACTTCACTTAGTGCTTCTCTGAAGCTTCAGTGGTCCAGTTCGAGCCTAGCTGGGATATTTTGGTGAGAAGAATTAGATTATAGGCTGTGAAAAGAAACAATGATGGTGTCTACTGCACTCATGGGCTTGCTGAGATGTATAAGAACAAGAACATAAACACAGATAACACAGAGTCTCTGTCTGGATTTTTGGGCTGCACTTCTCTCTCTAACTCAACTTGCTGCCCCCCTGGCTGACCCTCCAAACTCACCTCAAATGTAAGGCAAAGTCTGGGGTAAGGTAGAGGGGTGGGAAGAAGGTGGAAGGGTGGTTGGGAGCCCCTGCTGGGGACTCAGGTTTCTGGGAGGGCTGCTGTGTTTCTGTATTACTTTTAAACTTGTGTATTTCTGTCTCTATATTGTAAATACCTGTTTGTGTCTTCTGCTAAGCTGTAAATATAAAGCTTCATTCAATTTCCAGAGGGGTTGAACCTAGTCTGGGTGATTTTCTTCAGTGTTGGGGTGGCAGGGAACATCCAAACCATCACATTCAGGAAAACAAAAATGTGGCAGGCCACCTAGCTTGTGACAGGCTTGTCTGAAAGAAGCCCTCTCAGATGCTGCCCTAGTCTGAAATGGATGGATTTAAAGCCCAGGTTTGCACCTCACACAGAATTCAGTCTGTTGTTAGTGCTACCTAACACAAGGACAGTGGAAGGGTGCAGTGGTGGAAGGGTGAAGTTAGCTTTTCCACATTTCATTGGATCATTCCTTTAGAGCTACTGCACAGTCAACCTCATTCAGGGCATTGGTAGCAGCCACAAAGTGCAGCATCCTATTTGTTTTCCTCTGTTGTAAGGCAGAAAGCTTTTGTAATACAGAGGACCAAAGGTTAAAGCTGCAATTGAGTGAGAGAGCAATAATCATTCTTCCTAGCTCCTAGCACTCTTTCTCCATTATTACCTCCCTGAGTGACAAATTGCAAAGCAGAGATTTTGTTTCCTTTTGCAAGATTCTATCCCTATTGTCTTTTTCCTTTCCTGTAGATAAAAGCAAATGAAACCAACCCTGCTGGCCCCACTACAGCAGAGCACTCTGGGTCCAACAATCAATCCACAACCAGCTCCTCCAGAGCCAACCTGAAACAGCAGTAACCAATAAACATCACCACTGGGCTTCCTGCATGAAAGTGGTCATTGCAATTTCTCTTCAAAAGGAATTTTGCTCTAAGAAGTGGGAAATTCATTCTAGAAAATGGAGTGATAGACAAAAGTAATAATAGCTGTGATTACAATAGGGCAGCAGCTTGGTAGGGGCTTCAAAGTAGGTAAGTCTGAGGGTGGTGTTCTTAACATTTGTCTTTAGAAGGTATCATCTAACCTATAAAGTAAGAGCAATGAGCTTTTAACCACATTGCCTACGTTCTTGCTCTGTCAGGTCACAGGGTCACACAGGCTCACAGGATGTCAGGGCTTGGAAGGGACCCAAAGACATTTATAGAATTTTATATTTAGAGAATTTATATTTATAGAATCAACCAGGTTGGAAGAGACCTCCAAGCTCATCCAGCACAACCTAGCACACAGACCTGGCCAGTCACTAGACCACAGAACTAAGTGCCCCAGCCAGGCTTTTCTTGAACACCTCCAGGGACACCAACTCCACCACCTCCCTGGGCAGCCCATTCCAATGCCAATCACTCTCTCTGCCAACAACTTCCTCCTAACATCCAGCCTAGACCTCCCCTGGCACAACTTGAGGCTGTGTCCCCTTGTTCTGTTGCTGGTTGCCTGGCAGCAGAGCCCAACCCCACCTGGCTACAGCCTCCCTTCAAGTAGTTGTAGACAGCACATTCAGGTAGTTGTAGACAGATCACTGAGTCCAACCCCTTTGCCACAGCTCAGGACACACAGGAACACATCCAGACAGGTCTGGAAAGGCTCCAGAGACGGAGACTCCACAGCCTTCCTGAGCAGCCTGTGCCAGTGCTCTGGGACCCTTCCAGTCAAGAAGTTGCCCCTTGTGTTGAGCTGCAACCTCCTGTGCTGCAGCTTCCATCCATTGCTCCTTGTCCTATTGCAGGGAGCAGTGAGCAGAGCCTGTCCTCCCCACTTCTGAGCCCCAGCCCTCAGATAGTTATAGACATTTATTAGATCTCCTCTCAGTCTTCTCTTTTCCAGACTAAACACCCCCAAATTTCTCAGTCTCTCTCTGTAGGGAGATGCTCCAGTCCCCCAGTCATCCTCATAGCCCTCCACTGGATTCTGTCCAGCTGGTCCTTGTCTCATAAACTGGGGAGCCCAGAATTGAATGCAGTACTCAAGACGAGGTCTCATCAGGGCAGAGTGGAGATGGAGGAGTACCTGCCTTGATCTGCTGGACAGGCTACAAGAGTTGGGGCTCTGCAGCCTGGAGAAGAGAAGGCTTCGAGGAGACCTTAGAGTGGCCTTCCAGTATCTGAAGGGAGCTACAAGAAGGCTGAGGAGGGACTATTGACAAGGTCTGGTAATGACAAGAGAAGGAGTAATAGGTTTACTCCAAGCTCATCCAGTGCAACCTAGCACCCAGCCCTATCCAGTCAACCAGACCATGGCACTAAATGCCTCATCCAGGCTTGGCTTCAACACCTCCAGGGACAGTGACTCCACCACCTCCCTGGGCAGCCCATTCCATTGCCAATCACTCTCTCTGCCAACAACTTCCTCCTAACATCCAGCCTAGACCTGCCCTGGCACAGCTTGAGACTCTGTCCCCTTCTTCTGTTGCTGGCTGCCTGGCAGCAGAGCCCAACCCCACCTGGCTACAGCCTTTCTGCAGGCAGCTGCAGACAGCAATGAGCTCTGCCCTGAGCCTCCTCTTCTCCAGGCTAAACAACGCCAGCTCCCCCAGCCTCTCCCTTGCTTAGCACTTCTCTTTGGGATTTTGCTGATTTCCTCCCTCTCCTTTTTGGGAGGTGGAAGATTATTAGAATAAGGCCAATAAAAATGCTGACTATCCTTCTGTTCCCAGCCAGCCAGACACTTGGAACCTTTAGTAGTCCAGACTACCTGGTGACATGGATTCCAGGTGCAGGAGCATAGCAGGAATTTGTGAGAGCTGGTCCTGGCATAATGTTGCTTTCATCCCCACCATTTGCCAGAAAAAAAATCCTCTTGGAGACCATGTTAGCTGGTATGTCTTTGTTGCTTGGTTGCCTGCTGGCTCTCATTTCACAGTCTGTGAAGAGGACAGAGCTGTGGTGCAAGCACCTGCACTGCTCCACTCTTCAGCCTGAAGTGCCAGGCAACTTGTGACAGGGTGAGAGGGCATGGCCTGAAGCTGAGCCAGGGGAGGCTTAGTATGGATGTTAGGGGACAGAGCTTCTGCTCAGCACATTTGCTGATCACACCAAACTGGGAGGCTTGGCTGATACAGCTGGGGGCTGTGCAGCCATCCAGAGAGGCTTGGGCAGACTGAGAGCCAGACACAGAGGAACCAAATGAGGGTCAACAAGCACAAGTGCAGAGTCCCGCATCTGGGGAGGAATAACTTGCACTAGTACAGGTTGGGAGGTGATCTGTGGGAGAGCAGCACCTGGGAGAACATCCATGGCACAGCAATGTGCCCTTGTGGCCAAGAAGCCAATGGGATCCTGGGGAGCATTAAGCAGAGTGTGTCCAGCAGATCAAGGGAGGTTCTCCTTTTCCCCTACTCTGCCCTGGTAGGACCTCATCTTGAATATTGCCTTCTGGTTTGGGCTCCCCAGTTTAAGAGGGCTATGAGGATGAGGGGACTGGAGCACTGCCTGGTGAGGAGAGGCTGAGGGACCTGGGGCTGCTTAGTCTGCAAAAGAGAAGGCTGAGAGGGGATTTAATAAATATTTATAACTATCTGNTAGTCTGCAAAAGAGAAGGCTGAGAGGGGATTTAATAAATATTTATAACTATCTGAGGGGTCAGGAGAGGGGGGACAGGCTCTGCTCCCTGGGATAGGACAAGGAGCAATGGATGTAAGTTGCAGCTCAACACAAGAGGGAACTTCTTGACTGGAAGGGTCCCAGAGCACTGGCACAGGCTGCCCAGAGACGTTGTGGAGTCTCCTTCTCTGGAGCCTTTCCAGGCCTGTCTGGATGCATTCCTGTGTGATCTGAGCTAGATTGTGTGGTCCTGCTCTGGCAAGGCGGTTGGACTGGATCATCTCTTTGGGTCCCTTCCAAGCTCTGACATTCTCTGAGCCTGTGAAGCATTTCCTCATGGAAATGGTAATTAGACCCTTGAATGGGCTGCCCAGGGAGGTGGTGGAGTTGCCATCCCTAGAGGTGTTT
Source organism: Tricholaema leucomelas (assembly GCA_013400475.1). NCBI lineage: Eukaryota > Metazoa > Chordata > Aves > Piciformes > Lybiidae > Tricholaema lacrymosa > Tricholaema leucomelas. The sequence goes on along the minus strand of WAAF01014297.1, from coordinate 29,198 downwards.
AAGGCAAGCTTGGCTGTGGCACTCTGTGCCGTAGTCTGGTCGATGCGATGGTGTTAGGTCATAGGCTGGAGGTGATGCTCTCAGAGGTCTATTCCAGGGTCAATAATGCTGTGATTGTGTGATCTCTGCAGAGAGAAACTGTGCTGCAGCACGAAGCTTTCCTGAGCCACTGGAGGGCAGGGCTGGTATTCTGTATCAGGCATGAAATGAGAAGGAAGTTCCTTCAGGCACAGCTGCACCCACGAAGCACGGCCACAGGCTTTGTGACCATGAAGCTGACACTAGCAGCCCCTCTTCTCAGGCTTTATTTCGGCAGCACCAGAGAGTGATGCTTTGATCCTTGCTTCCCCCTTTTGCGATGTAAAACAGAACTAGAGGAAAGGTTTTGCCTTTCTTCTGTAATGGCAAACATCTCTGGACTGTTTAAAGTGCTATGCAAACAGTGAGTCAGCGTTGGCAGGGCAGGGATCAGGGTGAAAAAGCAGCTGTGAATCCAGCCAGCTCTGGTGCCGCACATCCAGCTGCCCACACAAAGTGCTGCCACAAAACCAGCACTGAGATGAGAGAAACCAAAGGCTGCAGCTTAGCTATGATGCAAGCCAGGCTGGGAGGTATGGGGTGGTGATAAGTAGAGGTCCATAAACATGGGCTTGGTCTCTTCTGCCAGGCAAGCAGCAACAGAACAAGGGGACACAGCCTCAAGCTGTGCCAGGGGAGGTCTAGGCTGGATGTTAGGAGGAAGTCGTTGGCAGAGAGAGTGATTGGCATTGGAATGGGCTGCCCAGGGAGGTGGTGGAGTCACCGTCCCTGGAGGTGTTGCAGCCAAGCCTGGCTGGGGCACTTAGTGCCATGGTCTGGTTGATTGGCCAGGGCTGGGTGCTAGGTTGGACTGGATGAGCTTGGAGCTCTCTTCCAACCTGGTTGGTTCTATGATTCTATGATTGTATGATCCCTGTGGGATGAGATGTGCACTGTTCTTGCAGTGCTAGGTAGTCTCCAAAGGGAACACAGTGCCACCAGCTGTGGTGCAGATGCCTGCAGAAACACTCTGAGCCCTTTGGACACTCTGGATGTGCCTGGTACTTCCAAATGACCTTTGGCTTCATAGCACAACTGCTGAGACCAAAGTGCCAGAGAAGGCTGCACATCATGAGAGGCCAAATTCAGTGATCTACCTAACCCCTGGATGTTTTCCCAGCCTGCTAACAGTGAGGAGCTGGGGATGTTGAAGCCAAGCCTGGCTGGGGCACTTAGTGCCGTGGTCTGGTTGATTGGGCAGGGCTGGGTGCTAGGTTGGGCTGGATGAGCTTGGAGCTCTCTTCCAACCTGCCTGATTTTGTGATTCTATGATGCTATGCTTATTGAAACATCCTTGCTTGTATTGTGCTTCAGGAGGCTCAGGAGCACTAGGGTGTCTCTCTGAATTAGCTTCACAAGACAACCAGGTCAAAGTTTCATTAATTTTACAAACCAGATTTGATCCAATTGGAGGACTTTTTGTTTTGTTTTGACAGTAGATGACACAGCTCCTACACGAGTGAAGGAAAAAGGAAGCTGAGCTCTGCTGTGGGCTGGGGGAAGTCGAGAGAGGAATGAGTCAAAAAAATCCAGATTTCTCTTCAGCCTTTTGTTTTGTGTACTGGCAAACCTGAGAAGGGCAGTCAGAAACAGTGCCCAGGAAAGTCACAGCTACTAAAGGTTTCCATTAAGCCAGGGAATTAATAGATCAGATCTTTAACTTCAACTGTGCCTGGAGTTCACTTGTACCAACAAAACCAAGAAACACATGCTGTTATCTGTGGGGGGAAACGCTTTCTGTTGGAGCAGAAGAAAGCATTCCAAGAGAGGAAAGAGGAATTTGAATGGCAAAGACACTGGAAAAGAGAAAGAAGAGTGAGAGGAGAGTGGGAAAAAGGCAGGCTGAAGGCTTTAGGACAGTTGAGGGGTGAAAAATAGGTAGAAAGGTCTAGAAATATGCCCTCTACTTAGGTATTTGGCCAGCCCACAAGTCAAGTAAGTTCTTTCTGTAGTCCTGAAAGCTCCAAGCTGTTTGATTACTTTTACACAGAAGTTCAGACTCTCCATGGCTTACCAGACCTCAGTCTCAATAATAGATATTAAAGCAGTCCAGAGCTCTCTGTGGTGGGAAACTCACTCTCACCTATGGCTTCTTTCCCACATGTTCCTGAAATACTGATAATCAGCTTTTGATCCTGTTTGTTGCATTGTAAAATTGACAGTCCACAGGGGAAATGCTGGGTGCAAAACACAGGTCTCTGTAGAGCTGAAGGATCTCAGCCTTGTCCAAAGGTTCTCCTGGTCTCTTTCATGCTCTGTCCTCCATTGCCACACTTCTTTCTTTCTTCCTTACTGCCTCCCTTGCCTTCAGTATTGGAAGCCAAAAGTGGACCTGGAAAGACAGCAATCACAGGATCACAGAAGTCAAGGGTTGGAGGAGACCCAAAACAGATCCTTGAGTCCAACCCCGCCCTGCCACAACAGCACCGTACAGTCTAGCTCAGGGCACACAGGAACACATCCAGACAGGCCTTGAAAGGCTCCACAGAAGGAGTCTCCACGACCTCTCTGGGCAGCCTGTGCCAGTGCTCTGTGTCCCTTCCAGTCAAGAAGTTCCCCTGTGTGTTGAGGTGGAACCTCCTGTGCTGCAACTTGCATCTGTTGCTCCTTGTCCTATCCCAGGGAGGAAATGAGAAGAGCATTATGATGGCAGAGATCATCCTAACACTAACATCCTATATAGTCAGTACTGAAGGCTATTAACAAACAAACCAACCCAAAATCAAGCCAAACTTGATGTGTCTGCAGCTATCCCTCTGGATGTGCATGAATAGGTGCAGGTGTGGTTGTTATTTCCATCAGTGGATACACACAGATCTGTACAGGGGGAAGGTTTCCAGCAAGCAAAACATTCTGTTTCTTACTGCTATTTGCAATTGCATCCCTGCTGTGTTTCCAAACAGAAATAACCATTTTGCTAAGCAACAGCTGAACATCTTCCTCAGCATGAAGAGGCTGCTCACAAATGCCTGATATTTGCTGTCTGGATTGCAGGACCACTCTTTGTATTCTCACAGAGTGCTAGGGGTCAGAAGGGAACTCGAAAGAACATCAAGTCCAAGCCCCCTGCCAGAGCAGAGTCACCTAGAGGAGGTCTCACAGGAATGCATTCAGGTGGGTTGGGAATGTCTCCAGAGGAGGGGACTCCACAACATCTCTGGGCAGCCTACTCATAGAATCATAGAGTTCTACTACTCCAGGGCTCTGTCCCCCTCACAGTGAAGCAGTTTTTCCTTATGCTCATATAGGAACCTCCTCTGTCCCAGCGCCTCCTGACACTTGCCCTCCACATATTTATAAGCACCAGTGAGGTCATCCCTCATTCTCCTTTCCTCCAAGCTAAAGAGACTCAAAGTGAGTCCAGAGGAGGCCACCAAGATGCTCAGAGGGCTGCAGCAGCTCTGCTCTGAGGACAGGGTACTAGAGTTGGGGCTCTGCAGCCTGGAGAAGAGAAGGCTTTGAGAAGACCTTGGAGTGGCCTTCCAGGATCTGAAGGGGGCTACAGGAATGCTGGGGAGTAACTATTGACAAGGTCTGGTAATGACAGGATGAGGAGGAATGGGTTTAAAGTGGCAGAGGAGAGATTTAAACTGGATGCTAGGAAGATCTTTGCAGTGAGGGTGGTGAGACACTGGCACAGGTTGAGGGTGGTGAGAGACTGGCACAGACTGGCACAGGTTCCCCAGGGAGGTTGTGGAGCACAGAAGCACCCAATGTGATCAAAGATCACATTGGGTGCTTCTGTGCTCCACAACCTCCCTGAAGGTGCTCGAGGCAAAGTTGGATGAGGCCTTGAGCAACCTGTTCTAGTGAGAGGTGTCCCTGCATATGGTGGGGATTGGAACTAGCTGATCTTTGAGGTCCCTTCCAACTTAAACCATTCCATGATTCTATTGAGGTGTTTTCCATCTGCTCATGAAAACTGTTTCTTCTCTGGTAAGCTCTAAGGAGCTTTTTCATGCCAGCACAGTTAAGTGTGCCCATATCAGGTCTGATTTGTGAGTGTTGAAGAACAGAGCAAAGCAATTCTACGATCCAATCTCACCAATGGGAAACTTGTTTCTGGCCCCCGTGCAGGAGAGCACTGAGGGCAGCCTAATAGCATCTAGCTGAAGATAGCAAATGTTGAAGTATTCCCTGGAGATGGCTACCTGAGGGAGATGCTTTTTGTCCCCCTAGGCTGATGCCTTACCCTGCTAGCAAATGCTTTCTTGCCAGGTTTCTCTCGTAGCTTTGCTCTCTTCTGGAGTAGTTTTGCATGCAGGAAGTGTATCCGTTTCATCTCAGTGTCAGGATAAAATGAAGCCAGTATCAGTATCTTAAGCTGGGTCAGGAGGCCAGAAAATAACCCAAAAACGATTAAGAAGAAGATGATTACTCCAAGCTGGATCCATGTTGTGGAGGGTGTGAGCACTGGCTGAGGGATGCAGTCGTGCTTAAACAAAGAGATCTTGAAAGGGTCAACCTTTGCGACGTGGTCTCTCATGTCAAAGATAAATCCATTCTGATTCCTCTGCACAAGAAAAGAGGGAGGAAGAGCTGATGAGAGCACTGATTCCTCCCTTTCCTAATATTTCACAGAATCACAGAATTAACCAGGTTGGAAAAGACCTTTGAGATCATTAAGTCCAACCTAACACCTTCTAATTAACTAAACCACGGCACTAAGTGCCTCATCCAGTCCCCGTTTAAACAGCTCCAGGGTCAACGACTCCACCACCTCCCCAGGTAGCCCATTCCAATGCAAATCACTCTTGCTGTGAAGAACCTCTTCCCAATGGCCAGCTTGAACTTGCCATCTTCCACTGGAGGTACAAAGGACCAGCAATGAGCTGGTCCACCCCGTGCCTACGTTTGCTGTACTTAGAGGAATACATTGATTGGCTGTTCATAAACAGCTCATGCTGCATTCTAACCATTGCTCTCAGGAGACTGCCCCACAATATGAGCTGAGAACTTCTCAGTAGCTCTGATAGACAAATATTTAGCTAGTCTGACTCTGAGAGTTTGATGCATTCCCACTCC
>WAAF01014297.1:0-15645 GCA_013400475.1 Tricholaema leucomelas | reverse complement strand
AGCCCCAACTCTCTCAGCCTGTCCTCAGAGCAGAGCTGCTGCAGCCCTCTCAGCATCTTCGTGGCTCTCCTCTGGACTGGCTCCAGCAGTTCCATGTCCTTCTTGTGTTGGGGGCTCCAAAACTGCACACAGTACTCCAGGTGGGGTCTGAGGAGAGCAGAGCCAAGGGGCAGAATCCCCTCCCTTGCCCTGCTGCCCACACTGCTCTTGCTGCAGCCCAGCACAGGGTTGCTGTCTGGGCTGCACTCACACTGCAGGCTCCTGTGGAGCTTTTCATCAGCCCAGACCCCCAGGGCCTTCTCCTCAGGGCTGCTCTCAGCCATTCCCCACCCAGCCTGGATCTGTGCCTGGGATTGTGCTGACCCAGGTGCAGGACCTTACACTTGGCCTTGTTAAATGTCATGAGGTTGGCCTGGGCCCACCTCTGCAGCCTGTCCAGGTCCCTCTGGATGGCATCCCTGCCCTCCAGCAGTTCTTTCTGAGATTCTGAGATCAGCATAATTATTTCTGTAGATCATCTGCCCAGGAATGGTAGTCACCTTCAACAGCCAGCAGAAATACTCAGATTGTGTACAAGTCTTTGCTTAATGAATGTGACTGACAGCCAGGAAGGCATCTGCTACCTAAAGGAATTTTAACAGGCTGGAGAAATGGACTGGCAAGGATCTCACTAAGTTCACCAGAGGAACATGCAAAACTCTGCCCCTCAAGGGTCACAAGATGTCAGGGCTTGGAAAGCACCCCCCCACCCCCAGCCATGCCCCATGACCACACTCACACACCCCCAAGCCCCACAGCAGCAGCTATTTGCTCTGAAGGCTTCCTGGGCTGCTTGTGTGGAGGTTGCACACACTGATACACAGAGATCTGCTTGGGACTGGCTGCTGCTTCGTGCTGCAGGTCTGCCTCAGCGGGGGCTGAAGTACTCTGTGTGAGACTGAGGTCTTTGTCCCTGTGAGCACAGATTTGAACAGGGGCAAGAAGCCTCTAAAAGGTGTTCTGTCCTCTTTGCAAGGTGTTTTTGTCACATAGGATGCCAGGGGTTGGAAGGGACCAAAAGGGATCATCGAGTCCAACCCCACTGTCAGAGCAGCACCAGACAATCTAGCTCAGGTCACACAGGAACACATCCAGACAGGCCTGGGAAGGCTCCAGAGAAGGAGACTCCACAACCTCTCTGGGCAGCCTGTGCCAGGGCTCTGGGACCCTTCCAGTTAGCAATTCCCTCCTGTGTTGAGCTGGAACCTCCTGTGCTGCAACTTACACCCATTGCTGCTTGTCCTATCCCAGGGAGCAGTGAGCAGAGCCTGTCCCCCCCTCCTGACCCTCATCCCTCAGATATTTATAGACGTTTGTTAGATGCCCTCTCAGTCTTCTCTTCTCCAGACTGCTTAGTCTGCTTCTCTTCTCCAGGTCCCTCAGCCTCTCCTCGTCAGGCAGTGCTCCAGCCCCCTCATCATCCTCCTAGCCCTCCGCTGGACCCTGTCCAGCAGATCTCTGTCCCTCTTCAACTGGAGAGCCCAAAACTGAGGGCAGTACTCAAGATGAGGTCTCCTCAGGGCAGAGTAGAGGGGGATGAGAACCTCCCTTGAGGTTCTCCTCCTGAGGAGGAATAACTCCAAGCACCAGTACAGGATGAAACTGATTGGGCAGTAAGTTTGCTGAAAAAGATCTGGATCTCGCTGTAGAAAACAAGTTGAAGATAAGCCAGCAAAGTGCCCTGGTGGCAAAGGGTGCCAGTGGCACCCTGAGTTCATCAGCACCAAGTCTCGCCTGCAAGTCAGGGGAAGTGATTCTTGCCTTTGACTCAGCCCTGGCGAGACCAGATGCGGAGTGCTGTGTCTGGTGAGGACTCCCAGTGTGAAAGGGGAAGATGATGCTGGGATTTCATTGTTTCATTCTTCACCACATGCCTTACCAGAGATATCAAACCCATTTAACCTTGCTCCTCACCTCTGCTGGCACAGTATCATGCCTATGCCTCCTGTTGGTGCTCTACATTTGCTCTAGGCCAGTTTAATAAACTTGACACATTATCATAGAATCAGTCAAGGTTGGAAGGCACCACAAGGAGCATCCAGTTCCAACCCCCCTGCCATGGGTAGGGACACCTCACGCTAGAACAGGCTGAGGCAGGTGGTGGAGTCACCGTCCCTGGAGGTGTAGACTGGATGAGGCACTTAGTGCCATGGTCTGGCTGATTGGACAGGGCTGGGTGATAGGTTGGACTGGATGAGCTTGGAGGTCTTTTCCAACCTGCTTAGTTCTATGATTCTAGGATCCAGCCTGGCCTTAAAACACCTCCAGGGATGAGGCTTCCACCACCTCCCTGGGCAAACCCCTTCCAGGCTCTCACCACCCTCCTGGTGAACAACTTCTTCATGACATCCAGTCTGAATCTACCCACTTCCAGCTTTGTTCCATTCCCCCCCAGTCCTATCACTACCTGACAGCCTAAAAGTCCCTCTCCAGCCTTTTTGTAGCCCCTTCAGATACTGAAACACCACAAGAAGGTCACCTGGGAGCCTTCTCCTCTCCAGACTGAACAGCCCCAACTCCCTCAGTCTCTCCTCGCAGTAGAGCAGCTCCAGCCCTCTGCTCATCCTCGTGGCCTTTCTCTAGACACCTTCCAGCACCTCCATATCCCTCTTGTCCCAGGGGCTCAAGAGCTGAATGCAGTGCTCCAGGTGAGGTCTCAGCAGTGCAGAGCAGAGGGGCAGGATCCCTTCCCTCGTACTGCTGCCCATACTGCTCTTGCTGCAGCCCAGGCTCTTGTTGCTCTCTGCAGCCCACTGAATCTGTCTGTCCTTTCATCACTTATCATCAGGACCATCTGGCACAGGTTGACTTTAAAGGAAATCAAAGGCTGCTCCACTGTTCTACACCAGCAGAGAGAGCAGGAGTTTTACACACGCTCTACTAAGCTCTTGATCCCTTTCCCTTAGCATCTGCCACACAATTTCTCTTAACAACCACTTTCACAACTTTCAGTTAAGTTTTACTGCTTATGTTTAAACATCCAGATCCATCTTTGGGAGACAAAATATATTCATTGCTTCCCTCAGAGATAGTATAGGTTAACTACCTATTGCTAGGGCCATTGCTATTACACCAAAGGAATCCTAAACTGGAGTTTGACTCTCTTTTAGACTCTGGTTTCAAAGATACAGGCTTAGTTCTGTCCTGAGTCTTTTGGTAGAGTCCAGTTTTATCAACAACTATGAAGTGCTGGCATGCACATTGTCTATTTGCCCTAGGTTGAAATGTCCCTGAATGTGACTTTCCAGATACAATCATAGAATCAACCAGGTTGGAAGAGCGCTCCAAGCTCATCCAGTCCAACCTAGCACCCAGCCCTGGCCAATCAACCAGACCATGGCACTAAGTGCCCCAGCCAGGCTTGGCTTCAACACCTCCAGGGACGGTGACTCCACCACCTCCCTGGGCAGCCCATTCCAATGCCAATCACTCTCTCTGCCAACAACTTCCTCCTAACATCCAGCCTAGACCTCCCCTGGCACAGCTTGAGACTGTGTCCCCTTCTTCTGTTGCTGGTTGCCTGGCAGAAGAGACCAATCCCCACCTGGCTACAGCCTCCCTTCAGGTAGTTGCTTCTCCAGCAGCTCCTGGTAGCACAGAAGCAGCATGTCAGGTCTCACTGGCTCACCCTAGCACCAGGTTTCCCCCCAGGGAGGAGCCATACCCCTGCTGTTTCAAAAGCTGGGAGGCAACAAGATGAACACAGCACAATGCTCACAGGTCTCACTGGCTCACCCCAGGACCAGGTTTCCCCCCAGAGAGCAGCCATACCCCTGCTGTTTCAAAAGCAGCTCTAGAACAAGCTCAGAGAGCTGGCAGGCAACAAGATGAACACAGCACAATGCTCACAGGTCTCACTGGCTCACCCCAGGACCAGGTTTCCCCCCAGAGAGCAGCCATAGCCCTGCTGTTTCAAAAGCAGCTCCAGAGTGAGCTCAGAGAGCTGGCAGGCTACAAGATGAGCATAGCACAATGTCCACAGCACCTAAATTATGCAGTACCTGAGGGTATAATTAGATACTGTGGACCATCTATAACTGAAGAAAGTCTCCATTCATTACAGGACAAATGACTGGAATGGCTTTTAGCAGAACACATCCTTCAGAGTATCAAACAGGGGGAAATCTGTGAAGTGATTCCAGCAGGCACAGTAGGTCAGGTCAAGTCTGCACCAAGCCCAGCACCTCAGCCTTGACAGCAGCATATAGCAGATGGTTACAAAATCACAGAATGGTGATTCTTGACCACCCAGACATGGCCTAGGTGAGCCTGTTTGAGTGGAGGTGGGGCTGCAGTGTTTGGAGCAGATGAGCTCTAGAGGTGCCTTCCAATCTCAGCTATTCTGTGACTGATTCTCTGTGACTCTCTTCTGTGACAGTTAATATCCTACTGGCTCAGTTCTCCAGACTCTGAGGCCACTCCAAATGGCAGCACAACTCTCTGGTGCATAAGGCACTCCTCTCATTTCTGTGCTATCTGCAGGCTTCCTGAGGGTTCACTCTTTCCAGGTCCTTAGTAAAGCTGCCATGCAGTATTGTATACACATGGGCAACCTGTGCCAGTGTCTCACCACCCTCACTGCAAAGAACTGCTTCCCAACAGCCAGTTTCAATCTCCCCTCTGCCAGTTCAAACCCATCCCTCCTCATCCTGTCATTACAAGACCTTGTCAATAGTCCCTTTCCAGCCTTCCTGTAGGTCTCTTCAGATACTGGAAGGTCACTCCAAGGTCTCCTTAAAGCCTTCTCTTCTCCAGGCTGCAGAGCCCCAACTCTTGTAGTCTGTACTCATAGCAGAGCTGCTACAGCCCTCTGAGCATCTTCATGGCCTCCTCTGGACTCACCCCAACAGTTCCATGTCCTTCATCCCATGCTATCCCTGCTGATGCTGGTCAGTACTGTAAAATATGAGGAGCTGACAGTTTATTGACTCCCACAGGAGTGCAATAATGGTGGTGGCTTTTAACTCTGCTCTGTCTGCCCAGTGAGGCACAGATCCCTCTGTCTGCACTTATAAAAGTGAGGAGGATTTCAGAACAAGAGCATTTCTGACCTCCTTTCCCAGTTTTCTTCTTAATCCCTGCAGAATGACTAGCAAAATTTGAGAGCACACAAAAGTGTATTCCAAACGTCCCTGCTCAAGATCCTGCTGTTCTGCCAGGTCCTTGACACATTTCAGCTGATAACAGTGCTGTGATTAACAGTTTTGATAATACTGTGCTTTAACTGTTGTAAAATGCAAGATGTGTGACTGCTTCTTTGGGTTTGTCTTTAGAATGCTAGCAGCAGTTTGCTATTGGGTTTGGGTTTTTTTTTTTCCTCCTTTTGTATCATTTTTTCCCTTTTAGTGTGGCACAGTCACTTGCCAGGGGGCAAGGATCCGTCCAGAGGGACCTGGACAGGCTGCAGAGCTGTGCCCAGGCAACCTCATGACATTCAACAAGGCCAAGTGTAAGGTCCTGGGTTGATGCAGTCCCAAGCACAGCTCCTGGCTGGGTGAGGAATGGCTGAGAGCAGCCCTGAGGAAAAGGCCCTGGGGGTCTGGGGTGATGAAAAGCTCAACAGGAGCCTGCAGTGTGAGTGCAGCCCAGACAGCAACCCTGTGCTGGGCTGCAGCAAGAGCAGTGTGGGCAGCAGGGCAAGGGAGGGGATTCTGCCCCTTGGCTCTGCTCTCCTCAGACCCCACNTTTGAACTGGCAGAGGGGAGATTGAAACTGGATGATAGGAAGAAGTTTTTTGCAGTGAGAGTGGTGAGACACTAGAATGGGTTGCCCAGGGAGGTTGTGGAGCACAGAAGCACCCAATGTGATCACATTGGGTGCTTCTGTGCTCCACAACATCCCTGGAGGTATTCAAGGCCAGGTTGGATGAGGCCTTGAGTGACCTGTTCTAGTGGGAACCCCCTATGGCAGGGGGTTGGACCTGGCTGATCTTTGAGATCCCTTCCAGCCTAAACCATTCTATGATTCTCTATCTGTGAGCTGCAAGCACAAAGCAAGCTGAGAGCTGTGACCACCATGCTACACTGAAATCACTCAATATTGTGCTCAACCTGCTCCTGCCTGAGGAAGATCCTGGGAGCTGGCTTCCAGAGAGCCAGGAAAGAAACAAAGGACAGAGTTTGTAAGTACTTCATAGCATCACAGAATGTCAGGGGCTGGAAGGGACCTCAAAAGCTCATCCAGTCCAATCTCCTGCCAGAGCAGGATCACCCAGAGCAGATCACACAGGAACACATTCAGGCAGGTTTTGAATATCTCCAGAGAGGGAGACTCCACAGCCCCCTTGGGCAGCCTGTCCCAGTGCTCTGTTGCCCTCATAGGGAAAAAACATCCTCCTCGTGTTTAAATGAAACTTCCTATGCCTCAGCTTCCACCCATTGCCCCTTAGCCTGTCTCTGGGCATCACCCAGCAGAGCCTGGCTCCATCCATTTCTGCTCATGGCTTTAATGCCTGTTTGTGTTTCACTGCTACAGCAGAAATGTAGATTAAACTAAGACAATTACATTTTCTTGGTCTAAATATCCAAGGGAACGAAATAATGGCAGTGGTTCACTACTGAGCTGTGGAGCAGAGCTCCACAGAGTGAGCAGGATGTCTGGAGCCAGCTATGACACAACAGCTATGGCTGAACGGTCCTCAGAGAGATTCAGGGTTGCAGAAACTCACTTCTGATGGGCTCCAATCAAAACCCTGAACCAAGCACTGCTGAGCTTGGGTAAAGCTCAGATCTGATGCTGGTAGCTGAGGCTAAGCTTTGAATGGTACAAAGGTAGTGCTTCATTCACTATGAAAACAGTAACTTGATGCTTGTTCAAAGAACTATTCCTGTAAGGCTCCTAACAGCCTCCAGAAAAGCAGTTTAGCAGGGAGGGAGCAGCTGAATAATCATCACTGATGGCCACACAAATACTCCTGAGGGTTTCAGGGAAATGAGATCTTGATACTTCTCTATTGAGTTGATGAAGTGCCCAACAGATACCATGAAGTGACTGCCCAAGGCACAGATTTCTCACATCCTTCTTGCAAGGAAAGCTGGAAATGTCTCTCTTCACTTTGTGTTTCATAACCTCATCTGTATTGGAGATGTCACTCCCAACAAGTTATGCAGCCAGCTATAGCTACTAGCATCAGCTGCAGACAGACTAAGCATTTCAAAGGGACCATGAAAACAACATTTAAGAAAGCAAGGCAAGTTCTCAGGCTTGCAAGATGCTGTGTAGGCTGCTGTTTAAGTGGGGGAACACCTAATAATACTCAGAAAGTACATTTTCCATACTTCCAGATCATAGAATCATGGAATCAACCAGGTTGGAAGAGACCTCCAAGATCATTCAGTCCAACCTAGCACCCAGCCTTATGCAGTCAACCAGACCATGGCACTAAGTGCCCCAGCCAGGCTTGGCTTCAACACCTCCAGGCACAGTGACTCCACCACCTCCCTGGGCAGCCCATTCCAATGCCAATCACTCTCTCTGCCAACAACTTCCTCCTAACATCCAGCCTAGACCTCTCTGGCACAACCTGAGGCTCTGTCCCCTTGTTCCGTTGCTGCTTGCCTGGCAGCAGAGCCCAACCCCACCTGGCTACAGCCTCCCTGCAGGTAGCTGCAGACAGCAATGAGCTCTGCCCTGAGCCTCCTCTTCTGCAGGCTGCACACCCCCAGCTCCTTCAGCCTCTCCTCACAGGGTTTGTGTTCCAGGCCTCTCACCAGCTTCATCACCCTTCTCTGGACACCTTCCAGCACCTGAACATCTCTCTTGAATTGAGGAGCCCAGATTACCTAAAAGGAGTCTATAATTTTGCTAACTTGACTGCAGCTTGAAAGAGAGCATTATTTTCCTGTCTTGTTTGGCCTTGGTTAGTGACTAATATGAAAGTTCATTCTGACAAAAAAAGTAGAAGGAAAAAGGGGGAGAAAATAGATAAAAAATAGCCTAGGGCTTACAAGGCAATATTTGGCATTGTTTATATCAAAGACCACATTGGGTGATTCAGTGCTCCACAGCCTCGCTGGGCAACACATTCCAGTGTCTCACTACCCTCACTGTAAAGAGCTTCCTCCTAACGTCCAGTCTAACTCTCCCCTCTGCCAGTTTAAATCCATTACCTCTCATCCTGTCATTACCAGACCTTGTCAATAGTCCCTCCTCAGCTCTCCTGCAGCCCCCTTCAGATACTGCAAGGCCAATCCAAGGTCTCCTCAAAGCCTTCTCTTCCCCAGACTGAAGAGCTGCAACTCTCATAGCCTGTCCTCATAGCAGAGGTGCTCCAGCCCTCCTCTGGACTGGCTCAAGCAGTTCCATGTCCTTCTTGTGTTGGGGGCTCCAGAACTGCACCCAGGGCTGCAGGTGGGGTCTGAGGAGAGCAGAGCCAAGGGGCAGAATCCCCTCCCTTGCCCTGCTGCCCACACTGCTCTTGCTGCAGCCCAGCACAGGGTTGCTGTCTGGGCTGCACTCACACTGCAGGCTCAGGTTGAGCTTTTCAGAGCCTGTTTCTCAGGGCTGCTCTCAGCCATTCCCCACCCAGCCTGGAGTTGCACTTGGGACTGCATTAACCCAGGTGCAGGACCTTGCACTTGGCCTTGTTGAATGTCCTGAGGTTGGCCTGGGCACAGCTCTGCAGCCTGTCCAGGTCCCTCTGGATGGATCCCTGCCCTCTATGTCTGGTAAAATGGCTGCAGCAATGAATTAAACTGTTCCAGGTAAGCACTCAGCTTTGTATCTCCAGTGAATAGAAACCCACCAAAGAGCACACTGAATGCTAAAACCTATGTGACTTACAAGCAGAGGGGTTCCTGTGCCATCAGATTTCCTTCCTTCTCCATTTCTGTTGAGAGCAGCCTTCAGGCTTGCCAGTATATTATCCTTGCTCCAGTAATCACTACTTCAATTAGCATTTATCAACATCTGTCCTTTTCCAGGAAGGAGAACAACAACAACAACAACAAAGTAAAAAGTTATTCAGCCATTTTCTATCCTGAGATCAGGCAATGATTGTGTTCCAGATAAGATAAGGCACTTTGGAGCCACAAAACATTCTGTAAAGCTGGGGGAAATCGAGATTTTTTTTAATGATCAGGCAACAGATTGCAGAGTGAAAGATTTCACAGGCAATAGAGCATTTGACAGTGTGGTGGTTTGGGAGTTACCCACACCACCCCCTCCCCGCCCTGGTGAAATCACCCAGACTAGACTCAGCTGGCTGGAAGCTAAGGAATGAAGCTTTATATTCACAGCTGAGCACAATGTGCAAGCAGAGAGTTACAAAGTGTTACAAATACATACAGCCTTATGCAGAAATAGACAAGCTAAAGGTAATACAGAAACTCAATACCCCCCCCAAAAATAAGAGTCCCCAGGAGGGGCTCCCAACCACCTTTCCACCTTCTTTCCACCCCTCTACCTTATCCCAGAGTCTGCCTTACATGCAAGGTGAGCTGGAAGGATCAGCCAGGGGGTTTAGAAGCAGACTGATTGGTTGGGTTACACAGCAGAAGCCCAGGGAGAAAATACAGACAACTCCAACAGAGACACTCTGCCTTATCTACGTTTGTCTCCTTGCTTTTATCCATCTCAGCAAGCCTATGAGTGAAGTAGTGTGCTAGCTTGAGCCTAGCTGGGATGTTTTGGTGAGAAGAACTAGATGATAGGCTGTAAAATGAAAACAATGGTGAGGTCTACTTCCCTCACAGCCTTGCTGTGTAAAGAAGAAAGGCAAAACAAAAGATAAAGTCACTTCGCTCTGCACTTCATGCTGGGCTGTTCTCTTCTGCTTTGCCTGCTGGGGAGAGCTGAGGCTGCTGGCTGGACTCCATCTTGCTTTCTAACCTCACCCTCCATTTGCTTTGCTGATTCACCTTTGCTTCTTAATCCCCTTGGCTGAACCTCCATTCTTCCTTGGGGTAAGGTTGAGAGGGGTAGGGGGAAGGTGAGGGGTGGTTGAGAGCCCCTCCTGGGGACTCAGGTTTCTGGGAGGGGAGTTGTGTCTGCATTACTTTTTCCCCCTTGTATATTTCTGTCTATAACTGTATCTACTGTAACTATCTGCTTGTACATTGTGCCAGCTGTAAATATAAGCTTCATTCAAATTTCCAGAGCCGACTGAGTCTAGTCTGGGGGATTTCTAAAGTTGTGGGGGTGGGGGAACACCCAAACCATCACAATTAGCCATCACCACTGTTTCCTCTTCACAGCCTGTCATCTAAGTTCTCTCATTAAAATGACAGAATGATGGTGGAGAATGTGGGCACAACCCTACTGCATAACCATGGACTCCTCAACTCTTAGAGGAGTTGTTACAGCCAAAGCAAGCAAACCAGAGCAGCAGGCAGGTCAATGCAAGCTCACCTAGGGCAAGCCTGACAATCTTCAGCCCTGAAGCATTGCAGCAGGCCATGAGTGAAGCAGCCATCACCACTGTTTCCTTTTCACAGCCTGTCACCTGATTTCTCTAATTAAAATATTCCAATTAGCCTCAAACCAGCACAGACAGAAAGTGGGGTTGAGAAGACTTGGAGGAAAACAACTTTCCAGTTGTTTTCCTCCAAGAAAACAGTCAGCCAGCCAGAGCCAGCCTGAGCTTTTCTCCAAGCACTTAGATGACACAGCTCATGTGGCATCACCAAGAGAACGTGGTTAAAATGTGATTTGGACCAAGAGATTTATAGGAAAGGTCATGAGTGCTGTGTTCAGTTCTGGGCTCCTCCATTCAAGAGAGATGTTGAGGTGCTGGAAGGTGTCCAGAGAAGGGCAGCAAGGCTGGGGAGGGGCCTGGAGCACAGCCCTGTGAGGAGAGGCTGAGGGAGCTGAGGGTGTGCAGCCTGCAGAAGAGGAGGCTCAGGGCAGACCTCATTGCTGTCTGCAGCTCCCTGAACCACCTGGCTACAACCTCCCTTCAGGTAGCTGCAGACAATAATGAGGTCTCAGCTCTACACTCAGGTTTTTTGGCCAGGGGGAGGTCTAGGCTGGATGTTAGGAGAAAGTTGTTGGCAGAGAGAGTGATTGGCATTGGAATGGGCTGCCCAGGGAGGTGGTGGAGTTGCCGTCCCTGGAGGTGTTGAAGCAAAGCCTGGATGAGGCACTTAGTGCCATGGTCTGGTTGACTGGATAGGGCTGGGTGCTAGGTTGGACTGGATGATCTTGGAGGTCTCTTCCAACCTGGTTGATTCTATTCTATTCTATTCAAATTGTCATTATAAGACCTTTTTCTGGGCTGATTTTCCTCCCACAGAGCAAAAGCTTTACGTTGAAGTGGACCCAATGAGGTCTGTAGAGCACAGTTCCTCAGGTAAACACACAAATACAGAGGTACAGTTGAAAGTTGAAGTAAACCCTTCTGGTGGCATCAGCTGCTGATTCTGAGTAGCATTTATCTGCCACTGATCTCTTAATCTTTGTGCCTGACCACACAATGAGCGGAACTTACGAAACGTCTCTATCGATAGCTGTGGCTACAGAGCTGTCTGAGATGACTCAAAGAAGGAGATGGTAAGCATTACAGGAGCAAGTATTTGGTTTCAGATGATGCTCATGGGCATGGAGAAACACCAGTTATGGAAGTGTTGCCTTCCCTCTGACCCAGGCGCTGCAGCAAGACAAGCTGTCACACTGGGGTGGAGACAGTGAATTCTGTGTCCCTTTGCTTTAAAACACAATAGCTGGCTCAGAGAGGCAATCTTCACATTTTTGGTCTGGCTGCAGGACATGCTTGGATGTGCAACATGGCTGTGGTTTCCCTTCCAATTAAAAGCAGGATGTCATATTCCCAGCTCTTACATGCCTTGGCTTTCGTTACACAAGTGCGTAATGCTCTCTATTACCAGAGGTTGTCCCCAGCCCACAGCATAAAACTCTGTGTTACTCAGAAACCTTCCCACCAGCATGGAGAGCTTCCAGCACTGCCACTCCTCACCTTCTGCTACTGCACAAAGCCTTCTGCATGCCAGCACCTGCCCGGTGCAGGCACAGGATGCTCTCACTGCCCTGGTGGGAGCTGGTAAAAGTAATTCCTTAAGCCCGACACATCTTACATAGATTGAGTGTGAAAGACAGACCATGGCTGTAGGCTCCTCAGAGCTATGCTTTGGGATAATCATTGTCCTGATCTTCCTCCAATTATGTTTCATGGCACTTTTTTTTGTCTTGGTGATTGACTTAGCAAAGCTGGGGAAATCATGATTTATGTGGGATCTAGTCCCTCTCACCAAAACATTGAGCTAGGCTCAAACTAGCACAATTACAAACCTCAGGACTTTGTAGGTTGTGGTGCTTGATGTGTGCTTTCCAGATTATCTGCTTCCTCCAGGCTTATGGACTATAGATTTCTGTGGAATCATTCCAGAGTCTTCACATGATTCTTCTTCCCAGCATCATTCTGCTCTTCAGCATCTACAGCTGAGGCCTGGCTTCTGAGCATGATGTTGGTCACCTGTTTTGTTAAGGGAGTAAATCATGTCCTTTGTAACTTGAACCTTGATGCTCTCAATAAACAATTGGGTCACCCTGAAGCTAGCTCACGTTGAGTTGTCTCTTGTCTTTCCCGACCCCGCAGTCTGCCCCTGTGCGTGTGGACAGCCCACACTCTGCTTTGTAAGCCTGTCAAAAGCACACACCCCTGTACTGAATCCATGATAAAAGCATCATGCTTAGCTTCAATAAACTGCTTGACCACCTATATACCATATTGGTATGAGCCCATGTCCTTCCCTCTCCCTAAAAGAAAGGCCAACTCAACACCAACCCATCTGAGACAGTCTGGTAAATGTCTATGGTGTGTGTGGAGGAAAGTTCCTAACCCACCACAACAGGCAAAGGGTGATAAGGGATGGGGCAGTCTGTCATCAGAGACCCTCTAGCTATAAACAGCTCCCCAGTGTGCTAGTTTGAGCCTAGCTGGGATGTTTTGGTGAGAAGAACTAGATGATAGGCTGAGAAATGAAAACAATGGTGAGGTCTACTTCCCTCACAGTCTTGCTGGGATGTGTAAAGAAGAAAGGCAAAACAAAGATTAGGGCACTTGCTTCTCCTCTTTGCTGGGGAGCTTTGCCTGCTGGGGAGAAGCTGAGGCTGCTGGCTGGACTCCATCTTGCTTTCTAACCTCACCCTCCCTTTGCTTGGCTGCTTCACCTTGCTTTTTAACCCTCTTGGCCGAACCTCCATTCTTCCTTGGGACTGGGGTAAGGTTGAGAGGGGTAGGGGGAAGGTGAGGGGTGGTTGAGAGCCCCTCCTGGGGACTCAGGTTTCTGGGAGGGGAGTTGTGTCTGTATTACCTTTTTTTCCCTTGTCTATTTCTGTCTATAACTGTACATACTGTAAATATCTGCTTGTACATTGTGCCAGCTGTAAATATAAGCTTCATTCAAATTTCCAGAGCTGACTGAGTCTAGTCTGGGTGATTTCTAAAAGTGTGGGGGGTGGGGGACACCCAAACCATCACACCCAGTATAGTCAGCTGAAGAAATACAGAGCTGGCACTGGAGAAAAATGAGATCACTGGAGAAAAATCTTTTCAGAGCTAAGAAAGAGCACACGAAGTAGTATGTAGGGTGTGTAAAAAGCACCCTGTACAGTAAATCTGGATACAACCTGGAGCTGCAGACCAGTGAAGAAACAAGCAAAGATGCAAGAGTGTGTTAGCCAAGGATCAGAGGCTCACAGGATGGTAGGGGTTGGAAGAGACCCAAAGAGATCATCGAGTCCGATCCCCCTGCCAGAGCAGGACCAGAGAATCTGTTCTAGCTGGAAAAAGAAATACATCAGTGAATACAGTGCAGGTCAGCAAAAAGCCTTTGCAAAAGCACTGTGTTGGCTGTCTGGTTACAGCTGTGCTTTGCAACTGAGGAGCAAAACACTTCAACCTGAAGTGCATCTCTCTGCTGTACATCACATGCCTGGAAGTGTGACTGCTGAGGTTGCCATGGACAGGCAGCCAAGCAAGCAACCCAAGAGAGGCAGCCTGTGGGTCTGCTGCCATGTGCCAATAATGCTTAGCACAAGCACCTAAAGTACAGCTCTTCTTTTGCTTTCCCTTTGGAGTATGCTGTGATCTGCAGTGGAATAAAACCACTACTTTGTGCAAAGCTGAGGGGAATCTAAAGCCTTTCTCCACAGGCAAGGCAGCTATCTCAGAAGTAATGAGCAGGCAGCAAACTGTACTGCTTGCTGTCTCTCAGCTTTCCCTTTCTTGGGCCAAGGGAAGGAAAAAAGATTCAGAGGGTCATCAACATTGAAATTTATTGTAGGGAGCAAGCTTTTAACAGAGGAAATGGGAGGCTTTGGTGGAGGTAAAAGCGTGAAGGTTTTGGTTCCCTGCCGCTATTCAGGGCGCAAGGCAAACGTTATCGGGCGCTGATTTCCTGGGGCTCTGCAGGGCCCCAGTGACTCACAGCAGAGGCTGCACATCTTCCTCCTATCAGTCACCCTCAGCTGACTTCTTCTTTCAGTGCCTCTGTCCCCAGCCAGCCTGGAAATCATCTATCCCTCTCAGCAAAACATTTTATTTACCTCTGTTACCTTCTGGAGGAATCCAGCAAATGTTTATGTAGAGATGATATAGAATCATAGCATCAGACAGGGCTGGAAGAGACCACAAGGATCAGCCAGTTCCAAGCCCCCTGCCATGGGCAGGGACATCCTACCCACGAGAAGGCTGTCCACAGCCTCACCCAGCCTGGCTTTAAACACCTCCAGGGATGGGGCCTCAACCACCTCCCTGGGAAATCCATTCCAGCCTCTCACCACTCTCATGCTGAACAACTTCCACATCATGTCCAGTCTAACTCTCCCCACCTCCAGCTTTGCTCCATTCCCCCCAGTCCTGTCACTCCCTGACAGTCTAAAAAGTCCCTCCCCAGCTTTTTTGTAGCCCCCTTCAGATCCTGGAAGGCCACAAGAAGGTCACCTGGGAGCCTCCTCTGCTCCAGCCTGCACAGCCCCAACTCTTTCAGTCTGTGCTCACAGCAGAGCTGCTGCAGCCCTCTCAGCATCCTCCTGGCCCTGCTCTGGACACTCTCCAGCATCTCCACAGCCCTCTTGTCCCAGGGGCTCCAGAACTGGATGCAGTACTCCAGGTGGGGTCTCAGCAGAGCAGAGCAGAGGGGGAGAATCACCTCCCTGGCCCTGCTGGCCACACTTCTGCTGCTGCAGCCCAGGCTCTGCTTGGCTTTCTGGGCTGCAAGTGCACACTGCTGGCTCCTGTGGAGCTTCTCCTCCAGCAGCACCCCCAAGTCCCTCTCCTCAGGGCTGCTCTCCAGCCACTCACTGCCCAGCCTGGATTTGTGCTTGGCATTGCCTCAACCCAGCTGCAGGACCTTGCACTTGGTCTTGTTGACCCTCCTGAGGTTGGCTTGTGCCCACCTCTGCAGCCTGCCCAGGTCCCTCTGGATGGATCCCTGCCCTCCAGCCTGGCTGCTGCACCACACAGCTTGGTGTGGGCAGCAAACCTGCTGAGGCTGCACTCAGTGCCTCTGTCCATGGCACCCACAAAGCTGCTGAACAAGATTGGTCCCAGGGCTGATCCCTGAGGGACTCCACTTGTCCCTGGCCTCCACTTGTCCGTGGAGCCATTGACAGCCACCCTCTGGGTGCAGCCACCAAGCCAGTTCTTTA